>PKML01017401.1:277254-322934 GCA_002933935.1 Eutrema yunnanense | reverse complement strand
GTAAACGAAAACAATGCAGAAATTAAAAAGGGTTGTAAATCAGTGGAGGAAATATAAGCCCAGGGTTTTTCTCAGGAAATCAATGAATGCAGACTAACTAACTAACATGATTCAGATTGTGCACGGTTCTTGAACTCAAATTACTAAGATATAATTAACCAACTCTCGTTGAGAAAACTATCTAAATCTAAATCCTAGGAATTCCAAATCTCTTTGCGAATCCAAAATTCTAAATCAGCTTTAATATCATGTTTGATATGTTCACAAATCAATTAAACCAAATCTCTTTGCGAATAATCAATTTGCTCACCTAAGGTTCTATCAGGCAATTAATCGCACTCTCGTGCCTAATCAATTATCCTAAGATCTAAGTTCCAGATTCGTCAACCTAGAATTAGCTTTGAACACAACCTAAGGCGAAGAACTAATTCAGATAGTGAATCCTAAACAGATAATTAACCTAGCATTCAAAGAAATCCTTTATGAGAAAACCCTAAACCTAAAGTGAATCTACTCAGACATGTCAATTGAATCAAAAGACATGTTTGAATAAATCATCAATAAAACAAGAATAACAAGAGGTTCTTGAGATCTGATCTCGGACGAAGGGAGATTCAGACTTGTCTCAAAACCAGAGTAAAATCAAAGTAATAAAAGCATAGCCTAAACATGTGGCAGTAAAATCCTATTTATAACCTAAAACACGTTTTGGGCCATCTTGTAATTATCAGAGACTTCTGGGCCAATTCTGCAATTCTTCAACTCTTCATTAAGTCGCGATCCTTCTGTTTCGCCGACGGGTATCGATCGATACTAGGCAGTATCGATCGATACTCAGGTGATTTTGACGGGTATGCTACACGGATCTTCTGCTTTGCTCCAGAATGTTCCAGAAAGCTCCAATATCTCCAATTAAGCTTCAAACGTACTAAGACCTGTAAAAGACTCTAAAATACTACAAAACACTAGAAAAGACTCTATAAAAGGACTTATATCATGGCCTAAACAGGGTAAAAACCATGATATATCAGCGAGGGCAACGATTGTATGGAGAAGGGAACATCATTCCACCTGCTCCTGTTGTCAAGGAGATTGTCGCTGGGAACACGAACGCAGGGAATGTTGTGGTTAATCGTGGTAGAACGATTGGTGAGTACAACATGCCTGATCAGTTTTATGTAAATCGATCAGTGATGCAAATCGATCAGTGATTCATCCTCCTACTTTTCAGAGGAATGACTTTGAGCTGAAACCTGCATACTACACTCTTGTGGGTCAGCACCCTTTTCATGGTCTTTCCAATGAACATCCCATTGACCATATTAAGAGGTTTGAGGAATTGGTGACTAGCATCAAGAGCAATGGAGTGTCCTATGATTACCTCTTCCGCAAGCTCTTCCCATACTCTCTTGGTGGAGATGCGACTTACTGGCTGAAGCAGTTACCTCATGGATCACTGACTTCTTGGAAAGAGACTAAGACTGCTTTCCTGAACAACTTCTATGATGATGCACGATCCGAGGATATGAGGAACAAGATCTCCCAGTTTTCTCAAGGACCTACTGAGGCGTTCAAGGCTGCTTGGACGAGGTTCAGATCATACCAGAGAGATTGTCCACATCACGGGTACTCTGATGTTCAGCTGATGGGTTTCTTCTTCAAAGGGATTGATTGGAGGTATCAGATGGCTTTGGATGCTACGAGCAATGGGAATTTCAATACTAGGTATCCAGATGATGCTTATGTGCTTATTGAGAATTTGGCGTCTAGCAATAGCACCAAAAATGCAGACTTTGAGCGAAAGAGGCAGAATGGGAACATGGATGGATCGCAGATTGCTGAAGTTCAGGCCAAGCTGGATTATATGCACAATCTTCTGATCGGGAAGTCGAAGAAGACTGTACACTTTGCTGATAGAGTCGATAATATTGATGAAGATGAAGTGGAAGATGTTAACTACGTTGGTGGTTCTGGTTTTCAGGGTCAGCGATTTGGGTACAACAACAACCGAAACTTCAACAACAACACTCAGCAAGGTGGGTACAAGTTTGAGAGAAACCAATCTGGCTTTGGAGCAAAATAATTTGCTTAGAAACCACTCCAGAGCAGCGATTTCACTCGCAATTATGGGAACTCTTCGTACCAACCCATCTCTCCAAAGTTCACAGAGAGTAAGATGGAATCCATGTTTGAACAAATCCTTGAGGGACAACAGAAGTTACAAGTGGATTTCAATGGGAACATTGACTCTCTGTACACTGATCTAAATGGGAAAATTGAAACTATCAATCTTTCTTAGAGGAAGCTGGAAATCCAGGTTGCTCAGACTGCAGCAGGTGTAAAGAGGCATGAAGGTTTTCTTTCAGGGAAAACTGAGAATCCAAAGGCACACATCAATGCTATCACCTTGAGGAGTGGAAAAGAGGTGAAAAAACAGGAGTGAAGAACATCCCAATTTCAGAGAATTTCGTCGATCCTGCTGAAGATGACGACTGAGATTCTGAAAATCCCCGTGTATCGATCGATACCAGCCAGTGTCGATCGATACCAGTTCAGACACCTGCACGAGGGGATCCAAAATCCCGCGTATCGATCGATACTCCTTCTGTGTTGGTCGATACTGAGGAGCAAGTCGAGAAGAAACCAAAATTGTCAAGGAGAGGGTGTACAAACCCAAAATACCTTATCCTATGCCTCCTAAGATGACAAAGAAGGAATGGGAGGACGCCAAATGCAAAACAATGTTGGATAAGTTGGTTGTGGAGCTTCATTTTGTTGATGCTATTAAGACTTCTCTAGCTTTCAGGAGGTATGTGAAGAAGATGTTGTCTAGTGATATATCATGGTTTTTTTACCCCATTTAAGCCATGATATAAGTCCTTTTTATAGAGTCTTTCTATTGTTTTGTAGTCTTTTAGAGTCTTTTACAGGTCTTAGCACGTTTGGAGCATTATTGGAATTATTAGAGTTTTCTGGGACAGTTTGGAGCAAAGCAGAAGTTCGTGTTGCTGAGTACCTGATTCCACGACAAGCATCGATCGTTACCCCCTGGTATCGATCGATACTCTTCGAGGCTGACACGACATGCGATTTTAATGAAGAGTTGAAGAATTGCAACTTGGTCCAGAAGTCTTTAATAATTACAAGAAGACCCAATTCGTGTTTTAGGTTATTTATAGGATTTTTACAGCCACTTGTAGGCTATGCTTTTTATACTTTGATTTTACTTTGGTTTGAGATAAGTCTGAATCTCCCTTCGTCCGAGATCAGATCTCAAGAACCTCTTGTTATTCTTATTCTATTGATGATTTATTTAAACATGTTGATTGTTTCATTCATCATGTCTGAGTAGATCCACTTTAGGTTTAGGGTTTTCTCATAAAGGATTTCTTTGAATGCTAGGTTAATTATCTGTTTAGGATTCACTATCTGAATTAGTTCTTCACCATAGGTTGTTCTCAAAGCTAATTCTAGGTTGACGAATCTGGAACTTAGATCTTAGGATAATTGATTAGGCACGAGAGTGCGATTAATTACCTGATAGAACCTTAGGTGAGCAAATTGATTATTCGCAAAGAGATTTGGTTTAAATTATTTGTGAACATATCAAACCTGAACTTTAAAGCTGATTTAGACTTTAGGATTCACAAAAAGATTTGGAATTCCTAGGATTTAGATTTAGATAGTTTTCGCAACGAGAGTTGGTTAGCTATATTTTAGTGATTTGAGTTCAAGAACCGTGCGTAATCTGAATCCTGTTAGTTAGTTTATCTGCATTCATTGATTTTCTGAGAAAAACCATGGGCCTATAATTTCCCAATTGAATTACAACCCTTTTTAATTTCTGAACTGCTTTCAATTACATCTGTTTCACTTAGCGTAATTCAGCATCTAGAATCTATTGTGTGTTTCCGTGAGTCCTTGTGTTCGACCCCTAGCTATACTACGACAACTGCTTTAGTATCTGTTAGGGTATTAAATTGAGCATATCAATTTTGGCGCCGTTGCCGGGGACTCAATTCGCCATTAGATTTTAGCTGTAGAATTTCGACTAAGTTCGTCGATATCGATCGATACTAACCAGTAACGGTCGATACTAGGGCGATTTCTTTGTTGATATCGATAGATACCATCCAGTATCGATCGATACTCAACGTGTTTTGTGTTACTAACGTGTCTTACCTAGTGTGTTTCAGGTGTGAATTTGGAACGTGTAAACGGGAAGACGAAGCAGACATTAGAGATGAGCAACACAGCGATATTAAGACCTGAGTCAGCTGGAACCGTCGTTGTTCCTCTTACTGTTGCTGATGAGATTGTCGCGCCAGCTGGGCGTGCCAACGTTAGGGAAGATGCAGTGGTTAATCGCTGTCGAACGATTGGTGAGTACAACATGCCTTATCAGTATTATACCAATCGATCCGCAATCCGTATTCCTACGTTCCAGAGAACTGATTTTGAGCTGAAGCCTGCTTACTTCGCTCTTGTGGGTCAGCACACTTTTACTGGTCTTCCTCATGAACATCCTATGGACCACATTGAGAAATTCGAAGATTTGGTCACTAGCGTGAAATACGATGGAGTGCCCAATGAATTCCTTTTCTGTAAACTGTTCCCATACTCTCTTGGTGGAGAAGCTAGTTACTGGCTGAAGCAGTTACCTCCTGGATCACTGACTACCTGGGAAGATATTAAGAGCGCGTTCTTGAACAATTTTTTCGATGATGCGAGATCCGAGGAACTCAGGAACAAGATCTCTAAATTTTTTCAGGGAGGGACTGAGGGACTTAAGGTTGCTTGGATGCGATTCAGATCTTATCAGAGGGATTGTCTGCATCATGGGTTCGATATGGTTCAGTTGCTGAATTTTTTCTTCAGAGGGATTGACTGTAGGTACCAGATGGCATTGGACTCTGCCAGCAATGGAAACTTCTTTACCAGATATCCTGACGATACTTATCAGTTGATTGAGAACTTTGCATCTAGCCATAGCGCCAAGAACGCAGACCTTGAGCGAAGGAAGCAAGCTGGGAGCATGGATATGTTGCAGATTGCTGAGGTACATGCGAAGCTGGATTCAGTGCATAATTTGTTGATGGGTAGGCAGAAGAAGACTGTTAGTTTTGCTGAAGAAGATGCAGTGGAACATGTTAACTATGTTTGTGGAGCTGGATCTCAAGACCAAAGGTATCAATATCCATCCACACCACCCAGAACTTCTGAAAACAGGATAGAATCCATGCTTGAACAGCTTCTTCACGGACAGCAGCAGATGACAGCGACTTTCAACGGGAGGTTGGATACCTTGTACACTGATCTGAATAGCAAAATCGAGGCTCTCAGTGTTCGTCAGACGATTTTGGATACACAGTTAGCCCAGACTGCCAAGATTTTAGCCAATTCTACCAAGAACGACGAAGAGGATCCTGAAATCTCCAAGGTATCGACCGACACCACCGAGTATCGATCGATACCAGTCCAAACTCTTTCTCGAAACGTGTCAAAGTCCCGAGTATCGATCGATACCCTACCTGGTATCGATCGATACCCCTCGCAAATCGAACCAGAATTGATGAGACCACCTGAGTTGATTGAAGAAAGGGGCTACAAGCCTAAAGTGCAATACCCTCGACCACCTCTACTGACGCAGCTGACTAAGAGGGAAGACCCAGGAATCTTCTCAGTGCCATGCTCTATCTCTGGAGCTAAATTCAAGGAGTCTCTCGTCGACTCAGGGGCTAGCGTTAATGTCATGTCAAGGGCAATTGTAGAGAGATTGGGAGCTGATATTCGATCTCCCAAGACATCTATCACATTCGCGAACTCTTCAACCTCAACTCCTTATGGCGCAATCGCAGATTTACTTGTCACAGTAGGAGGTTGTCTGGTCCCTACTGATTTTCAAGTTGTGGAGATGAGTGCAAATTCTAGTACGCAATTGATCCTTGGAAGACCGTTCATGGCTACGGTTGGAGCGATTATGGATACACCAAGCAAGAGAATCTCGTTCTCATACATTGATAAGGAGGTATACTACGAAGCCACCCCTATTAGAAGAACTCCTAGACATATCTCTTGCATCACCATTGTCACAAGAGAGACGTTGGTAACTGATCTTTTAGAAGAACCTCCTGACGAGCCAACTGTCACAGACGTTCTAGATAGTCCTTCTGTCCTCATCAAGAAAGACGTCAAAACAGTTGAGGCAAAGGAGAAGGTGAAGAGCAAAGAAGTGAAGGATGCTCCCTCTGTGATTTTAACCCCTCAAAAGTGCGATAGAGATTCAATTCAGTATAAGGTGAAGTGCAAGAGAACTTCGAAACCATTCTCCAAAGCACGAATTCTTCTCACTTCAGAGCTGAAAGAAAAAGGACAAGAGTTTGTGGAAAACATGATGAGCAGATCTCTGACGCTGGCAATGTCGAGTCATGGAGCCTGTTTTGGTGCAAGCTCTCACTCTTACCCATCCTGAAGGGCGTTACAGTCAAGCTATTGACGTTAAACGAGCGCTTGGTGGGAGGCAACCCACTGGTGAGCCTGTACATAACTATTTTATTTTTGTTTTTATTTTTTGTCTTTTGTCTTGTGTCTTGTGTCTAAACGTGAAACAGATTTGACGAGGAGTATCGATCGACACCACTCAGTGTCGATCGATACCAAGTGTCGTGAGAAAGGAGCATAATTTTTCACAAGTGTCGACCAAAAACGACAAGTGTCGATCGATACCACTGGGTATCGATCGATTCTCCACGGGAAGGTAAGTTCTCTCTTAAAACCCTCGGTTTTTTCTTTCTGCTATTTCTTCTCCATCGATCGACACCGCCTCCTTTTCTCTCTCAAATCGCATCTTTCACATTTCTTCACCGATTTTGGCGATTTAAGCACCTAGATTCATTGGATTTTCATCCTCTATCCGTTTCTAGCACTTAATTCGCAACCCAGCAAAGGTATGCTCTCTAAATTCAGCGGTTTATGTCCGATTTTTTGGGTTTAAGTTTTGTGAATTCCCACTCTTTACAACTTGTTTTTATCGATGCATGTCGTTTGCTGAGTTGTTCTAGGGTAGTTTCGAACCAACCTATGCCTTTGAATTGCCTTGGTTTTCATTATTGATGATTTGTGATTTTGAGCAACCATGAAACTGGAATTGGCCCAGGGTGTCGATCGATCGACACCATGCGAGTTTGACGATAAGAATTTTCTGTGATTGCTGAGAGATGTTGGATTTATGCTGTGTCCTTTTGTCCTTGTTTGCAGATGACATCTAAGTCCAAGAGAGCCAGGACTACAGGCGCATCGAGCTCTAACCCGTCTACTACGGATATTCCTGCAGCCCCACGCAGAAGTCCTTGGCCTAAGCTGAACGAGAAGGCCAGGATCCCCTGCCTCCGCGATTGAGATGGACAGGAGAAGGCCTATGTCTTAAGTGATGACACCGCCTTTAGACCCATTTCTGAGGAGTGGGACGATTTCGACACGCTGTTCTACAACGCGTGGTTGGGTGTCACCATCGAGCCTACTAGGTTTGTCGATGGAGTTTCTCTGCATCAGCTGGGTCTTGACTCAGATTTGGCTCGTCTGCTCGAGCGGATTGATTTTGGCCACATGGCCACACGTCAGTATGATCTCCTCCCGGACTTGGTTCGTCAGTTCATGGTGACCGCTCGCATTAGCTATTCAGACGAGGTTCTGCGAGACGCACAGGGTGGCACCCTATCTTTCATGGCTCGCGGAGTGAGGCACATGATTTCATTCCCTGACCTCTGTGACCTCTATGGTTTTCGGAGAGATCGCAGGAGGATTGCTCTTCCAGCTGCCCATCCTGACATACGTGGGTTTTGGGCATGGTTTGGGAATGGTGTCTACGATTCCAAGACGTCTACTCAGATGGACATTCGACATCCGGTCCTGCGTTGCTTTGTCAGGATCCTGAGCACTACTCTCATGTGCAAGATGGAGCCTAACAAGATGCGAGTGTATGAGCTACTGCTGTTGTTTCTGGCTGTCAGGAACATCATCCCTGAGCAGGATTTTGAGTGGCCTGAGTTGGAAGATGTTAACCTTGGGGCTGTCTTTGCACATCATCTGGTCTCTCTGAAGACCAAACCATTCACAGGGACGAGCACGAAGAAGGAGTCAGTAGGTAGTCTTCTGACACCTATCTCCCAGCACCTCGGGATCAGTACTACGAGTTGCTCGATAGTCACTGCACGTCGGTACATGGACGAGGCTCATATGAGGAACCTTAAGTGGTTGAAACCCGGGAGGAAGTGGATCCTTAACAGATCCGATGGGAGCTTTCTGGTGCAGCTACCTGCTAGGGATCTGACAGAAGTATCTGAGGATCCTACTCTCCTTCGTTTCGAGCCTCCTACAGACCTCCGGACTTCGATCTCTACGACTCGACGACAGGTTCGTCCTCCTGCTGATATCCCATCTACTTCACGTAAGAGAGGACGTACACAGGCTGCACCGTGTCCACCTATTCCTGAGCCACAGTGGCCTGAGGACACAGACGTTCCGATGGAGCCAGCTGCTTTCCAGAGATTTATGATCGCCAGATTGAGGAGCATCTGGGCTGCTGTTCGCTGCCGCTGCACGACTGACACTGATCCATCGTCCCAGCCTGGACCTTCACACACCACACCTGCTGCTGATGATGAGAGCGATTCCGAGGAGACGCAGGATTAGTCTTATCTGATCTTCACGTTTGTATTTTTCTTTCTTTTTCTTTTTCTTTCATTTTTTCTTTTATGTTGAACTTATGTCAGTGTGTGTTTTTGCATTTGAACTTCCTTGGATTCATCTTTGATCTACAATGTTGCTTTTAACCTGTTTTTGAGTGTTCCTAACTGTAACGCCCCCGAACCGCTTCTCCCACACAGAGAGACACGGGCCAGGTGCGCCACGTAGCGGCTCCCGCGCGCCGGTCGGCCCAGGGGGTTCACGGACAGCCCGTCGTCCGATCCGCCTGAGCGCCTCCCAGCCCGCGAGGGCCGCCGACTCCAGCGAGGCTTCGGCCTAAGGCTTTGCAACCCGTACCTCGGCCCACCGGAGCCGTCGGTTCAGATCCCGAGCTTGGCTATTACCTAACGGCCTGAAAAACAACAAAGCAGTGTCATAAGTAATCTAGAATTACTTAATGAGCCCGGGATCTCTACCATGCGACCTAGCATGAGCTAACAACAATGCAAGCAAGTCTAACAACTTAACATGCATAAACTACGCAACCTAGCGCAATCTCAACTATTATGCAACCCTAGCATAATAAGACGCAGCAGAACTAACAACCTATCAACACAATCGCAATAGTTCTAGTCACATCAAGACTAGACTTAACAATACGCAGCGGAAATTCTACAATCAACCAAGCAATACTATGCAAGCAATAAACTCATAATTTAAACAACTCAATTTAAATCCTAATCATGTGCTGCCTCACATGACCGGTAACTACTCACAGTGTTTCCGCTGAATGCTCGGATCTGATCTTGCCTCGGCCCTTCCCACCGTACTGCCCGCACCCAGCTTAAGCTTCGGAAAAACTAAACACCACGGTTTCATCACTTTCTCTCTCTACGGTTTTAGTGATTTTCGGAAGTGAGAATGGTGTGAAGTTTACAAATGAGCAAGGTCCCTTATATAGTGTTTTAGGTAAGCACGAGGTGGCCTCGGAGTAACTCCAGCGCGACACATGTTCGGTGACCAAGCCTATCCGTGCGGCGACACATGCCCTCACTAATGACTAAGCTTAGCCCCTTTCCGACACATGTTAACTCTCATGCGCGGTGACACCTCTTCCTTACATGCACAGCGACACCTCATGCTTGCATGTAAAGATTAATTCCTTGGTCGACACCTCGTACTTCCTTTGATCTTATCCAAAGACGTAATTGTGGACTTTTCCAAGCTTATCCACAAAACTCATGCTTATCCAAACTTCATGCTTATCCACAACCCGTTCTTATCCGTAGCCGCAATTGTTGACTTTTCCCGGTCCTATCCAAAAGCGGTTACATAATAAACGGTTGTGGCCGCACCTGGTCCACATAATTTTCCCGAGTCCTTTCGAGCCCATTGCTTACCGCATGTCCGCCGGCATCCACCGGAAAGGTTCTTTCGGTAAAACTAGAGTAGAGCCCTTAGCCTAATTTTTCGCTGACAATTCCCTTAAGGCGCCTCGACCAGACTTTCACCTTTTTGACCCCTTAGACTACCGGGTTGGGCCCCTTGGTTCAATTACACGGTCCGTCGGTAACAACCCTCTCGTCCTTCCCCCGGTATCTCCAGTCCAAATTGGTTTCCGTCTCGACCAAATCCCATGGTCGATCTATAGCCGAGTCCTGGGGCATTACACTAACAGTGCTAACTTCTAACACAATGGAACGCTTTCCCTGGTTAAGCAACTCGTCACCCCTGATTTTTAATCATTGTGTCGACATACGGCTGGTATCGATCGATACTGCCTAGTATCGATCGATATCCTGTACAGGTACGGTTCCTAATTTTCATAATCCACTCAGTTCATTTGTTTTCGTTCACCAACTTTAGGCTATATAACACTGGGGACAGTGTTGTTCAAGTCTGGGGGAGGTGTCTGCTGACATTGTGTTTGTTTTTCGTAGAGTCAGTCGTTTTATCGAGTCAAAATTGTTTTATTGAGTCAAAACATGTTGGAGATAATGATCCTGTGCTTGAACCTATTGATTTGATTTTGTTTTTGAGTGCACAGTGTTACAGGATCAGTTCTAGATCGACTAATGAAAAATCCAAAGACTGACCAGTTGACTAGAAAACATCCATGTCGCCAGCAGAGTTCTTCTGAAGCCTAAGCCAAATTTCTGCACTTCATCAATGTGGTTAGTGTTCATAGAGCTTGATTCATCATTCATATATGATAAAGGAACCCATGTGTTTAGATTATTAGTATCTCTCTCCCCTGTTATAAGTTGATAAATAAGAGCATAAAAGATTGAAATGATTTTCTTCTGAGTAGAGGGTTAGGAAAATTTCCAGCGATCCAATTATTCTACTTAAGAGGGAATGATCACACAAAGGATTGGAAGCGAGGTTAGGATTTTCCTATGATGCCATTATTCGCCTACATCCTTTGATACATAGAGAGGGAAGAACCGGGGATTTGGTGGCAAACACCATCAATACTCGCGTCTCGTACCTTGATGTGTATATGCAAAGCTGAAAATATAAAAAAAGAGAACATAATAAGAAATAAGTCTGGGGGAGAGAAATTGATACAAAAAGTGTGAAAAAGGGTGGTTCCTTGTCATGATATTGTCTGGTAAAGAATCTAGAAGGTTCTTGAACATTGGCTGCAGCGATGAAGGTTTTATTTGAACAATACTGTGGGATAATGTGTGGAGTCTGGGAAGGCTGCGAATGTCTACGGAGAAGTACATGGTGGTTAGATCAAAAGCTGATTAGGTGACATTTGGGTACTTGGAAAAATGTTCTTTTCGATGGTTCATGAACATGTGAGTCTCCGCGTTTTCAAACCTCTTTCTCTGGTGTAGTCTTCTATTTGCTTGAGGGCAAGCAAAGGCTAAGTCTGGGGGAGTTGATATATCATGGTTTTTACCCCATTTAAGCCATGATATAAGTCTTTTTATAGAGTCTTTCTATTGTTTTGTAGTCTTTTAGAGTCTTTTACAGGTCTTAGCACGTTTGGAGCATTATTGGAATTATTGGAGTTTTCTGGGATAGTTTGGAGCAAAGCAGAAGTTCGTGTTGCTGAGTACCTGATTCCACGACAAGCATCGATCGATACCCCCTGGTGTCGATCGATACTCTTCGAGGCTGACATGACATGCGATTTTAATGAAGAGTTGAAGAATTGCAACTTGGTCCAGAAGTCTTTAATAATTACAAGAAGACCCAATTCGTGTTTTAGGTTATTTATAGGATTTTTACAGCCACTTGTAGGCTATGCTTTTGATACTTTGATTTTACTTTGGTTTGAGACAAGTCTGAATCTCCCTTCGTCCGAGATCATATCTGAAGAACCTCTTGTTATTCTTATTATATTGATGATTTATTTAAACATGTTGATTGTTTCATTCATCATGTCTGAGTAGATCCACTTTAGGTTTAGGGTTTTCTCATAAAGGATTTCTTTGAATGCTAGGTTAATTATCTGTTTAGGATTCACTATCTGAATTAGTTCTTCACCATAGGTTATTCTCAAAGCTAATTCTAGGTTGGCGAATCTGGAACTTAGATCTTAGGATAATTGATTAAGCACGAGAGTGCGATTAATTACCTGATAGAACCTTAGGTGAGCAAATTGATTATTCGCAAAGAGATTTGGTTTAATTGATTTGTGAACATATCAAACCTGAACTTTAAAGCTGATTTAGACTTTAGGATTCGCAAAGAGATTTGGAATTACTAGGGTTTAGATTTAGATAGTTTTTGCAACGAGAGTTGGTTAGCTATATTTTAGTGATTTGAGTTCAAGAACCGTGCGTAATCTGAATCCTGTTAGTTAGTTTATCTGCATTCATTGATTTCCTGAGAAAAACCCTGGGCCTATAATTTCCCAATTGAATTACAACCCTTTTTAATTTCTGAACTGCTTTCAATTACATCTGTTTCACTTAGCGTAATTCAGCATCTAGAATCTATTGTGTGTTTCCGTGAGTCCTTGTGTTCGACCCCTAGCTATACTACGACAACTACTTTAGTATCTGTTAGGGTATTAAATTGAGCATATCATCTAGCAATGTGAACCTTGAGGAAGGTGTCATGATGATTATAGCTGAGTGCAGCGCGATTCTACTCAACAAAATTCCCAAAAAGCTACCAGACCCAGGGAGTTTTATTTTGGATTGCACTATCTCACAGAGAGATTTGAGCGTGCTCTCTGCGATATTGGGTCGAGTGTGAACCTCATGCCACACTCAGTTGCTAAGCGATTGGGGATGACAGATTTCCAATCTACAAGGATTTCGCTGGTACTTGCTGATCGCTCAGTGCGACTTCCAGAGGGACTACTCGAAGATGTCCCAATCAAGAGTGGCAATTGCTTGATCCCAACAGATTTCATCGTCCTGAAGTACGATGCTGAACCTAAGGATCCTCTTATCCTAGGCAGACCATTCCTGGCAACTGCTGGAGCCTTGATCGATTGCAAGAATGTACAGATAGCTCTCAACATCAGTGATTTGGTGATGTCCTTTAACATGGAAAGGATGATGAAGAGACCAACCATCGATGGACAGACGTTCTATGTGGACACCTTCAGTGACATAGCATAGGAGTACTTCCTGGAGAGGCACCCTGAGGATCCACTAGAGAGAGCATTGGTCTGTTCAGCCACTTCAGAGGTCCATTCGTGCGATGATACTGCTGGATACTCGAAGTTGCTCGATTCAGCATCGCCATTATCGATCTATACTCCCATAGTACGGTCGATACCCTGCGACTTGAAGGAGAGTTGGCCAAAAATCTAATCAAGCTGATTGGAGCGAGGAAAATGCTCCTAAGGTGGAACTCAAGCAACTCCCAGCCGCGTTGAGGTATGTTTTTTGTGGTCCTAATTCCACATACCCTGTGATTGTTAATGCTTCTTTGAACAACGCAGAGATTACCTTACTGCTGAGCAAGCTGCGCAAGTATCGCAAAGCTCTTGGCTATTCTCTTGATGATATTTCAAGTATAGCACCAGACTTGTGCATGCATCGGATTCACCTGGAGGATGAGTCAAAGTCTTCAATTGAGTGCCAGAGGAGGCTGAATCCGAACCTGAAGGATGTGGTAAGGAAGGAAGTGATGAAACTGTTGGAAGCAGGGATTATTTATGCCATCTCAGATAGTTCTTGGGTTAGTCAAGTTCACGTTGTGCCTAAGAAAGGATGTATAACTGTGGTGAAGAACGAGAAGGATGAGCTGATCCCTACAAGGACAATCACTGGTCACAAGATGTGTATTGACTACAGGAAGTTGAATGCGGCTACAAGGAAGGATCACTTTCCATTGCCATTCATCGACCAGATGCTGGAGAGATTAGCGAGTCACCCATACTACTTTTTTCTCGATGGGTACTCAGGTTTTTTTTCAGATTCCTATACATCTATAGGACTAGGGAAAGACGACTTTTACATGTCCCTATGTCACATTCGCCTACAGAAGAATGCCATTTGGATTATGTAACGCTCCAGCGACCTTTTAGAGATGCATGATCTCGATTTTCACAGACATGACTGAGGAGTTTATGGAGGTGTTCATGGATGACTTTTCAGTGTATGGATCGTCATTCAAGGATTGTCTGGATAACTTGTGCAAGGTGCTTCAACGATGCGAGGAGAAGCACTTGGTTCTTAATTGGGAGAAGTGCCACTTCATGGTACAAGATGGCATTGTTCTTGGGCACAAGGTTTCTAAGGCAGGGATCGAAGTTGACAAAGTTAAGATTCAGGTCATGACAAGCCTGCAACCTCCACGATCTGTATCTGAGATTCGAAGCTTCCTTGGTCATGCTGGGTTTTACAGGAGGGTCATCAAGGATTTCTCTAAGCTTTCACGCCCACTCATAGCCCTGTTATGTAAGTAAGTCAAATTTGATTTCACATCTGATTGCCTTGCAGCCTTCGATGAGATTAAGAAGGCATTGGTGAGTGCCCCTATTGTCCAACCACCTGATTGGAGTTTACCTTTTGAGGTTATGTGCGATGCGAGTGATTTTGCTGTTGGAGTTGTGTTGGATCAGAGAAAAGACAAGAAGCTCCATGCTATTTATTATGCCAACAGGACGTTGGATAATGCTCAGCGGAATTATAGCGCCACGGAGAATGAGTTATTTGCAGTTGTTTTCTCTTTTGAGAAATTTCGGTCCTACTTGATTGGGAGCAAGGTTATTGTTCACACATACCATGCTGCTCTCAAATACATGCTGAAGAACAAGGACATCAAGCCTCGTCTCTGCCGATGGGTACTTTTGCTCCAAGGGTTCGATATCGAGATCAAGGACAAAAAGAGAGTTGAGAATAGAGTTGTTGACCACCTATCGCGAATAAAGATCGATGAAGTCGTGCCTATTGATGATTTCTTGCCAGAGGAGGGTATCTACTTCATTGAGGCTCAACTTCAGGATGTTTGTTCCGAAAATCTGCACTTTTCGTGAGTGCAGACCTTTAGTCTCGATCGATACTCACCTAGTATCGGTCGATACCCGACACGTTTCGGACCTGTTTTGCATACAGAGCACTTTGATTCTTATGACACCTATCTAGCTGTTGTATCTACTCCTGCACGACCATGGTACGCTGACATTGCCAACTATCTTGCTGTAGAGACTGAGCCAAAGCACCCCACGAAGTATGCGAGGACGAAGTTTATGCGCGAGATAAGACGATTCTTCTGGGATGAGCCTTAGCTATACAAGCACTGCACATATGGTATCTACAGAAGATGTGTTGCAGAGTCTGAGATGCCTGTGATTCTTTTTCATTGTCATGGGTCTGAGTATGCTGGACACTTTGCTACTTTCAAGACAGTGTCCAAGGTTCTTCAAGCATGCTTCTGGTGGCCTACTATGTTCAGAGATGCGCATGCTTATATCTCACAGTGTGATGTCTGTCAGAGGAGAGGGAAGATCAGTAAGAGGCATGAGATGCCACAGAATTTTATCTTTGAGGTTGAAGTTTTCGATTGCTGGGGCATCGACTTTATGGGTCCCTTTTCCTCAAGAACATATACATCCTGGTTGCTGTGGACTATGTGTCCAAATGGGTGGAAGCGATTGCTAGTCCAACCAATGACTCTGCGGTGGTTCTTAAGCTGTTTAAGACCATCATTTTCCCACGATTTGGAGTGCCGTGTATTGTTATAAGTGATGGTGGCAGCCATTTTATTAACAAAGTTTTTGAGAAGTTACTGAAGAAGCATGGTGTCAATCATCGTGTGGCTACTCGATATCACCCTCAAACCAGTGGACAAGTAGAGGTCTCCAACAGGCAAATCAAGGAGATTTTGGAGAAGACAGTGGGTACTTCTAGGAATGATTGAACTACGAAGCTGGATGACGCGCTATGGGCTTACAGAACTGCTTTCAAAACACCACTGGGTACTACATCGTTACACTTGTTGTATGGGAAAGCATGTCACCTCCTAGTGGAGATCGAACACAAGGCAGCATGGGCGACGAAGTTGCTGAACTTCGACACCAAGCTTGCTGCTGAGAGGAAATTGATTCAGCTGAACGAGTTGGATGAGATTAGGCACCACGCCTACGAGAACTCGAAGCTGTACAAGGAGAGAACTAAGGCCTATCATGATAAAAATATCATCTCCAGACATTTCGAGCCGAACGACCAGGTACTTCTGTATAACTCTCGTTTGCAATTGTTTCCTGGTAAATTGCGTTCTCGTTGGTCAGGTCCATTCACAATTAAGGAGGTCAGACCACATGGTGTTGTTGTGCTGATTAGTCCTACAGGCGAGGAATTTACTGTCAATGGACAGAGGGTGAAACACTATTGGGCGAAAGTCGAGATTTCAACAGGGCAGATAATACCTCTGGATGATGCACCCACAGCCTGAATGGCGGTACAGTCAAGCTAATGACGTTAAACGAGCGCTTGGTGGGAGGCAACCCACTGGTGAGTCTGTATATACGCCTTTTATTTTAGTATTTTTCATTTTTGTGCCTTGTGTTTACGTGTAAATCAGATGAAAAAGGTCTGTGTCGACCAATACCATCGCTGGTTTCGATCGACACCAGGAGAAACATACGTTGCATCGACCAATGGTCTTTGTATCGATCGACACCAGTAATGGTATCGGTCGATACCCAACGCACAGGTAAGTTCTCTTGTTTTCACGTCTTCACTCAGCTGTTTTGTTTTCTTTCACCGACTCTAGACTAGATAACAATAGAGACAGTGTTGTTTAAGTCTGGGGGAGGTAGTTGCAGACAACTTTTTTGTTTTTCTTAGAGTCATAAAATANGAGATTATTATCTTGTGCTTGAATCTATTGTTTTAATTTTTCTTTTGAGTGACCAGTGTTACAGGATCAGTTCTAGATCGACTAATGAAAAATCCATAGACTGACCAGTTGACTAGAAAACACCCATGTCTCCAGCAGAGTTCTTCTAAAGCCTGAGCCAAACTTTTGCACTTCATCAATGTGGTTAGTGTTCATAGAGCTTGATTCATCATTCATATCTGACAAAGGAACCCATGTGTTTAAAGTAATGGTATCTCTCTTCCCTGTTATAAGTTGATAAATAAGAGCATAAAAAGATGAAATGATTTTCTTCTGAGTAGAGGGCTAGAAAAATTTCCAGCGATCCCATTATTCTACTTGTGAAGGAATGATCACACAAAGGTTGAAAGCGAGGTAAGGAAAATTTCCCGTGATACCACTATTCGCCTAAGCCTTTGATACATAGAGAGGGAGGAACCGGGGATTCAGTGGAAACACCATCAATACTCGCGTTTCGGACCTTAATGTGTATATGCAGATCTAAAATGATAGAAAGAACATAATGAGAAACAAGTCTAGGGGAGAGAGAACAATACCAAAAAGTGTGTGAATTGGGTAATTCTTTTGTCGTGATATTGTATGGTAAAGAATCTAGAAGGTTCTTGAACATTGGCTGCAGCGATGAAACTGGCGATGAGGGCTTTGTTTGAACAATGTTGCGAGATAATGTATGGAGTATGGGAAAGCTGCGAATGTCTACAGAGATGTACATGGTGGTTAGATCAGGATCTGGTTATGTGACATTTGGGTGCTTGGGAAAAGGATCTTTGCGATGGTTCATGAACAGGTGAGTCTCCGTGTTTTCAAACCTCTTTCTCTGGTTTAGCTTTCTATTTGCTTGAGGGCAAGCAAAGGCTAAGTCTGGGGGAGTTGATATATCATGGTTTTTACCCATTTTAGGCCATGATATAAGTCCGTTTTATAGAGTCTTTCTACTATTCCGTAGTGTTTTAGAGTCTTTTACAGGTTTAAGCACGTTTGGAGCAGAATTGGAGATATTGGAGCTTTCTGGAGCATTTTGGAGCAAAGAAGAAGTTCGTGTAGGTGAGTACCCGATTTGATGGCTATGCTTTATTTTACTTTTGTTTTGTGAGAGAGCTTTTGAAGGGAGACAAGTCTGGAACTCTGTTCGTCCGAGAGAAGATTTCGAACCCTCTTGTTACTCTTTCTTATTATCTATTTGAGTATTTATTCAGTCATGTTTATTGCTTCAATTTCCATGTCTGAGTAGATCTCCTGTTAGGTTTAGGGTTCTCATAAGGGATTTCTTTGAATGCTAGGTTGATTTATTGTTTAGGGTTCATAATCTGAATTAGTTTTTCACCATAGGTTGTTCTCAAAGCTAATTCTGGATTGATCACCTAGAACTTAGATCTTAGGTTAATCGATTAGGCACGACAGTGCAATTGAGAAACCTGATAGAACATAGGGTGAGCAAATTAATTATACGTAAAGGGATTTGGTTTAGTTGATTTGTGAACATATCAAACTCGATATTAAGGCTGATTTATTTTTAGGAATTTGCAAAGAGATTTGGGATTCTGAAGTTTAGATTTAGATAATTCTCGCAACGACAGTTGGTTAATTATAGTTTAGTGATTTGAGTTCAAGAACCGTGCGTAACCTGAACCCTGATTAGTTAGTTTATCTGCATTCATTGATTTCCTGAATACTCTGAACCTATCTTTCTCCCATCGATTTTACAACTCTTTTACTGTCTATTGCTTTTTGTTTCAACTGAATTGCTTAGCTTGATTCTCATATATATAATCTATTGTGTGTTTCCGTGAGTCTTTGTGTTCGACTACTACATATACTACAACAACTGCTTTAGTACTTTTAGGGTATTAATTTGAGCATATCAATAGTCGACGAGTGCTACAACATGTGCAAGGAATGAAGCACCAAGGTTCAATAGTCTTTTGTATCCTTTATCATCCACACTGTGGAAATCAGTAGGAACAAGATAACCCCCCAGTCGAAGTAGCAAACCGGGTATGAAACCGAGTGGAGTTGCATAAGAGTAATCTCCATAGTGAATGAATATCTTGGAGGGACGAAAATTCCAAATACATATGCTCTTTGATGTGTCCTTTGGCATGAGATTCACATTAGAACTGGTATCACAAAGAGAATTACGAAATTCCATTCCCTCGATCTAGCATGGAACAATGAATTTTCTGGGATCCTTCATCTTAGAAAACATATTCAATGGTCGCTCGGGTGTATCCGCTAGTGTCTCATCCTTAACGAGTTTGTCTCACACTCAACGTGGTGAGAAGCTGAAGGAGAATAAAGCTTTGGTTCATCGAGTGGAGGAGACTTGTGATCTTGTTTGTCGTCTTCAAGACACTCGAACGAATCGATAGAGATAATATCGTCACTTGGAATAGAAATAGGTCCTTATCTTTCCTTAATGTTTTGCTTCGTTGAAACCATCATCTTCGTGCATAGATTCATTGAGTTCTTGGAGAATATTCTCCATTTGGTCCTTGTAGACTATTGGCTTCTCATAATCTCCATCGGCTTGTTGAGGTTGGTGGTTGAGCCAAGGGGTTTTAAAATCATAATCTTTGAAAGCAAGGGATTTGATCATTGCATCGAGTCGCTACAAACAAAAGCTAATCTACAAGCTATTATCGTGCTTGTCCAAGATTAGATGAGGAATACCGTAGGGATTTTGTCGTGGGTCAAAAAACGGAGACTCAAAAGGCTCGTCTCGGAAGTAAGGAGGCTCGAAGCGTCCTTGAGAGTAGTTGGTCGGTGCCGGTTTTCTATCCATGTAGTACGAATCACAAATGGTGTGTGAGTATAAGATAGGTCGTAGACACCCTGCTCGTAGTAGTGATCGCGCTCCAGAGGGAGTTCATCCTACATCGTACATCCTACGAAATATATTGGTCGAGTATATAAGTTATATGTGTGTAGGATGTACGAAAATATGCTACACACACTATCATTTTCCAAGTTCAAGAACCAAAAGACGACAAAAGTTTTAGGTGTGTATGATGTATAAAAGTAGGCTACACACATAAGTTATATAAAGGAAATCGCCTCTGGAGCGCAATCACTACTACGAGCATGGTTTCTACGACCCATCTTATACTCACACACCAATTGTGACTCGTTCTACATGTATCGAAAACCAGCACCGACCAACTACTCTCGAGGACGCTACGAGCATCCTTATTTCTGAGACGAGCCTTTTAATTTGCGTCTCCGTTCATCATCTCTCGACAAAACTCATTGATGTGTTAGGATTGCTCCCAACACGTTTTACCCTTCTAGCTAGGCTGCAAGTGTACATCAAACACAATAGTATTTAGTGATCGAATCCACGGGGTGAACGTTGTTGAATTCTATTGATTTCAAAGATGTGTATAGACCTAATCGATTTTTATGGGTTTTGTTTGTCACGATTGTAGCTAGAAAAATTAAACTAAATTAAGCAATGAAATAAAATAGCAAGTAAGCTAAGCAAATAATTAAAATGAGGTTGTAAATAATTTAACGAAGTGTTGGGTAATCTGGAATTCTCTAGGGTTCATGGCCGAGTTTTCACAAAGAATTTGCTAGAATTTCTAAAACGACTTTTTGTCGTCTTTTGGATTCTTGAACTTGGAACACGGACACTGTGTGTAGACTACTTTCGTACATCCTACACACCGACAACTTTAGTACATGACCGGTAGCTTTCTTCTCCGACCGCACAAAAAGTTATGATGATACGCAAAGGTCGTTAACGCTCACAATTCCTCTACAAGTATACTTTCGTATCTTGTAACGGTCTTGCTCA
Organism: Eutrema yunnanense; assembly: GCA_002933935.1. Lineage (NCBI taxonomy): Eukaryota > Viridiplantae > Streptophyta > Magnoliopsida > Brassicales > Brassicaceae > Eutrema > Eutrema yunnanense. Next base: position 302,134 of record PKML01017401.1, on the reverse strand, counting down.
TCTACCCTAGGTCAAGCATATGGTTCCAGTACTTTCGTAGTTAGAAAAATACCTAAGTTCAATTGCAAGGTGATCAATCAAGCAAAAACGCATTAATAAAAAGGATAGAACGAAAAACCCTAATCGGTATCCTAGTCTAAAAACTCAATGAATAATCAAACCATGAGAGCCCCTTTGGAACCCTATACCCAAAAAGAGAACTACTCAGCCATAGCTGAGATAAACATAATCAATAATTGAAAAGAAAACAGTACGAAAAAGGATGAAGAAAGGCTTCTCTATCGAAAAACACGAGTCGAGAATCCTTACTCCAAAACGAAGAACAAGAGTAGAAATTTTGAAAGGGATTCGTCTCTGCCTTAAGCGTGAAAAGGTGTATGTCTAAAAGACCAAAAAACATGTGTTTATAGTCTTCACTTCGTTGTAGACGTTTAGGGTTTGATGTGAAAAGACGAAATTGACCTTGGGAGTAAAACAGAGTCAATTTTGTCGTAGCAGGGAGTGGCCGCGGGTGTGTGGTCTCAACCCGCGGCGAGATGGTCTTTTTGCACGAGCAGACCCTTAAAGACGCTGCAACACTCAACGAGAGGATGTAACTCGTTGAAGAAGAACAAGGAAGACAAAAGTTCGATATCTGAAAAGCTAATGATTGGCTACGTGCTTTGAACTATAAACTTGAAGATTTGGATAAGTCCATCAATGATGACATGAACACCGCCTACGACAACACCCTCGACCTGTGGGAAGGAGTAAGAAAAGTTAAAGAGAAGCCAAGAGAGCTCGATCTTACACTAGATCGACTTATTTATGCTATTGATGAAGTAGAAGAGAAAGTGGAGAAACTTTCTAAGGATCATGACGAGCATGACAAACCACTTAATGTTCCTGCCCCTGGCCTAGAAGAGAAGCCAATTGACTCCCTAGAACCAGAAAACTCCAAAGAAGATGAAGAAGACGACGAACCGAGAAATTCCCCACAGAATTCCCCCACCACGATCTTGAGCCTTTTGCCTGCGGCCAGCTGCCCTTCCACCATGATATGTTCATATTTTGCATGCTTTAGCATACATCTCACTTAGAGTTTTGTGTCATTTGCATGGATAATCATGGTTTTGTCTTGCATTTAGGTCTCATTTAGAGATTATGACATTTGCATTAGGTCCAGTGAGTTATTTCATGTTTTGGAGTACTTTCTAGGTGATTGGAGGCATTTTGGACATATTTGGAGAGTTGGAACAAAGTAGAGTGCAAGGTCCATCCGATACACCGGAAAGACGTGGCTGGAAAAAGGCACTCCGATCTGAATCAGCTTGGATGACCGTCATGAAAGTTTTAGAGGAGTGAGTTAGCTGTCCAGGGCAGTTTGAATCAGACCATTCGAACATACGGTTCGAGAGTTGTCGCAGTTTTACTGAAGACGTATCCGCCTGGCCGAGAAAACGCACATTGCGCCTTCGAGCCGGTCTGATCCATCTGGTCCTAGCACATGAATCTCAATCGGCCCAAAGATGAATCCCCGACCGTCCCGAAGCCACGCGGTCCAAATCAGCAAGCATTATTCATCACCTGAACCGTCCAAGATCCACCCGGTCTAATCCGTGCGGTCCTAGCACAGGAATCTCAACCGGCCTGAAGACATTATCTCGACCGGCCATAAGCCACACGGTCTTAGAAGGCCAATCTCAAAGATCAGGCCAAATGAAGACCTTCCCATGCCCAGTTTAATCTGAGGTCTTGATGAAAGTCATAGACAATCGAGCTGACTTTCGTTTAGTGGTGGTTTCATATCATTCATATCAGCTGTTCAAGAGATATGGCATATATAGCAAGGACACTTGTGTCTGGCATCCAAACGAGTTCTGCTCCAAATACGATGTCTGAATGATCAATCCAGACGAAACGTTTCCACTCTGATTCCGCTTCTGCGTTCTTATAGAAGTTAGCAGTCTTCTGGAGGTGATTTCAGGTCGTTTGGATGTCAGGTTCATGAGTTATGGCCGATTCACTGAAGGTGTATCCGCTTGGCCGAGAAAACGCAACTTTGCACGGGATGCCTTCTGTCCGGTCCATTCCACCCGGTCCAAAAACTTTCGACCAAAAATCCAAATTTTGGCCGGGTCAATACCCGGTTTGTCCCAGGTTGACCCGGTTTGTCCCAGGTTGACCCGGTCCGACCCAGCTCAAGAAACACATTTTAAATATTGTTGAAATCCATTTTTAGATCTATCTCCCTTTTTATGATTTTTCTCCTTTTTTCTTTCTCTTTTTCTCTCTAGAACAAGACCTTGTCTTTTTAGGGTTCTTGGGATTTTTCCCTTGGATTCTTTTGATTTATGCATGTTTAAGGTTATATCTTTTCATCTCTATCTAATATTTCACATTCCTATTCCCTAATCATGATTAACATCACCTCTTTCAAAAAATTTGGTGTGTTTTTCATGATTAGTGAGTAGATCTTTTTAAGCTCATGGATGAGGTAGATTAGGTAAATTTTGTGGTAGATCTTTATGTCTAGGACTTAGTTTACATCTTCCCTCTCTTATTTGGTGTTCATAATGCTAGATTAGGCTAGATATAGTTAATCTAGATCTTAGGGAATTCATGCACACAAGGTGTTCGATGAAATTCCCCAAAGAACCAAATAAGGGATTTTGCTTTCTTAGCCTATGAGAGTAGTTGTCTAAGGAGTATTAGGGCCATAGGAACCTATGTTTATTGCTTGTTAATCATCTTATCACAAACGATGGTTTGTTCTTGATTTGGTGATTAACAAAGTGATTAAGACCATGAGAGTGGCTTAATCTTGTTTAAGTGTTCTAGGCTAAGGGAATTGCTTGATTGTGTGAAATGACATCTAGTTAGATCATGGAAGGATCCGAAATCAATAACCTCATCCAAGGGCTTGCCTTTATCTATTTGTTAAACTCGTTTTTGCTTTGTTTACTTGTGGTCTTGCCTTTAATTTGAATCATTTAGGTTGTTAGAAACCAAAAAACCTCTTTTGCTTGCTTAACTTAGAAAGTTGTATGCATTTCTAGTGCTTAGAACTTATACCCATGGATTCGATACCTCATATGCTACTTAGGCATTTGAGTAATTGATACACATCAAAATCCTTGTATCAATTTTGCGCCGTTGCCAATTGGGTTTAGCTTTCAACATTAGGATTTTACTTCTTTTTGAGATTAAGCCTTTTTCTTTCTTTTGTTTACTAAAATCTCTTTCTAGCTCTCTCTTGTATGTGCATGAACTTTCATTCTAAAGGCAACAACAATCTTGTTGAGCCAAGAGACGACATCAACCTTGTACACCGCGGTCTTAGAGCAAGAAGAGAGAGGGAACGAGTTGTAAACATTCCTAGGCTCGGTATGGAGAACGTGCAAGAGAATCAAGCTCAAGAGCATGGTCACGGTGGCAATGGAAACCACAACCCACCTGCCCGTAATGGTCCTAACATAGTTGGAGCGGGTGATGCAGCCAATGCTCATGTGAACCGCCAGGGCATTCGAGCACCACCGGTTGAGACCAATGACTTTGAGGTCAAAGCTAGCTTCATTAACATGGTACAAAGCAACAAATTCCATGGCTTGGTGGTGGAGGATCCACTTGATCACTTGGATCACTTTGACCGGATTTGTGGCTTGACAAAGATGAATGGAGTCTCGAAGGATAGCTTTAAGCTAAGGTTGTTCCCATTCTCTCTTTGAGACAAGGCAAGGCAATGGGAAAAGAACCTTCCCCACGGTTTCATCACTTCATGGGACCAATGCAAGACATCATTCCTTGCCAAGTTCTTCTCTCGCTCTAGAACGGCTAAACTAAGGAATGAGATCTCAATCTTCACTCAACGTGCAAATGAGAGCTTCAATGAAGCATGGGAGCGGTTTAGGGGCTATACATCAAAATGCCCTCATCATGGATTTTCGGATGCTTCCCTCTTGAGCATACTCTACCGCAGAGCACTTCCTAAGATCCGTATGTTGCTTGATACCGCTTCTAATGGAAACTTCTTTGGCAAATATGTGAATGAAGCAATGGAATTGGTTGAGAACCTTGCTTTCAGTGATGTTACATATGGTGATGAGTATGACCGGTCTACAAGAACCACAAGTGACTTCGAGGAGAAACAACGAACCAAAGCCATGATGGCTCTCAATGAGAAGTTGGATATGCAATCTTCCATGATGGACAAGCAAGCCACTATGATTGACAAGCTTCTCAATGCTTCCAAAAAATCGATTCACTTTGTTGGTAATTTTGAGGGAAATCAAAGGTCCCATGAGGAAATGGTGGATTTGAGCAACCAAGAGGAAGTGCATTATATTGGGAACAATGGTGGCTATCAAAGAAGTTTCAACAACAACTATGGCAACCAAGGTCAAGCCCCCATTCATCACCAACAAAGCTTTGCTTCCAATAACAACTTTCAAGGGAACCAAGGAGGTTTTCAACAAAGATTTGTCCCGCAAACTCAAGGCAACAACTGCATGCCTCAAGACCTTGATATGAAGAACATGCTTCAATAAATTCTACATGGCCAAGCTAGTGGAGCATTGGATATGAGCAAGAAGATGGAGGAAATAAATACCAAAGTAGCTTGCTCATACAATGATCTCCACAAGAATCTTGAGGCATTGAGTTCAAAAGTTCAACAAATGGAGACCAAGGGAGCCAATGGAGGCAAAGTGCAACAAAGCTCTTCAAATGGGAAAACAATACAACCCTCAAAGGAGTATTGCAATGCCATCTCCTCATATGACCCACATCCCATTAAAGATCATGAAGCCGCCACTAACGAGATTGAGCTTCTACTTTACGTTTTACATGTTGAACACCTTCCCCCTTGAGACGTTCCCTTGAAGCTCAATGTGGACATTGAGGAACAAGGTGGGAGAGTGACCCTTGTGAAGGATGAGAACGTGACCTTGGTTGAAGACTAGGGTAGTGTTGATTGCAAAGATTCACCAAGCACAACTAGGATCGAGCCTATGTCTCTCCCCAAGCTTGGTAATCCTGGTAAGTTCTCTATAGCTTGCTCTCTTGGTGATTTAGACGTTGAGGATGCTTTGTGTGACTCCGGTTCAAGTGTGAATGTCATGTCCCGAGAGATGTTCAAGAGTCTAGGGATAAGAAACCTCACCTATCACCCATCACCTATCACTTTTGGAGATGCTTCTTCAAGGAAGCTACTTGGTCTCCTCGAAGACTATCCACTTAAAGTCGGGGATTGCATAGTCCCAACAGACTTCGTTGTCATGGAAATGAATAAGACCAACAAGCTCCCACTACTCTTTGGAACCCCATTCCTACTTACTACCGGTGCTAGAATGGATTTCAAAGATCAAAGGGTAGTTCTCTTGAATGTGGATGATAAGGTATATTATCCAATGATGACTTCTTCCAACAAGCTTTGTGGCACAATTATCATAAAATATGATGAGTTTCGTGAAGAAGAAGTGAGGTATGTGGGTAGTTGTGAGATGGTTCATAAAGCTTCACCCCCAAAAGTTTGTGAAGAGAAAGAGAAGACTCTTGAGAGAAAGGAATTGGGTTAGGGTAATGACAAGGAAGCTTTGGAGGTTGATATTGCTTGTTTAGAACAACTTCCTCCCACAATAGTGGAGAACGTTGCTGTGAGTAGCACGAGTGCCAAGAAGAGGACGAAGGCCAAGGGTAAAGTGAAAAACGGGCCAAGTTTGCTTCATGAAGACAAGGCCATGCTAGACCAGCCCTCTATGATGACTCTCACTCCTTGGAAGTACAAGGATGGAGTAATTGATTACAAGATCAAATGCAAAGGCCGATCCAAACTTTTTGCCTCGTTTAAGGCGATCCTCACACCGGAGCTCAAGGAGAAAGGGCAAGCCGGTCTTGAGGAAGTCATGAGCAAGGTGCTCAAACTCGAGCTCAAAGATCCACCATGGAGTGCACACACTCCTCTCTCACCCGCCTAAAAGGGTAACCAAAGTCAAACTTAGTGACTTTAAACAAAGTGCTCTTGGGAGACACCCAAGCTTATCATTGTACATACTTTCTTTTCATGTCTTTATATGTTTTCATGTTCTTTTTGATATTTTGTTGAGTGGTTGCAAGATTCTTGATGGTAGCAAGGTCATGGCAAGGCACATTGGTGTTGATGTCGGAAGCTCTTCATTCATCTCCATTAATTCATCTAGTCTCACTCCTCATTTGTAAGTAACTCTTTACTTTTGAGTCTCTTTGCATTTTTATATTACGTTTTTGGTCTCTCTCTTGATCTTCTTTCACACCGAGACGTTGTGATTTAAGTTTGGGGGAGGGACCAGTGTCTAATCATGTGTTTTGTGATCTTATTTTGCCTTTTGCATCTTGAGTCTCATGCATATCATGCATTTTCAATAAATTTGAAATTTTTTGAACTTTTGTGCATTCCATGTAGGATTGAGTCTAGATGCATAGCATATAAGGTAGTTTTGCATGAGAATTAGTAGCAATGATAGATTTTTCCTTGTAAAGTACCATATTAAGAGCTTAGTCCAATGCCATTGTTGCTAGTTACTTGATGCTTTGATCTCGTGTAGAAATTAAGAACGAACCATGCATTGATCTCATGTCTTATTGTTCTTGTCTTGATTGAAGCAAATCTTGACTTGAATTCAACCCCATCAAAGTGATAACCTTAATTTTAACTTGTAATTATTGTGTTTATGCATTTTGGATGGATTCGTGGATCACCATATACATACTTGGATATTCTTTTCCGTTTTTACCTCTCTCGTTTATCCAAGTAGCCATATCACATTATTGGAATGGTTTCCCACACCTTGAACTTACCCTCCTTTCTAGCCAAAGATTTTCGTGTGTGATTGAGAGGCCATCTTTCGAGCAAACTTGGCAAAAAGTGTTAGGTTTAGGGCGACAAGGAGGAATTCTCATGTTGTTTTAGCTCCATCATCAAGGAGTTAATCTAGGAATTAGCGAGCTAGGATGGCAGTTCTTGGAATGATATGGGGAACAATTTAGAAACTAGGTGAATTGGTTTAATGAGAGTGATATGGTGGAATGGTAAAGAATAGATGGGAGAAAGAAATTGGGGAATGAAATAATTAACTTTGTTAGTGCAAGATTATAAGGATAGCTCTAAGTAAATGAATAGCCTCAAAGTGTGCAAAGAGAAAAAGAAAAGAAGCCAAGTTTGGCTAAGGCATCAAAGGTGTGAATAAGGGGCATGAACAAGAATGAAGAAAAATAAGAGCTAAGGTTTCAACAAAGAGAGCACCAAGCCATGAAAACAAGGAAGAAGAAGGCATTCCCCAAGTAAGAAGAAGATGAACTGAAAGAACAAGAAGTACATGTGGGTGATGAAGGAAAAACGCCTTGAGAAAAAGGGTAGCTTAGGCTTGGGAGCAATGGGTTAGAGATGCTAGGGTTAGAGACAGCTTAGGCATTGGGTAGATGAGAATTCACCCTTGTATGCATAGGTTGCCTTTTACCTTTAGTATTTTGCTAAGTCTGCTGTTTTCTTGAGAGATCCCTACATTTGATTAACCGCGCATGATAATGAGATCATCTTCATCTCATAACTTCGTCCCTAGCCAAACGAATCCATTTGATTTTGCATAAACATGATTCACGCATATTACACTTAATCAATGTCAAGGGGTTGGAGGCTAAGAAAGTTTGTGTAGGGTGAGGCTTGAATGTAAGTCATGCAAGGAAAAGTATGCCTAGTCACTTTTGAGTAAGTTTGTTTGATCGCATCATGAAGTTTGCAACTTGGACATTGGGCTTAGATTCTTTTTATGGCACTTTTGGATTTGAGCTCCTATTTTTAATCTTCTCCCTTATCTATTTTCTTGTTTGCTTGAGGACAAGCAAAGGTTTAAGTTTGGGAGAATTGATATGTTAATATTTTGCATGCTTTAGCATACATCTCACTTAGAGTTTTGTGTCATTTGCATGCATAATCATGGTTTTGTCTTGTATTTAGGTCTCATTTAGAGATTAGGACATTTTCATTAGGTCCACTGAGTTATTGCATGTTTTGGAGTACTTTCTAGGTGATTGGAGGTATTTTGGGCATATTTGGAGAGTTGGACCAAAGTAGAGTGCAAGGTCCATCCAATACACCGGAAAGACGTGGCTGGACGGAGGCCCTCCGGTCTGAATCAGCTTGGATGACATTCATGAAAGTTATAGAGGAGTGAGTTAGCTGTCCCGGAAGGTTTGGATCACGTCATTCGGATATACGGTTAGAGAGTTATCTCAGTTTTACTGAAGACGTATCTGCCTGGCCGAGAAAACGAACATTGCGCCATCCAGCCGGTCTGATCCATCCGGTCCTAGCACAGGAATCTCAACCGGCCCAAAGACGAATCTCCGACCGTCCCGAAGCCACGCGGTCCAAATCAGCAAGCATTCTTCGTCATCAGAAACGTCCAAGATCCACGCGATCCAATCCGTGCGGTTCTAGCACATGAATCTCAACCGTCCCGAAGACATTATCTCGACCGGCCAGAAGCCACACGGTCCTAGATGGCTGATATATCATGGTTTTTACCCTGTTTAGGCCATGATATAAGTCCTTTTTATAGAGTCTTTATAGTATTTTGGAGTCTTTTAGAGTCTTTTACAGGTCTTAGCACATTTGGAGTATTATTGGAGATATTGGAGTTTTATGGAGCATTCTGGAGCGAAAGTGAAGTCTGCTGACTAAGTGCCCGATTTTAGCATCGAGCATCGATCGATACCCCCCTGGTATCGATCGACACCCGCCGAGAAATCATGGGCCGCGACTTTTTATGAAGTTTGAAGAATTGCAAAAGTGCCCAGAAGACTCTGATATTTACAAGAAGACCCCAAGTCGTGATTTAGGTTATAAATAGGGATTTTCAGCCATCTGTTTAGGCTATGCTTTATTTTGCTGTAGTTTAAGAGAGATTTTGGTGAGAGATGCAAGTCTGATTTCCCTTCGTCCGAGATCAGATCTCAAACCTTTGTTCCTCTTTCTGATTTTATATAGAGTATTTATTCAAACATGTTTATTAATTTAATCTCCATGTCTGAGTAGATCTCTTGTTAGGTTTGGGGATTCTCATTAGGGATTTCTTTGAATGTTAGGTTGATTAGTTATTTAGGGTTCATAATCTGAATTAGTTCTTCACCTTAGGTTGTTCTCAAAGCTAATTCTGGATTGATCACCTAGAACTTAGATCTTAGGATAATTGATTAGGCACGACAGTGCGATTAATTACCTGATAGAACTAGGGTGAGCAAATTGATTATTCGCAAAGAAATTTGGTTTAATTGATTTGTGAACATATCAAACTTGAAATTAAGGCTGATTTATTCTTAGGGATTTGCAAAAAAATTTGGGATTCTGAAGTTTAAATTTAGATAGTTTTCGCAACGACAGTTGGTTAATTATACTTTAGTGATTTGAGTTCGAGAACCGTGCTTAACCTGAACCCTGATTAGTTAGTTTATTTTGCATTCATTGATTTCCTGAGAAATATCCTTGAACCTATCTTTTTCCCATTGAATACAAATCGTTTACTGCTTTCTGTTTTCTGCTTAACCTGAATTGCTTAGCTTAGCTTGATTCTACAATTTATTGAGTGATTTCTGTGAGTCCTTGTGTTCGACCCCTAGCTATACTACAACTACTGCTTTAGTACTGTTAGGGTATTAAATTGAGCATATCAATGGCCAATCTCAAAGATCATGCCAAATGAAGAACTTTCCATGCCCAGTTAAATATGAGGTCTTGATGAAAGTCATAGCCAATCGAGCTGACTTTCGTTTAGTGGTAGTTTCATGTCATTCAGATCAGCCATTCAAGAGATATGGAAAATATAGGAAGGACACGTCTGTCTGGCATCCAAACGAGTTCTGCTTCAAATACGATGTCTGAAAGATTAACCCAGACGAAGGGTTTCCACTCCGAGTTAGCTTCTGCGTTCTTCATAGAAGTTGTAAAGAAAGGAGTTAGCAGTCTTTTGGAGGTACTTTTAGGTCATTTGGATGTCAGGTTCAGGAGTTATGGCCAATTCAATGAAGGCATATCCGCCTGGCCGAGAAAACGCAACTTTGCACGGGATGCCTTCCGTCCGGTCCATTCCACCCGGTCCAAAAACTTTCGACCAAAAATCCAAATTTCGGCCGGGTCAATACCCTGTTTGTCCTGGGTTGACCCGGTCCGATCCAGCTCAAGAAACACTTTTTAAATATTGTTGAAACCCATTTTTATATGTATCTCCCTTTTTATGATTTTTCTCCTTTTTTCTCTCTCTTTTTCTCTCTAGAACAAGACCTTGTCTTTTTAGGGTTCTTGAGATTTTTTCTTTGGATTCTTTTGATTTATGCAAGTTTAAGGTTATATATTTTCATCTCTATCTAATCTTTCACATTCCTAATCCCTAATCATGATTAACATCACCTCTTTCACAAGATTTGGTGTGTTCTTCATGATTAGTGAGTAGATTTTTTTAAGCTCATGGATGAGGTAGATTAGGTGAATTTCGTGGTAGATCTTGATGTCTAGGACTTAGTTTACATCTTCCCTCTCTTATTTGGTGTTCATAATGCTAGATTAGGCTAGATATAGTTAATCTAGATCTTAGGGAATTTATGCACACAAGGTGTTCGATGAAATTCCCCAAAGAACCAAATAAGAGATTTTGCTTTCTTAGCCTATGAGAGTAGTTCTCTAAGGAGTATTATGGCCATAGGAACCTATTATTATTGCTTGTTAATCATTCTATCACAAACGATGGGTTGTTCTTCATTTGGCGATTAACAAAGTGATTAAGACCATGAGAGTGACTTAATCTTGTTTAAGTGTTCTAGGCTAAGGGAATTGCTTGATTATGTGAAATGATATCTAGATAGATCATGGAAGGATCCGAAATCAATAACCTCATCCAAGGGCTTGCCTTTATCTATTTGTTAAACTCGTTTTTGCTTTGTTTACTTGTGTTCTTGCCTTTAATTTGAATCATTTAGGTTGTTAGAAACCAAAAAAACCTCTTTTGCTTGCTTAACTTAGAAAGTTGTATGCATTCCTAGTGCTTGGAACTTATACCCATGGATTCAATACCTCATATGCTACTTAGGCATTTGAGTAATTGATACACAACAAAATCCTTGTATCACACCGCGGGCGCATCCTCCCAACCAGCGGCCAACAACCTCTCCACCGCGGGTGCGCCTTCTCTGCCCGCGGCCAGCTCCTACTTGCTTATCCTTAGACATTTCGAGTCCCGTTCACACATCTTTAAGCAAGCCATCTTCTCCATTGCTACTCAAGCCTCAGTTGAGTCTCCAACCAACCTAGAACATGTCTCTTATGCACCTTGTAAGGTGATTCAAGCTCATGATGATGCCGCATTCTCTTCTTCAACACCACTTCAAAAGACCCCATCGATGAAGATCGATATGCCTTATATCGATTCTTACTATTTTTTTGACACCACAGACTCTTACTATGAGTCCTACTCGGCATTTGAACCAACACCTCCTAGAAGTCCAATATCCGAGGAGCAAAAGACACAAAGCATCTCCCGAGAAAGATTTATCGAATTTAACAATTTCGTGAAATCGATCTCAATTTTCATACCTTTCTCGGACGTGTGGAAAAGAGGTTTTCTACAAGCTTTCTTCCGCTACAGCAAGGAGAGTAGAGAAGACATTCGTATCTACTTCATGAGATAAAGGCATTCATCCATACCATATGGTACGTCTTATGCTATCCGTCTATTTCATCACGAGAAACACAAAAGGTACCCGAACAAGATTATTCAGGACAAGTTAGAAGAATTCAATAGCGTGGTTTTTGATCTACCTCGAGGAATCACATTTGCCAGAGCTTGCATGGACCACATGATTGGTCACTTCTTTTGTGAAAGCAAAGAATCCATCTCGGAGATAGAAGATCTTTTTCGAATGCTATGAACAAAAGACCCATTCGAAGTCTCCATAAGATTCAAGGGAAAGGTCAGTTTCTAATCACTTGTAACATCCGAGGAGTCGATTTTAAAGACATTTTTGTGACTCCGGAGCTTGCCTTAACATCATGTTAACATCAACAGACAAACGCCTCAGTATTAAGCATGTGCACCGTACCCGAACGAAAATCAGCATGGTTGATGAATCTTGCGCTACACCAAAAGGGATCGCCTATGATATTCCCGTAAGCATCGGAGATTGCATAGCTCCAGTAGACTTCTACATCATCAAAGCTACGAAAGTTATTTCTACACCGGTAATCCTAGGATGTTCTTTCTTGTCAACTGTTGGAGCCATCATGGATTGGCCAAATCGACGTGTTTCCTTTGCTAACATCGATAAAGATGTGTTCTACGATGATGTCCTGCTCAAGCTCAAGAAAGAAGGATACCTCAATTTGAGAGACCCTGACTCACTATGTAGCGATGATACAGATAACAAAGAAACCGAAAAAGAAATTGAAGAAGACTTGTCGAAAGACTTTGTCCCGCTACCAACGTCGAGCTATATAAACAACTTTAAACAAAAGCGATCAATGGGAGGCAACCCATTTTAGGTATGCTTTTATTTTTAATTTTTCGTTTTTTCTATTAATTTCTTCTTCTTTTTCTTAGTTTCACCTTTCAAAAAAAAAAAATTCAAAAACCAAAAAAAATGAAAAGACAAAAAGATGGAAACACGGTTCGGAGCATCTCGGTCCAGAACGAATCGCGAGAAAACACTTGGCCGCAAAAGAGGCTCGATTGGTGCAATATCTCAACCCGCATTGAACAAGCCTTTGGCCGCGGTCGCGTCCCACCTACCCGCGTCGAAGCTCCCTTTGGCCGCAGTCACGCACCTCCGACCTACAGCCAACTCCCTGACGATCCCGGTCAATTCGTTTTGATCCCCGATCGATGCCAATTCCTTCCCAATCACACGCACACCCACTCCCCATCACCACAACACCATCTACCCCNCCCCACATCCACCACCATTCCATTCCCACATCAGTTTCCCAACACTTCCATAAAATTTTTCTATTTCCCTACACTTTTTCAATTATTACATACATCTATTTTTCGTCCTTGCTCGATTTATTTCAAATTGGGGACAATGTTATTTAAGTATGGGGGAGGATTTCATCCCTTACTAATCACATTTTCTTTCATGAATCTTTGCATTTGCATTTTTCAAGCTTTCTTTTCAATTTTTCAAGTTTTTCAATAAAGTAGAATACGTTTTTGAGGAAATGATGAAATAAATCCATGACGATAACCGACCAATGTTCTTGTACGCTATTTCCTAGCAACATGCTCTTTCATAATTTGGTTATAGACTAGACGGTAGCTAGAGTTTTTGTTAATGCGAAATCCCTAAAGGAGTTTAGACCATAGAGATTCTTTAGGATGGAATATACTAGCTCTATTATACTTGGACTTTAACTTGATTTAATATTCTCATCATAGGTTTAGGCAAAGATAACGAATTATACATTCATGACGTTTGTTTAACTTTTACCACTCTTTGTCGTATCTGAATAGCCAACTCATCTTTAGTTGGTACCCCACACGAACCTTAACCATTTTTCAAACCTCATGCATTCTCTCTTTGTGTCTTATGTGCAGATATGTGCAAAAACGCCGAAGAGGGAGAAATGACATAGTTTTCAGTCACTAAAGACGAAGACTATACGCGATTGGTGCAGGTGAAATCAACAAAGACGAGAGCTTGGTTCTGCCTTGGAAATCTCAAAATCATGGTAAATTTTCGTGCTCCTAAGACTCAATCTCAATAAATGGCGTTTCTCTCTTCCAAACAAAAAAATAGAAAAAATAGAAAAAATCGAAAAGAAAAGGAAACGAGAGCCTAAAGAGAGTCTAGGTTGGCCAAAACTCTTATGAGGCATACATGGTTCGTTTGTGAAACGTCTGTTATTTCAATCCCACAAAAAAATCTAAGTCTGGGGGAATGACAAAAAACTTCTATTTTGGAGAAAGGAGGAAGTGCAACATTTTTACGCAAGAAGAAGTGACTGGAAGCTGTGGTTCTTAATAGGTCCTTCCTCTCTTGCTGTTTTGCATAATATCTCGCACCCTCCGGTGAAATTACGGTAACCCGAAACACTTTTAAACCTCACCTCTGAATACCTTTAATACCTAGCCTCGATTGTCTGGGTTTGATCCTTTTGATGAGAATTTCTCATTTGCACTTAATGAATTTAGAGAGCTAGTTGACATAAATTTTGGATTTTGAAAGCTTAGATTTCGTATGACGGATACCATGGACTAGTGTTACGTACATTTCTGGTGAGAATTTTCTAGGCTAGATTGCGATTGATGTAGTTTGATCGTTATGATTTAGAAGGACGGTCTACGAGATTTTGAGTTTCCTATGATTTTTTTTTAATCTTTTCGAGCTTTGGTTTTGTTTTGTTTGAGGACAAACAAAGTATAAGTCTGGGGAAGTTGATAACACCGTATTTCTACTCGTTTTACCGTCTATTTAAGAACACTTTAATAAGTGTTTCATTCGCTTTTATATGTTTTTATCGTATTTTTCGCATATTTGTAGTTTTAAGACTCTTTTAAGGTTATTTAGGAAAAAGCATTGCAAATTGGAGAAAACCGGATTTTCGACTCATAGTCAAACCGTCAGAATTTTAACTGCCAAAGAGATTTTTCTCACCGTCTGATCCAACCCAATTTTGGAGATATTCAAGAAGGACCACCTACCTTTCTATTCCAATTGATTTGAGGACAATCCAATGGTTCAATCAAAAGATACATGAATATCAAGAAGTCCCATTTCATCACGGGCAAAAGCTTCCCACGCGCGACCAAGAGGCAGTTCACCGTGGGCAGGAGACTTCCACCCGCGGCCAACGTGTGTTTCACCGCGGTCACAACTCATGGACCCGCGGCCAGCCCATGTTTCTTCCCGTAAGCTGATATGCTCAAATTAATACCCTAAAAAGTACTAAAGTAGTTGCTGCAGTATATCAGGAGTCGAACACAAGAACTCAGAAAAATCGCACAATAGACAAAATAGTATCGAATCAAGCTAAGCAAATCAGATGAAAGAAAAGCAATAATCAGTAAAAGAGTTGTAAATTCGATGGAGAGAATATAGGCCTAGGGTATTTCTCAGGAAATCAATGAATGCAGATAAACTAATTAATCAGGGTTCAGGTTACGCGCGGTTCTTGAACTCAAATCACTAAAGTATAATTGACCAACTGTCGTTGCGAGAATTATCTAAATCTAAACTTCAGAATCCCAAATCTCTTTGCAAATTCCTAAGAGCAAATCAGCTTTAAAGTTCAAGTTTGATATGGTCACAAATCAATTAAACCAAATCTCTTTGCGAATAATCAATTTGCTCACCCTAGGTTCTATCAAATTACTCAATTGCACTGTCGTGCCTAATCGATTAACCTAAGATCTAAGTTCTAGGTGATTAATCTAGAATTAGCTTTGACAACAACCTAAGGCGAAGAACTAATTCAGATTATGAACCCTAACAATAAATCAACCTAGCATTCAAAGAAATCCCTATGAGAAAACCCTAAACCTAACAAGAGATCTACTCAGACATGGAAATTGAATCAATAAACATGTTTGAATAAATCACTGAATAAATAATAAGAAAGAGTAAACAGGGGTTCGAAATCTTCTGTCGGACGAACAGAGTTTCAGACTTGTCTCCCTTAGAAAGCTCTCTCACAAAAACCAAAGTAGAATAAAGCGTAGCCATCAAAGTGGCGGTAAAATCCTAATAAATAACATAAGTCACGTTTTGGGGCTTCTTGTAAATAATAAAGTCTTCTGGGCAATTTTACAATTCTTCAACTCTTGGAAAAGTCGCGACTCGGGTCTGCTGCAGTGAGTATCGACCGATACCAGTCAGTATCGATCGATACCGACGCTTCAAATCGGGTACTCAGCAACACGAACTTCTGCTTTGCTCCAAAATGCTCTAGAAAGCTCCAATATCTCCAATTATGCTCGAAACGTGCTAAAACCTGTAAAAGACTCTAAAACACTACGAAATACTAGAAAGACTCTATAAAAAGGACTTATATCATGGTTTAAAAGGGGTAAAAACCATGATATATCAACTCCCCCAGACTTAGCCTTTGCTTGCCCTCAAGCAAATAGAAGACTAAACCAGAGAAAGAGGTTTGAAAACACGGAGACTCACATGTTCATGAACCATCGCAGAGATCCTTTTCCCAAGCACAAGCGCCCAAATGTCACCTAAACAGCTTTTGATCTAACCACCATGTACTTCTCCGTAGACATTCGCAACTTTTCCAGACTCCACACATTATCTCGCAGCATTGTTCAAATAAAGCCCTCATCGCCAGTTTCATCGCTGCAGCCAATGTTCAAGAACCTTCTAGATTCTTTACCATACAATATCATGACAAGGAACCATCCAATTTCACACTTTCTAGTATTATTTTCTCTCTCCCAAACTTATTCCTTATTATGTTCTCTTTTTTTTTTAGATCTGCATATACACATCAAGGTCCGAAACGCGAGTATTGATGGTGTTTGCCACCAAATCTCCGGTTCTTTCCTCTCTATGTATCAAAGGCTTAGGCGAATAGTGGTATCACTGGAAATTTGTCTAACCTCGCTTTCAACCTTTGTGTGATCATTCCCTCAGAAGTAGAATAATGGGATCTCTGGAAATTTTCCTAGCCCTCTACTGAGAAGAAAGTCATTTCATATTTTATGCACTTATTTATCAACTTAAAACAGGGGAGAGAGATACTATTACTTTAAACACATGAGATCCTTTGTCAGATATGAATGATGAATCAAGCTCTATGAACACTAACCACATTGATGAAGTGCAAAAATTTGGCTAAGGCTTCAAAAGAACTCTGCTGGAGACATGGATGTTTTCTAGTCAACTGGTCAGTCTTTGGATTTTCCATTAGTCGATCTAGAACTGATCATGTAACACTGGTCACTCAAAAATTAAATCAAAACAACAATTTAAGCACATGATCATAGTCTCCAACAGGTTTTGACTCGATAAAACATTATTTTTTTTAATGACTCTAAGAAAAAACAAAAACAATGTCAGCGACTACCTCCCCCAGACTTAAACAACACTGTCCCCAGTATTATCTAGCCTAAGGTTGGTGAAAGAAAGCAAAAGAACATAGTGGAATTTGTTTAGATCTATGCAAAAATGGTCTTATTTCGTATAGATCTAAAAATTTTGCAGAAATAAGTAGAGTAGAAGGCGAAAAAGGAGAGGTAATTACCAGACTGAAGAAGCTGACGACGGCGGTGGCGGTGGCGACGAGGGTTTCTGGAGAGATGTTTGAGAAAGTTTAGAGAGAGAGAGATTCTTCCTGTTTTAGAGATAGATAGTCGATAATGACTTTTCCAGATTAGGGTTGGTACTTTAGTTTATATATGGGGTAAAATCACAAGTATGGTAACTTATTTCAGGTTAATTCAAATATTTCCATCAAGAAGTCTGATAAACCATGGACATGATCAAACTTAAATGGCAGTCTGATAAACCATAAACTGGATAATTACTACTTAAATACCATCATATTATATAGAAAACTTATAACAAACATCAAACTCGTTTTACTTAGTCACAAACTAACTAGTATATGTAAAAAAAACATTATGAATTAAAAATTTAGAAACTCTCAATCTAACCCTACAGATAAGAATAGGATATCCAACTTCATATGTCGAACATAGACAAAACTCTTGCTTTCTAATTGAGAAATATAAAAAAAAATCTTACAAATGTGAATCCATATATACTAGATCAAACACTCATTAATACTTAAAATTATATTTCTATTGTTAATAGAACAAGAAAAAATATCATAACCCTAAACCCTAAATCTCAAACCCTATGCCCTAAACCTCAAACCATATGCCCTAAACTCTTAGAAAAAAATATCATAACCCTAAACCCTAAATCACAAACCCTATGCCCTAAACCTCAAACCCTATGCCCTAAACTCTTAGTAACTTATCATTAGTTTGTAAGGTTTGTATATTTGTGTGTAATCATTTTTGCAATGATTTTGCAATCATTTCCAATCATTGGCAATCATTTTCATTTGTTAATTGACAGCATAAGCTAACATAAATCAATATAACCTAAACCCTAAATCAACATAACCTAAACCCTAAATGCCAATACCCTAAACTCTAAATCAAATACTCAACGCTTAATTCTTTTTAAGTTTTTTCTTAAAAAATTATTTTATATAAATATTATGTTATACATATGAAGTAAAAATTTATTGTATATTCTATTGTTAATTCAGAAATTATAAAAAATTATATTTCACACATTAAACTCTATACTCCAATTCCCTAAAACTTATGCATTATACACTAAATCAAACTTTAAGCCCTATACACTAAATCAAACTCAAGAATTTATTTGTTTTGTTTTGTATTATCAATTCTGAAATTTGTTATAATTGTTGGATTATTTTTTGTATATTATTTGATGTTTTTTTTAAAGAGTTTTACAATTTAAAATTTAGAGTTTATGATAAAGATACAATTTAACTCTTATGCATTATACACTAAATGAAACGTGATGTTGTCATTGTCTCCATGGAAAAAATAGATTCACATTAACTAACTTGAGGTTTACAAAACATTGTTGATACTATCAAACACACCTCAAATACAAAATACATAGTTTAAACTAAACTTACAAATTACATAGTGATAAATTAAACCAAGTTCATAAGTAAATTCATTAATACCTTCAACTTCTGCTCCTTAGTCTCGACGACGACCCTTGCCTCTTGAGGACTCTCCTTGTTCTTGTTTTGTTCGTTTCATTGCAGCGGAGTTGAGTTCTTGGTTTCTGAGCCTTTGTTCTTCCTTTCTGAGGTTTTGGACAAGTCTTCGGAACTCAGGTTCGATGTCTTCTTCGTCTGACTCAATCTGTATCAAGTATCCCATAGCTCTCCGGTAATCTTCTCGTGTGAGCTCCACCACATCACTTCCTCGATCATCATCTGCTTCTTGTGGTGGCTGTGGGTGGAGCTGTGGTATGATTCCCTTTGCCGAGAGTCCGCAGATTATGCCTTGTGGTGGCTGTAGGTGGAGCTGTGGTATGATTCTGTTTGTCGGGAGTCCGCAGATTATGCCTTTCCTTGCTTCCATTTCTGAATCAAAACGTAAAAAACCACTGAAATTAGTATTAAATCTCGAAGACAATGAAAAATTGAACTAAAACCAGAACAAATATGTAATTACCTTTGGGAGATTGGGGAGAAAGATTCTTCTTGATATCTATTTCAAATTACAAGTGAATTCCAGATAGTTATATGTGATAGTAAATCAGTTAAAAAATATTACCCTGATATGAAATCCTGAATCGAAGAAAAAACCCGGAATTATGAACCTTGATATATCATGGTTTTTCCCCCTTTTAGGCCATGATATAAGTCCGTTTTATAGAGTCTTTATTCTATTATAGAGTCTTTTAGAGTCTTTTACAGGTTTTAGCACGTTTGGAGCATAATTGGAGATATTGGAGATTTCTTGAGCATTTTGGAGCAAAGCTGAAGTTCGTGTTGTTGAGTACCCGATTTCACGTCAAGTATCGATCGATACCCCCTGGTATCTGAAAGGACCGCTTTTTTTTTTTTTTCATTAATTAAACAATCAAAACATTAAACAAGCATTAAACAATAATTAATTAAACAACCATTAATTACTTATTACAATACCATGCTACAGCTTATACACAAGCTAAAGGTTCTATACAACAACCACCACAACTGGTATCGATCGATACCTAAACAACAAAAGCAAGCCCCGGGTCGTAATCATCCCTAATACGAACCTCCCAAGGATTCTCACTCGAAGTTGGTAAAAGGGGATAAGCTTTGCTTCTATGAAACCGAAAAGCTTCAAAGAACAAAGGATGTGGATTGAATGGTCTCACAAGGGTTGCGGAAGGCCCTTGATATTCCACTTCGATTCTCTTGGATATTACACACCAAAAGAGATCAAAGGTTTTTGTTGGATATGACTCACCAACAAGTGATCTAACTTGAAAAGAGATTTTGATAAAAAGATTAGATGATTTTCGTCCATAGGGTTACAAGTAATATAAAGAAAACACAAAGACTTGCATGAAGGAGAGAGAGAACAATAACTCTCCTCGAAAATGACCGAACATTAAAACTTAGTTTTGAAAATTGAAATATGACTCTTCCTCTTGTTTATTCTTCTTGGGGCACAAATTTGAACTCCTTATTGGGCTTATAAATGTATCCTGGATGCCACACAAATGTTTGCAAGCTCCTAAACCAAGTGGGCCTAGCATTCTTCAAGCATAGCACCAGTTCGGCCCTCTTAGGCAAATGGGAAGAATCTTTGTGATCCAATGTCCATTTCTTGTGATCTTGGGCTTGTTGGAAACACAAGGGATCCATTAAGATACTCCAATTTGTTTCATGTCGAGATCGTACCTGGGTTGGTCTGTGCAACACGATCTTTGGCCCAGTCGCGCAATAGGGCGTGAAGGAGATCCACTGAGTTGTAAATTCTGTCGCTTCCAAGTCTGAATCGTTTTTGGAGTGAATCCAATTTTAAAAAATGCTCTCATGAATCAAGATTCCAGAACAGTTTGATTTGTAGCTTAATTCCTTCTGGTTTGGTTGGAAGAATTCTTTGAACGCCCGTATGTCCGATTCGCGTCGGCTGGAATTCACCTGTCTTGGAAGTTGAATAACTTCTTCACCTGAACTCGGAATGGATTGATTCAACTTCGAGGAGTGCTCTAGTTGAGGTGAGAATGTAGTCCAAGTGGTCGTTGGGCCATTCGAGTTGATCACAGACTTCGTTGGTGCTGAACAAAGCACATGGTTCTTCTCAAGTGGTTCCATTATCATATCAATCCCTCTCTTCATTGCCTCGATTCCACGATCACGCCACATCTTTACCTGCATCGACAAAAGTGATGCATCAACATTTGGCTAACTAAATGCTGAGTGAGATTGATCAACCCAACAACAGGCTACCACTAAGCATAAACAATAAGTATTAAATATCACCCAATTAAGACTTCCACAAAACAACCGGTATCGATCGATACTCCCCTGGTATCGATCGATGCCCCACATCACACAAGTCCCGACAAGGGACTGGTATCGATCGACACCCTACACAACACTTGGTATCGATCGACACGACACGACTCAAGTCTATCACCTCGATACACCACAACTCGAGCCTATCCACAAGGGACTAGTATCGATCGATACTTACATGGTATCGATCGATGCTCCCTTCGAATCACAACAACCTATGCGAGTTCTCAACACAGAAATCGCCACAACCACATACGGAAAGCATCCAACCAGCTTAACAAGTATCACACAAGCTTACATGCTAACCTTTGGTCCCAACTCACCTTAAAACGGCTGAAACGAGCTCTAAAACGATCTTTCCAAACTCAAGATCGACCTCCCTCCAAAACCAAGCTTCTCTCAAGCTCAACTTTCTTTCGATCTC
The DNA here is from genome assembly GCA_002933935.1 of Eutrema yunnanense. NCBI lineage: Eukaryota > Viridiplantae > Streptophyta > Magnoliopsida > Brassicales > Brassicaceae > Eutrema > Eutrema yunnanense. Next base: position 280,628 of record PKML01017401.1, on the reverse strand, counting down.
GCAAGATCAACGCTTTACCAAGCTTTCTTCTCACTTCTCTCCTTCTCTCTCTCTCTCTATCTTTTCTCGACTTTTCTCAACCTTTCTCGACCTTTCTATGGTCTTATCCTCCAACATGCACCTTTTATACTCGGAAAGAAAGAGAAGAAGAAGATAACTACGAGAAAACCCGGCTGGTATCGATCGATACAGGCTGGTATCGATCGATACTGCCCCCAGAACAACCCGAATTAATTATTCCACTGCAATAATCAATTCTCCTGGAAACACGGGCGCTACAATTCTCCCCCACTAACTTAGATTCGACCTCGAATCTTCGTTACCGTTCATCTCCAATGAACCCTGATCGTCGCAACGATTACACCAACCTTGGCCAACCCGGCCAACTCAACACTTACACGAGGTCCAAAACCAACCTCCGAGGTTTCCCACTCAGTCCCTATGCTTATGACTCCGCGGCGTCATATGTACTTATTGCTCAACTACCCGCCAACCCCGTCACCCAAGACACCGCAGCATCCCCGAGTTTTGAGCATCAGCCATATCCCGCAGGATATCCACCATACCACAGCACTCAAGACACCGCAGCATCTCCGAGTTATGGGTATCTGCCGTACCACTCCCCTCGGTAATATAACCTACAAGAGTCTCAATACCCCATACCACTCAATTCTAGGGAATATATCCTACGTCTAGGACATACTCCTTACGAATCCACGGTATCACGTATTACTCTAGGCTATAAACCTCCCGAGTCTGGGTACATCGCCACTCACACCCTCAAGACCGCAGTCCTGCGAGCTCTCGGCACCAGAGGAATCAGTCCTCTCAACGAGCAATAAGTCGCATATTTCCAAGCATCTCGACTGAACTACCTTCTGTGATATTCCGCACCCGAAATATCTACCGTGCATGACCAATAACCCGGCCATCGCACCTCCCTTGCGCACCCTCCAGTATCGGCTTGCTTTAAAAAAACTTGTCAAGATAACTAAGACTAGGCTACTTTTGACACCCCACAACTCTCTGCAGCAGGTTATCAATACAAACGTAATAAAACAAACAAGTACCATACGCCTGCAATCCGACCCACCACATAGAACCACTAGGTGAATAACCCGGTCTCGTCACTCGACTCATTTTCCCGAACAAGCTTAACTGAAACCCGCAACGCTACAACAACAATAAGAACATCCCTCTTATCACTCTCTCGCATTCTCGCTTCTTCCCCAACGCAATGCGAAACCGTGACTCCCAAAGTCACCAATAATAAGAAATACTCATCTTATTACACATCATAATGTAACATCGTTCTACACAACGGCAATACAAAATGAACACACATAGCATACAGCTATAACCGAAACTGGAACCTCTCGATGGGACTCAAGCCGCAGCTTGCTTCTGGAACCACTTCTGGAACCTCATTTCCATCCAAGCCTCCGGCTCCCAAGTTTCCTCCTGCACCCCGCCACAGTCCCACTGGACACGCATCATCGGAATCCTCTTCCGACGAAGCTCCTTGATCCTCCGCTCGAGAACTCTCACAGGTCTCGCCTCAACGGTCATATTAGGCTGGAGATCTGGCGGAATCTCAGCCAATACCTCGTCACCCTTATGCAAACACTTCTTCAGCATCGACACATGGAAAACCTTATGAAATGCTTGCATCACCGCGGGTAACTCCAACCGATACGCTACCGGTCCAACTCGCTCTACAATCCGGAATGGTCCCATATACCTCAGACTCAACTTAGTCGCTGCAATGGACCTGTTCGGACCTCTCAGCAAAGCCATCTTGAGATACACACTATCTCCCACCTCAAACACAAGCTCTTTCCGCCTCCTATCGGCATAACTCTTCTGCCGATCTTGGGCCTCCTTCATGTTCAGCTTCAAAACCCGGATCTTCTCCGTAGTCTCATGAACAAAACTCGCACCCAAAGTGCTCCTCTCCCCCACTTGTGTCCAACATAAAGAGGTACGACATGGCCTCCCATACAGAGCCTCATATGGAGCCATCCCAATACTCGCCTGGTAGCTATTGTTATACGCAAACTCTACCAAACTCAAGTGATCAACCCAGTGACCACCCCAATCCAGCACACACATCCTCAACAAATCCTCCAGAGTCTGGATGGTCCTCTCTGACTGCCCATATGTCTGAGGATGATACGCAGTGCTCAAGTGTACCTTCGTGCCCATCTCTGCCTGAAACGCATTCCAGAACTCCGATGTGAACTTAGGATCCCGATCTGAAACAATACTCACCGGTACTCCATACAGTCTCACAACCTCCTGCACGTACCTCCTAGCCAAAACTGCTGCCCCATCAGACTTCTTAATGGCCAGAAACGCGCACACTTGGTCAACCGATCCACGATGACCCAAATAACATCCTTGGTCCGAGAAACTGGTAAACCCACCACGAAATCCATCGTGATCATGTCCCACTTCCACTCTGGAATGGGCAAACTCCGCAACAAACCACTCGGGACCTGGTGATCTGCCTTCACTAACTGGCACACGTTGCACGATGCCACCCAGTTAGCCACATCCTTCTTCATCCCGACCCAATGATAGTAGCGCTTGAGATCGCGATACATCTTGGTCGCTCCCGGATGAATCGAAAACATACTCGAATGAGCCTCACTCAGGATCTCTCGCCGCAAATCCTCATCCAAAGGTACGCATACCCTCCCACTAACAAGGATAGTGCCATTGGCCGATACCTGATACTCAGAACCCTCTGCTCTCGAAGCCTTAACCAGAACCTCATCCCTTCCCTGAGCCAACCGAACTCTGCTCAAAAGATCCGCCTGGTTAGCCGCCTCTAAACCCAAAGGTTCCTGAGATACAACACATAAACACAATGTGCTAATCTCGCTCACCAAGGACTCAATCTCGCGCTCCTGAGCCAAAGCCACCCGCTTCCGACTCAACGCATCCGCAACCAGATTAGCCTTACCAGGATGGTAAGCTATCTCCATATCATAATCGGCCACTAACTCCATCCGGCGCCGCTGCCTCAAATTCAACTCAGGCTGAGTGAAAATGTACTTCAGGCTCTTATGATCTGTAAACACCTCCACCTTCCCGCCATAAAGATAAGATCTCCAAACCTTCAAGGCGAAAACCACTGCAGCCATCTCCAGGTCATGGGTAGGGTAGTTGCCCTCATGCTTCCGCAACTGCCGCGAAGCATAGGCAATAACCTTCCCCTGCTGCATCAACACACAACCAAGGCCCACTCCCGACGCATCGGTGTACACCACGTAAGGCTCGCCCGACACTGGCAACGCCAATACTGGAGTACTAGTCAACATGGCCTTCAGGTCTGCAAAACTCTCCTCACACTCCGAGGACCACACGAA
>PKML01017401.1:246369-276327 GCA_002933935.1 Eutrema yunnanense | reverse complement strand
ACACCTCTCCACCAGAGATGCGCATCACCCTCCAGATAATGAACCGCAATGTCCACCTGGTATCCCGCGGGACACCTACTCGAGAGGAAATTCCGCTCCACTCTCCTCAATCACGCATCCGCGTCCTCAGGATTAGCACCTCCAGAGAAGAACCCCGTGTCAATCCTCTGCATCTGCTCCATCATCCTAAGGTAGGATGGGAGCTCCTCAGCAACCGCAGCTGCCACCGGGGGCTGCGCCTCCACAACCACCGGACCCTGAGCCGGTACCCTCTCTGGTAACCGCTCTAACAACCTCGTCAAAAGATCCGCAATACGATCATCCCGGGCCTGAGCATCACCCGCAGCACCCGCTGGAACACCAGCCACACTGGCACCCATGCCAACCATACTCTCAGACCCAACCTCACTCGCACGCGACTCCTCGACCTGCCCCTCCGGCACACGGCCACGACCTCTACCACGGCCACGACCTCTACCACGCCCTCTAGCCATCTGCACACGTGCAGAAGAACACGCTAAGAGAACTAAAAATCATTCATCACAATAAAGATACTCACCGTGGAATCCCACACAAGGCTCGAAGAGGATGATTCTACGACCCCACACAACCACCCAATCTATTCTAGAACCACCTAGGCTCCTAGAACCGTATGGGCTCTGATACCAAAATTGAAAGGACCGCATTTTTTTTTTTTCATTAATTAAACAATCAAAACATTAAACAAGCATTAAACAATAATTAATTAAACAACCATTAATTACTTATTACAATACCATGCTACAGCTTATACACAAGCTAAAGATTCTATACAACAACCACCACAACTGGTATCGATCGATACCTCCTAGTGTCGATCGATACCTAAACAACAAAAGCAAGCCCCGGGTCCTAATCATCCCTCTTTTCATTGCCTCGATTCCACGATCACGCCACATCTTTACCTGCATCGACAAAAGTGATGCATCAACATTTGGCTAACCAAATGCTGAGTGAGATTGATCAACCCAACAACAGGCTACCACTAAGCATAAACAATAAGTATTAAATATCACCCAATTAAGACTTCCACAAAACAACCGGTATCGATCGATACTCCCCTGGTATCGATCGATGCCCCACATCACACAAGTCCCGACAAGGGACTGGTATCGATCGATACCCTACACAACACTTGGTAACGATCGACACGACACGACTCAAGTCTATCACCTCGATACACCACAACTCGAGCCTATCCACAAGGGACTAGTATCGATCGATACTCACATGGTATCGATCGATGCTCCCTTCGAATCACAACAACCTATGCGAGTTCTAAACACAGAAATCGCCACAACCACATACAGAAAGCATCCAACCAGCTTAACAAGTATCACACAAGCTTACATGCTAACCTTTGGTCCCAACTCACCTTAAAACGGCTGAAACGAGCTCTAAAACGATCTTTCCAAACTCAAGATCGACCTCCCTCCAAAACCAAGCTTCTCTCAAGCTCAACTTTCTTTCGATCTCGCAAGATCAACGCTTTACCAAGCTTTCTTCTCACTTCTCTCCTTCTCTCTCTCTCTCTATCTTTTCTCGACTTTTCTCAACCTTTCTCGACCTTTCTATGGTCTTATCCTCCAACATGCACCTTTTATACTCGGAAAGAAAGAGAAGAAGAAGATAACTACGAGAAAACCCGGCTGGTATCGATCGATACAGGCTGGTATCGATCGATACTGCCCCCAGAACAACCCGAATTAATTATTCCACTGCAATAATCAATTCTCCTGGAAACACGGGTGCTACAGTATCGATCGACACTCATCAAGGCATACACGACCCGCGGCTTTAATGAAGAGTTGAAGAATTACAACTTGGTCCAGAAGTCTTTAATAATTACAAGAAGCCCCAAAACGTGATTTAGGTTATTTATAGGGATTTTACAGCCACTCTGTTGGCTATGCTTTATTTTACCTTGTTTTGAGAGAGAACTTTGTGAGGAAGACAAGTCTGAAACTCCCTTCGTCCGAGAGAAGATTTCGAACCCTCTTGTTACTCTTTCTGATTTATTTGATGATTTATTCAGTTATGTTGATTGTTTTATTCTCCATGTCTGAGTAGATCCACTTTAGGTTCATGGTTCTCATAAGGGTTTTCTCTGAATGTTAGGTTGATTAGTTTATTAGGATTCAGCATCTGAATTAGTTCTTCACCTTAGGTTGTGTTCAAAGCTAATTCTAGGTTGACGAATCTGGAACTTAGATCTTAGGATAATTGATTATGCATGACAGTGCGATTAATTACCTGATAGAACCTTAGGTGAGCAAATTGATTATTCGCAAAGAGATTTGGTTTAATTGATTTGTGAACACATCAAACCTGATATTAAAGCTGATTTAGACTTTAGGATTCGCAAAGAGATTTGTAATTCCTATGATTTAGATTTAGATAATTCTCGCAACGACAGTTGGTAAATTATACCTTAGTGATTTGAGTTCAAGAATTGCGCTAAATCTGAATCCTGCTAGTTAGTAAATTTGCATTCATTGATTTCCTGAGAAATACCCTGAGCCTATCTTTCTCCCAATTGAATTACAACTCTTTTAATTTACGTTTTGCTTTCAATTACATCTATTGGTTTAGCTTAATTCTCTTCTATATAATCTATTGTGTGTTTCTGTGAGTCCTTGTGTTCGACCCCTAACTATACTATAACAACTGCTTTAGTATCTAAATAGGGTATTAATTTGAGCATATCAAATTTGGCGCCGTTGCCGGGGACTCAATTCGCCATTAGATTACGTTTGAGAATTTCGACTAAGCTAGTATCGATCGACACTCGTCGCTTTTCTTTGTTGATATCGATCGACACCACCTGGTATCGATCGATACTCAACGTGTTTTTGTTACTTACGTGCTTTGCCTAGTGTGTTTCAGGTGTGAGTTTGGAACGTACAAACAGGAAAGCAAAGAAGCCAGTAGCGATGAACAACACGATGATTCTGATTCAGGATGCTGCTGGAGCTTTGAGAGACCAAGAGGGTCAGTTGTGCAACGAGAGAGGACAACGTCTGGATGGAGAGGGGAACATCATTTCACCTGCTCCTGTTGTCGCTGAGAATATCGCTGGGAACGCGAATGCAGGGAATGCTGTAGCTGCTCACGGTAGAACGATTGGTGAATACAACAGGCCTGATCAGTTCTATGCCAATCGATCAACGATTCGCCCTCTTACTTTTCAGAGGGATGACTTTGAGCTGAAACTTGCATACTTCACTCTTGTGGGTCAACATCTCTTTCATGGTCTTTCACGTGAACATCCCATGGACCACATTGAGAGGTTTGAAGATTTGGTTACAAGCATCAAGAGCAATGGAGTATCCTACGACTACATTTTCTGCAAGCTTTTCCCATACTCACTTGGTGGAGAAGCGGCTTACTGGCTGAAGCAGTTACCTACTGGGTCGCTGACTACTTGGGAAGAGACGATGAAAGCTTTCCTAAACAACTTTTTCGATGATGCGGGAGCCGAGGAGCTCAGGAATAAGATCTCTCAGTTTTCTCAAGGATCGACTGAGGCATTCAAAGCTGCTTGGATTAGTTTCAAGTCATATCAGAGAGACTGTTCGCATCATGGGTTCACTCAAGTTCAACTGCTGGGTACTTTCTACAGGGGAATCGACTAGAGGTATCAGATGACTCTATATGCAGCGAGCAATGGAAATTTCTATACGAGATATCCTGACGATGCCTATGTACTTATTGAGAACTTGGTTTCTAGCAATAGTACCAAGAATGCAGACATGGAGCGCAAGAGGCAAGCAAGTAACTTGGATTGCAGTCAAATCGCTGAGGTGAATGCTAAGTTAGATTTGTTGATGGACAAGCAGCAGAAGGCTGTTCGTTTTGCTGGAAAAGATGGAGTGGAATTTGTTAACCACATTGATGGAGTTGGATTTCAAGATCACAGGTATCAATGCCCACCCACACCAACCAGACCTTCTGAGAGCAAAGTTGAATCCATGCTTGAACAACTTCTTCAAGGACAGCAGAAGATGACACTAAGCCTCACTGGGAAGATGGACGCTATGTACACAGATCTGAATGGGAAAATTGAGTCTCTCAGTATTCATCAGAAGATGATGGACACTCAAATAGCAGAGATTTTCGTCAAATTAGCCATGGATGACAAAGAGGATTCGGCAAATCACAGAGTATCGACAGACACCAGAAAGCATCGATCGATGCCCGTCCAAATCCTCTCTCAACACGAGCCAGAACCCCGAGTATCGATCTATACCCTGCCTGGTATCGATCGACACCAACCACAGACCGAGCTAAAGATTCTGAAGAAACCGGAAGTGATTGAGGAACGTGTTTATGAGCCTAAGTTACCATACCCTAAACTTCCTAGACACCTCATCAAGGCCAGAGGCACATCACTACCGTTGAGGCAGTTGACAAAGAGGGAAGATCCAGGTATATTCTCCGTTCCATGTTCCATCTCTGGTGTTGAGTTCAAAGAGTCTCTCGTTGACTCAGGGGCTAGCGTCAATGTCGTGTCAAAGGCAATAGTAAAGAGTTTGGGAGCTGATATTCGACCGCCCATGTCATCTATCACATTCGCGAATTGTTCCACCTCACTTCCATATGGTACAATCCCCGATTTGCTAGTTAAGGTAGGAGACTGTCGATTTTCATGTTGTGGAGAAGAGTGCACAATCTCGTACGCAGTTGATTCTTGGAAGACCGTTCATGGCTACGGTTGGTGCCATTATGGACACACCCAGCAACCAAATATCATTCTCATACATTGACAAGGAGGTGTACTACAAAGCTATCCCTAGAGGAACTCCCACATGTGTCAATTGCATCGACGTTGTTACAGATGAGACGTTGGTAATTGATCTTTTGGAAGACCCCCCTGACGAGCCAACAGTCACAGACCTTCTAGATAGTCCTTCTGTCATCACCAAGGAGGACGTCAAAACATCTAAGGCAAAGAAGAAGGTGAAGAACGAAGGAGTGAAGGATGCTGCTTCTATGACCTTAATCCCTCAGAAGTATGATGGCGATTCGATTGAATACAAGGTGAAGTGAAAAGGAATTTCGAAACCATTCTCTAAGGCTAGAGTTCCTCTTACTTCGGAGCTGAAAGAGAAAGGAAAAGAGTTTGTGGAAGGCATGATGAGCAAAATTCTGAAGCTGGCGATGTCAGATTGTGGAGCTTGTTTTGGAGTCAGCTCTCAATCTGCTCGCGACTGATCGTCCGTACAGTCAAGCTCGAGACGTAAAACAAGCGTTGAGTGGGAGGCAACCCACTGGTAAGTCTGTACATAAGTCTTTTATTTTTGGTTTTGTGTCTTGTGTCGTAACGTGAAGCAGATGAAGCGCGGAGTATCGATCGACACCTCTCAGTATCGATCGATACCACGCGGAGAAAAGGAGGAATTCTCAATGAGTATCGATAGATGCCATCTTGTATCGATCGATACAATGCGGGAAGGTATGTTCTCTTTCAAAACCCTCAGGTTTCTCTTTCTCCTCTTTCTTCTCCATCGATCGACACCGCTTCCTCTTCTCTCTCAAATCGCATCTTTCACCTTTCTTCACCGATTTTGGTGATTCAAGCGCCTAGATTCATTGGATTTTCATCTTCTATTCGTTTCTAGTACTTAATTCTCAATCCAGCAGAGGTATGATCTCTAAATTTAGCATTTTATTTCCGATTTTTGGGTTTAAGGTTTGTATGATTCCACTCTTTAGCACTTATTTTTTCTTGACAATGGTCATTTGCTGAGATGCTCTAGACTAGTTTCGCACCTTGCATTGCATTCAATTGCCCTTAATTTCGACTTTTGGATGATTTGGAGTTTGGATATGCGATGAACCTGAAATATTGCTAAGGTATCGATCGATACCTTTGGGTATCGATCGACACCACTCGTATATGTCGATCAGATTTTGCTGTGATTGCTGAGAGGTGTTGGATTTATGTTGTTTCTTTGTGTTTTTTTTGCAGATGACATCTAGGTCAAAGATAGCCAGGACTACAGACGCTTCGAGCTCTAACTCATATGCTACGGACATTCCTGCAGCACGCAGAAACCCTTGGCCTAAGCTGAACGAGAAGGCCAGGATCCCTTGTCACCGCGATTGGGATGGACAGGAGAAGGCGTATGCCTTGAGTGATGACACCGCGTTCAGACCCATTTCTGAGGAGTGGGATGATTTCGACACGCTGTTCTACAACGCGAGGTTGGGTGTTACCATCGAGCCTACCAGGTTTGTGGATGGAGTTTCCCTGCATCAGCTAGGTCTCGACTCGGATTTGGCTCGTCTGCTTGAGCGGATTGGTTTCGGTCACATGGCTACACAGCAGCGTGACCTTTACCCAGAGTTGGTTTGTCAGTTCATGGCGACAGCTCGTATTTGCTATTCAGACGAGGTTCTGCGAGACGCACAGGGTGGTACCCTGTCCTTCATGGCTCGCGGAGTAAGGTACATGATTTTGCTCCCTGATCTCTGTGATCTTTATGGTTTTCGACGGGATCGCAGGAGGATTGCTCTCCCAGCTACCCATCCTGACATGCGCGGATTTTGGGCATGGTTTGGGAATGGTGTCTACGATTCTAAGACGTCCACTCAGATGGACATACGACATCCAGTCCTGCGTTGCTTTGTTAGGATCATGAGCACTACTCTTCTGTGCAAGATGGAGCCTAACAAGATGAGGGTGTCTGAGCTTCTGTTTCTGTTTCTGGCTGTCAGGAACATCATCCCTGAGCAGGATTTTGATTGGCCTGAGCTCGAGGATGTTAACCTTGGAGCTGTTTTCGCGCATCATCTGGTCTCTCTGAAGACCAAACCATTCACAGGGACGAGCGCGAAGAAGGAGTCAGTTGGTAGTCATCTGACACCTATCTTCCAGCACCTCGGGATCAGTACTACGAGTTGCTCGATAGTCACTGCACGTAGGTACATAGATGAGGCTCATATGAGGAACCTCAAGTGGTTGAAGCCCGAAAGGAAGTGGATTCTTAGTAGATAAGATGGGAGTTTCCTAGTGCAGCTACCTGAAAGGAATTTGACGGACATATCTGAGGATCCTGTTCAGCTTCGTTTTGAGCCTCCTGCAGAGTCGTTGACTTCGATCCCTGCGATGAGATGACAGGTTCGTCTACCTGCTGATATCCCATCTACTTCACGTCAGAGAGGACGTACACAAGCTGCACCTTGCCCGCCTATTCCTGAGCCACAGTGGCCTGAGGACGCGGACGTCCCGATGGAGCTAGCTGCTTTCCATAGATTTATGATAGCTAGCTTGAGGAGCATATGGGCTGCTGTTCGCTGCCGCTGCACGACTGACGCTGATCCATCGTCCCAGCCTGGACCTTCACACACCGCACCTGCTGCAGATGATGAGAGTGATTCTGAGGAGACGGAGGATTAGTAACCCTTCTATTTGATTTTCACGTTTGTATTTTTCTTTCTTTCTTTTTCTTTTCTTTTTCTTTGCTGTTGAACTTGTGTCAGTACTTGTTTTTGCATTTGAACTTCTTTGGATTTATGTTTGATATACCATGTTGCTTTTAACCTATTTTTGAGTGCTCGTAACAGTGCTAAAACCTAACACAATGGAACGCTTTCTCTGGTTAAGCAATTCGACAACACTGATTTTCAAGCAGTGTGTCGACATACGGCTGGTATCGATCGATACCTACCAGTATCGATCGATACCCTGCAAAGGTACGGTTTCTGGTTTTCATAATCCACTCAGTTCATTTGTTTTCTTTCACCAACTCTAGGCTAGATAACACTGGGGACAGTGTTGTTCAAGTCTGGGGGAGGTGTCTGCTGACATTGTGTTTGTTTCTCTTAGAGTCAGTCCATTTTTGAGTCACTCGTTTTATTGAGTCATTTTATTGAGTCAAAAATTTTGTTTGAGACTGTGATCTTTTTTCTTGAATCTGTTGATTTGACCTTGCTTCTAAGTGACCATTGTTACAGAATTAGCTCTAGATCGACTAATGAAAAATCCAAAGGCTGACCAGTTGACTAGAAGACACTCAAGTTTCCAGCAAAGTTCCTTAAAGCCTGAGCCAAATTTTTGCACTTCATCAATGTGGTTAGTATCCATAGAGCTTGATTCCTCATTCGTATTTGACAAAGGAACCCACGTGTTTAAAGAATGGTATTTCTCTCCCTGTTACAAGTTAATAAGATGCATTAAAAGATGAAATGATTTTCTTCTGAGTAGAAGGTTAGGAAAATTTCCAGCGATCTCATTATTCTACTTCAGAGGAGATGATCACACAAAGGTGGAATCGAGGTTAGGAAAATTTCATGTGATACCATTATTCGCCTACACCTTTGATTTACTTTTGAGGGAAGAACCGGGGATTCGATGGCAAACACCATCAATACTCGCGTCTCGAACTTTAATTTGTATATGCAAGGAATGTGGTAAGAAATAAGTCTGGGGGAGAGAAATAATACTAGAAAGTGTGAAAAAGGGTGGTTCCTTGTCATGATATTGTATGGGAAAGAACCTAGAAGGTTCTTGGTGTTAATCACAGCGATGAAACTGGCGAGGATGGCTTGATTGAATGATGCTGTGAGATAATGTGTGTAGTCTGGGAAGCTGCGAATGTCTACGGAGAAGTACATAGTGGTTAGATCAAAAAGCTGGTTAGGTGACATTTGGGTGCTTGGGAAATTGGTCGTTGCAATGTTTCATGAACAATTGAGTCTCTATGTTTTCAAACCTCTTTCTCTGGTTTAGCCTTCTATTTGCTTGAAGGCAAGCAAAGGCTAAGTCTGGGGGAGTTGATATATCACGGTTTTTTACCCCTTTTAGGCCATGATATAAGTCCGTTTTATAGAGTCTTTATTCTATTATAGAGTCTTTTAGAGTCTTTTACAGGTTTTAGCACGTTTGGAGCATAATTGGAGATATTGGAGCTTTCTGGAGCATTTTGGAGCAAAGCTGAAGTTCGTGTTGTTGAGTATCCGATTTCACGTCAAGTATCGATCGATACCCCCTGGTCGATCGACACTCATCAAGGCAGACACGACCCGCGACTTTAATGAAGAATTGAAGAATTGTAACTTGGTCCAGAAGTCTTTAATAATTACAAGAAGCCCCAAAACGTGATTTTGGTTATTTATAGGGATTTTACAGCCACTTTGTTGGCTATGCTTTATTTTACCTTGGTTTGAGAGAGAACTTTGTGAGGAAGACAAGTCTGAAACTCCCTTCGTCCGAGAGAAGATTTCGAACCCTCTTGTTACTCTTTCTGATTTATTTGATGATTTATTCAGTTATGTTGATTGTTTCATTCTCCATGTCTGAGTAGATCCACTTTAGGTTCAGAGTTCTCATAAGGGTTTTCTCTGAATGTTAAGTTGATTAGTTTATTAGGATTCACCATCTGGATTAGTTCTTCACCTTAGGTTGTGTTCAAAGCTAATTCTTGGTTGACGAATCTGGAACTTAGATCTTAGGATAATTGATTAGGCACGACAGTGCGATTAATTACCTGATAGAACCTTAGGTGAGCAAATTGATTATTCGCAAAGAAATTTGGTTTAATTGATTTGTGAACACATCAAACCTGATATTAAAGTTGATTTAGACTTTAGGATTCGCAAAGAGATTTGGAATTCCTAGGATTTAGATTTAGATAATTCTCGCAACGAAAGTTGGTAAATTATACCTTAGTGATTTGAGTTCAAGAACTGCGCTAAATCTGAATCCTGCTAGTTAGTAAATCTGCATTCATTGATTTCCTGAGAAATACCATGAGCCTATCTTTCTCCCAATTGAATTACAACTCTTTTAATTTACGTTTTGCTTTCAATTACATCTATTGGTTTAGCTTAATTCTCTTATATATAATCTATTGTGTGTTTCTATGAGTCCTTGTGTTCGACCCCTAGCTATACTATAACAAATGCTTTAGTATCTAAATAGGGTATTAATTTGAGCAAATCAAACCTGCAGACAGAGAAGTGCATCAGCTGCTTTCTAGAAATAGTCTCATCTAGGGTTTTTGAAGGAGAGAGCAAGAGAAAGACCTAACCTTCTGGGTGGCTGCTTCTAGAGGCTCCGAAAACGAATCGGATTCCTGAGAGACAAACCCTACTTCACAGTGAGTATTGATGTAAGGGTCAGAGAGCGATAGTGCGAGAGATACAGAGATAGAGAAGAGTGAGAAACGGCTTCAAAAATAAAGATAAGGGTCAGAAATTGAGATAAGGGTCAGATACAGAGATAGAGAAGAATAAGAAACGGCTTCAAAAATTGAGATACAAACCCTAATTCATAGTGAGGATCGATCTAAGGGCCAGACCTTCGATGTCTGCTTCTGCTTAGTATTTGAGAAATTATCGAGAACCCGAGATATCCAGGCAGCTGAGAGTCAGATTAGGGTTTTCGGTTGGACAGGAACACTGAGAAATTGAGTGAAAAAGTGTGAAATCGAGACAAAGAGTGAGATTTTGAGCTGATGAACATGCAAGAACACAGAGAGAGTGAGAGACTTCTAATCGAGTCTAACACAGTCTAATTAAATGAAAGTATAATTTCAGACTTCTAACAGAGTCTAATTAAATGAAAGTATAATTTCAGACTTCTAATCGAGTCTAATTCAGATCAGTTCAAGTATCAGACTTCGTATCGAGTCTAATTCACTTTCAGACTTCTAATATAGTAATTTTCAAGTAGATCTAAAATGGAATTAATTAGATATAGGCAAATAACCCATATGTTTGTTTAGATCTATGCAAAGAACATGGAAAATTGTCTTATTTCGTATAGATCTAAAAAAATTTTGCAGAAAAAGTAGAGTAGAAAGCGAAAAAAGAGGTAATTACCAGACTGCGAGAAAAAAGCTTATATACATCAGAATCGTCTATATTTAATTATTGTAGAAAAAAGTTTTTTTTTAATTTTTAAATTTAAATTTACGGTTTTAATCTGTATCAGACTTCTCGAATACGTCTGATAAAAGTCTGGTAAGAGAAATCAATCAGACTTCTATTAGAGTCTAAATGTCAGACCTCTATAGAAGTCTGACATGTCGCGAATGTTAAAATGATAATAGCGGTTTCGCGTTTTTTGTTTGGTCATAAGGGGGTAACTGTAATTTTTCACCCCCGAAAGTGTAGCGCAACATTTGATTGAAAGGACAATGTATTTTTGTCATAAAAACGAAATTTTGGGGTAAAAACATCAAGTTGCCCTAAAAATCGTGACACACCAAAAATCTTATTTTTGTTTTAGACTTCCTTACTAACTTTTTTTCAAAGGTCTCGCATAACATCTTTTCCTCCATGTGGATCGATACCCAAAGTCCTACAACGCACATTTGTACACTTGCAGACGTTAGGGTTTACAAATTTAGAACCTGAAGTTAGGGTTAACAATCCGCCCGCATCAATATGTTCAGAGCATTCATTAATATTGTATCTACTTTATTAATGTGCGTAGGGTGATTAGTGTGATGAATGAATGTGTGATGTTAGCGAATACTTGTTGTGTTGTTGCTTAAGTAGTCTGACATGTGCATCATTCGTAGTTGGTATTTATATATGTATTTATAAATTAAAGTTAATATGTTGATTAATAGAAATGATATTAAATTATTTATGACGAGTAATACATGTTTAAGATGAACATTAGTAATGCATGATAGTATTTAATAGTGTGGTGTGAATGCCAATGTGTTGAGTACATGGTTGTGATCGTTGTGTTCAAGATTGTTTGACTGCCTACAACGAGGGACTGAATACTGTGAAGTTATAGTGATCGAGAAATTGTTTGACGACCTACAACGAGGGACTAAATATTGTGAAGTTGTAGTGATCGAGACAGGGCTGACGAGCCATAGTCAAACACTGTAGTGGGCGGTGGCACCTGGATTATTTGTCAAGCCATGTGTGGGTCGAGGCAGAGGATGAGTACCTTAGCCAAGAGGTTCATTGGGAATGTGAAGAGTCAGTTTTGTTTGAGGTACTGCATTAGTTAATAGGGTTAGCTGCATTTCACTACAAGAAAACAACGTTTTAACGACTACATGTGGCGACTACAACATTAGTCGCTACGACTTGTGACTAATTAGCAACTATTTTCCGACTATTTGGCGACTACTAAGGTTTAATCGTAATGTTGTCGCTGTTTTACGACCAAACAGAATAGTCGCTATAGTAGTCGCTATTTTACGACTATTATATGACTATTTAAAGCTCAGTCGCCAAATTACGACTATGGTACGACTAATATTACGAGGGGACTTCGTAGTCGGTAAATAGTCGCCAAATTAGCGATTAATATGCGACTATTTCGGCGGGTCGCATAGCAGTCGGTAAACAGTCGTACAAAACCGGTGTAAAACACGTTTTATTTGTTGTTTGGGTTGGTGCACCGGTTTTGAGTGACCACAATATTTAGTCGCCTTTCAGACGCTATGTAGTCGCTATGTAGTCGGCAAATTCGTCTATATAAACAAAATTTACCCCATTTCTTCTCCTCATTCGATCTTAAACACAAAACAATCATATTTCTTCTCCTCATTCGATTTTAAACACAAAATCAAACATATTGCTTCTGCTTATTCGATTTATTAGTTATAAATGTCGGGAAATTACAATTATAGTAATTTCCGGGAGTGGATGTATAATAGGTTCGATGAAGAGACGGGAAATTTCTCGGAACAGTTCAGAACGGGGGTGGAGCAATTCATGACATTTGCAAATAGCCAGCCTCTAACACAGAGTAATGGCGGTAAGTTTTTATGTCCTTGTAGTGTTTGCAAGAACGAGAAATTTATCCCGGGGACAAGAATTTGGAATCATATTTATAGCAAAGGATTTATGCCAGATTATTATGTTTGGTATAAGCATGGGGAAGAATTCAATATGGCGGATTTAGGATCCAGTTATGTTGATACGACGTATATAGGTGGGAGTGAAGAAGTGGGTAATGTAGTAGAAGATAGATATGTGGATATGGTGAATGATGCATTTCGTGATAACGTGAGTTTTGATAACTATCATCAAGGTGGTACTAGTTATCAGAATGTAGAAGAACCGGTACGTAACCATTCAAAGAAATTCTACGACTTGTTAGAAGGTGCAAATAATCCACTATACGATGGTTGTCGTGAAGGTCACTCGCAGTTATCATTAGCTGCTCGAGTCATGCAAAATAAGGCAGAATATAATATGAGTGAAAAGTTAGTGGATTCGGTTTGCGGAATCTTGACAGACTATTTACCAGAAGGAAACAAGTCAACTGGTTCACATTACGAGACAGAAAAATTGATGCGCAATTTAGGTCTCCCATATCATACAATTGATGTTTGTATTAACAATTGTATGATCTTCTGGAAAGAAGACGAGAAGGAAGAGAAATGTCTGTTTTGTGGAAAACAAAGATGGAAGCCTAAGAACGACCGGCGTAGAACCAACGTACCATACAGTCGTATGTGGTATCTACCTATTGCTGACAGATTAAAGAGAATGTATCAAAGCGAGAAGACTGCAACGGCAATGAGATGGCATGCCGAGCACCAAACAAAGGAGGGAGAAATGGGTCATCCTTCTGATGCGGCGGAGTGGAGATATTTTCAAGATCAACATCCCCGGTTTGCCGAAGAACCCCGTAACGTTTATCTTGGATTATGTACCGATGGGTTCAATCCATTTGGCATGTCTCGTAATCATTCGTTGTGGCATGTGATCTTGACGCCATATAATTTACCCCCGGGTATGTGCATGAATACAGAGTATTTATTTCTTACAATTCTGAATTCTGGGCCAAATCATCCGCTAGCTAGTCTCGATATCTTCCTCCGACCTCGTATTGAGGAGTTAAAAGAGTTGTGGTCTAATGGCGTCGATGCATACGATGTGTCGTTGAATCAAAATTTTAATCTAAAAGCAGTGCTGATGTGGACGATAAGCGACTTTCCGGCGTATAGCATGTTATCCGGATGGACAACCCATGGTAAATTGTCTTGTCCAGTTTGCATGGAAGATACAAAGTCTTTTTATCTACCTAATGGAAGGAAGACATGTTGGTTTGATTGTCACCGAAGATTTCTTCCTCTTGGTCATCCACTGAGGAGGAATAAAAAAGACTTCCTAAAGGGAAAAGACGCTTCGAGAGAGTACCCACCTCCGTCTTTGACCGGTGAGCAAGTTTATTTCGAGCGGTTGGCTGGTGTAAATCCATCGAAAACAAAGGATGTTGGTGGAAACGGTCACGAAAAGAAAAATCCGGGCTATGGGAAGCACCATAACTGGCACAAGGAGAGCATATTTTGGGAGCTGCCGTACTGGAGGGACCTCAACCTCCGTCATTGTCTTGATGTGATGCATATAGAGAAGAATTTTTTTTGACAACATCATGAATACTCTAATGACTGTGAAGGGTAAATCAAAAGACAACATCATGTCAAGATTGGATATAGAACGATTTTGTTCTCGGCCACACTTACATATTGATAGTGAGGGTAAAGCTCCTTTCCCATCCTTCACATTGACAGAAGAAGCCAGAAAAAGTTTACTGGAATGTGTGAAACATGCGGTTAAGTTCCCAGATGGATATTCGTCAGACTTAGCTAGTTGTGTTGATATGGACAACAAAAAGTTTTCAGGCATGAAGAGTCATGACTGCCATTTTTTATGGAGCGGTTACTTCCATTTATCTTTGCAGATCTCCTAGACCGGAATGTCCACCTTGCGTTATCAGGTACTAATTATGACTATTTCTGTATTTTATATATATAGTAACCTCATGAAATTTTCACGTATATTGTAGGGGTTGGAGCATTTTTTCGAGACTTATGTTCGAGAACTTTGCATGAAAGTCGCGTTCAAATTTTGAAACTGAACATAGTTTTAATCCTATGCAATTTGGAAAAGATATTTCCACCTTCATTTTTCGATGTGATGGAGCACCTGCCTATACATCTCCCATACGAAGTTGAATTAGGAGGCCCTGTCTAGTATAGGTGGATGTATCCTTTTTGAAAGGTTTTTCAAAAAGTTGAAAGGGAAAGCAAAGAACAAAAGATATGCGGCAGGATCGATTATTGAATCATATATCAATGACGAGATTGCTTATTTCTCAGAGCACTACTTTGCTGCGAATATACAAACGAAATCAAGGTAAATGCTAAAATCAATCACATCATGTCCACTTTGGCATTTAATTTGTATAGACGTCCTATGTATTTTAATGTGAATTACTTTTCTACTAATTTGGTCAGGTTAACAAGATTCGATGAAGGTGAAGTCCCCGTATATCATGTCCCTGGAGTACCTTCGATATTTACTCAAGTAGGCCGTCCAAGTGGAGAAATGCATGAAATATGGCTCTCAGAGAGAGACTATCAATGTGCACATGCATATGTTTTACGAAATTGTGACTATTTTCAGCCAATTGAGAGGTATATAAGTAGGCATCTCTCTCAGATTACGTTTTACTAAATATAATCCTTGTTTAATTTCTCATATTTGTGTTGGTCTTGTGTAGAATGTTCGAGGAATTTATTTCTGCAAAATATCCAGGACTTTCCGAAAAAGAACTCTCTACGAAAAGAGCTGACGAATATCATTTATGGGTGAAAGAATATGTATGTCTAAAAAAATAACTTATAACTATGCATATATTTATACTTATATATATTTATGCTATTTTTATATATATGCAGGTTTCTTACTGGAACCCCACAAATTTATTTCCTACTTGGGTTCAAGAGATAGTCCATGGACCTTTGAATAAGGTCAAAACCTGGCCAATGTATTTTACAAGAGGCTATTTGTTTCATACGCAAAATCACGGCGCTGGACGAAAGACATGTAACTATGGGGTATGTGTTAAAGGTCAAAATTACACTGATGCATCTGATGAAGCGGATTTCTATGGGACCTTAAATGATATAATAGAACTCGAGTACGAGGGGATTGTCAATTTGAGAATCACGCTTTTTAAGTGTAATTGGTATGACCCTGTTATCGGTAGAGGCACTCGGAGGAGCAATGGTGGTGTTGTAGACGTTCTTTCATCGAGAAAATACAATAAATACGAACCATTTATTCTAGGTACGTACTTATTAATGTCGATATCGTATATATATATATATACTGATGTATAACTTATTTATACATTTTTATATTGCAAATAGCCTCACAAGGAGATCAAGTTTGTTATATTCCGTACCTATACACAAAGAAACCGAAGCAGTTGTGGCTCAATGTTCTAAAAGTGAATCCGAGGAGAAACATTTCTGGGGAATATGAACAAAAGGATCCGACTCTTTTGCAAACAGAAAATGATGATGCTGTATTGATGACTACAATTGAAGATCTCGTACTTGACAATTTCGTACAAGGAGACCAAATAAACCTCGATTACGATATCGGAGATGCAGAACCAGAAGATGAATTTCAGTGTAATTTGTCGTCTTCTGATGAAGAATCAGATGACGAAGAACCCTACTAAGTAACTATGTTACTTATGTCACAATCTCGGTGTAATTTGTCTTTTATATTATTTATCGTATAATAATATAAATAACTCAACCAGATAAATTTCAGTGTAATTTGTCGTCTTGCGATCTTTACCACTAGGCCATAGAAAAAAAATATCTGTCCTCAACCGGATTCGAACCCGGGTTCGGGTGAACATGTTTGCAATCTTTTCCGCTAGGCCATAGTCTTTAATTGGTATTTATCACACACAAACACATTTATAACTCGAACAGATGTATTCAGGAAAAAAAAATATTTTCTGTCCTGCACAGGACTCGAACCCGGGTGAAGAGAAACAAGTGTGCGTCTTTACCATTAGGCCATAGTCTTTAAACGGTTTATATCACACATACAAATTATTAACTTGACCTGCTTTATTCAGATTAAACAAAAAAACCTACGAAATCCCTAAATCCCTAAGTCTTTCTTCGCTTCTCCTTCGATTTCATCTTCTTCTCCTCTCGAATCCCTTCTTCTCCTTCGATTTCATCTTCTTCTCCTTCGATTTCTCCTCTCGAATCTCTTCTACTTCTTTTCTTGCCATTCTCTGACGATGCCAGAAGCTAAGAAGGGTAAGAATCAGAAGAGAAAACACGCTCCCAATCTTTCTCAGAGACGCGGAGGTTACAATCCCTCTTCGACAATGTCGCGAACACCGAAATCTCTTCCGCCGCAGTACAACATCACGCCGGCTGCCCAAGTTCCTCCGACTCAGGCGACACCACCTCAAGTCGCCGTCGACAATCAACCGTCAACCTCAGCACCAGATTTCCGGAGTTTTCCACCGCCACAACAACTTTTCAACAGTGAAGAACGCCGTGCGCCTCAATCGGATCCACTGGAGGCTCCACCGTCACCACATCAGAACTCCCAGGCTCAGAGTCATCCATCTTCTCACGGACACAGTTTCGAAGATGAATCTCNNATTAGAATTGTTTCATGTCTGGTTTCATGTGTCTATTAGTGTTAGTTCTCTGAAGTCTTAGGTCTTAGGTATTCTGGTTTTAGGTCTTAGGTCTTAGTTCTCTGAAATGTGATCCATGTCTGTGTTTGAATGTGTTTGTGTCTGTATTGTGTCTGTCTTTGGTTTTATGTCTTAGGTCTTCTGGTTTCATGTGTTTTGAAGTCTTAAGTTAAATAAACGTTTGCTTTATTTCATGTGTGTTTTTGCAGGTTTAATCGCGACATGGGATCGAAACTGGTTAGGAAAATCACTAAAGTGTTTACCAACAAATTCGATGGTCCCTACTATAGCTGGACATGTGTGCCTCGGGAGAGACAAGAACGATACTTCCTCGAGTTCGCGGTAAAGTTTTCTGTTCTATAGCAGTGTGATGTTTTCTGTCATATATGTTTGCTTATGATGTTTTCACTAACATTCTGTTGTCTTTGTATTGTAGAAAACCCACACCTGGGATCCCTTGATAACAGGGACAGTTAAAGAGTATTTTGATGAAATCTGTCAACGCCGGATGAAGGACATGGTTAGCAGTGCGAGAACTAGTCGAGAGCGACCTAATTGGATCGGTGAAACGCTCTGGAATACGATGACTCAGTACTGGGACACTGAAGAAGCAAAGCTGAAGAGTCTCACCTATTCCAATGCTCGTCTATCTGACCGTCAAGGTCTCGGTCCTCACATCCACTTGTCAGGGCCGAAGTCATATCAACAAATTCAACATGAAATGGTAAGTAACTTTTACTTTTTCTTACACCTTAACAACTTAAAAAAATTTCATAATCGTTGTTTATTTTGTAACATTGCAGGAAGCGGAATTGGGACGATCGGTTAATCTTGGTGAGGTTTTCATCAAGACCCATACAAAACCAGATGGTACCTATGTCGATAAGAAGGCAGAGAAAATCGCCCAAAGATATCAGGAGAAGCTGCAACAGAAGCTGTCTGACCTCGGGACAGAGGCTTCAGATGTTTCAGACGGTGCTTCTCGACCTCGAGAGCTAACAAAAGATGACTATACTAGCATCTTTCTTGAGGTAAGTAACATTTTCAGTCCACATTTATATTGTCTTGGCTTTTGTCTACTTTAATTACGTTTTTCTCTTACTTTTTCACAGTCCACTGACTTGGATTCGCGAGGAACTCCTTATGGAGTTGGAAGCCTGAAGGAGACTCTTATCAATGGCAAGCGCAAGCAACCGGGAGCCTCTTCCTCGTTTGTTGCACTGCAAGAGCAACTGAAGGAAGCTCAACGGAAAATCGAGGAGCAGGCTGCCTATAATGAACAGCGTGATGCTGAGATTGCTGCCCGTGAAGCACAGCACTCGCGAGCTGCGGCTGAGCAAAAGGACAAGTTCGAGCACTTCTCCTTGGTGGAAAAGTACTTGCGCCAAACTGATCCGAGGTTTCTCGACTTCTTGTCTGCTAATTCACCTCTAGCAACAACCAATATGCTTCCATCAACAGATCAACCATCTACTTCTTAGGTTACCTCTGTTTTTTATCACTTGTGTTACCTATGTTTTTTTAGAACTTGTGTTGTGAACTTGTTATGGAGTTTGAATACATTGGTTAATATTTGTAATCAAATGGTATTTTCAATGAAATTTCGGTTGTTTAGTAATTTAAGTTTGTAACACAGGTTGACATTTGAGAAACAAACAAATACCAATCGTTCAAACCAAATTCTAATATTGACAACAAAAATAGTCAGTAAACAGTCACATAGTAGTCGCCATATAGTCACTAAACAATCGCATAGTAGTCGCCGTATATTTACATCATCGAAGATTACGTCCCGATTAGTCGCCGAATAGTCGTCAAATTAGTCATACAATAGTCGGTAAATGGTCACTACAATTTACGACTATTTGGTGACTACAAGTATCCGACTACATCTTGACCTTCCTATAGTCGTTTACTAGTCGCCTAATTTCTGCGACTATTTTACGACTACTACCATGTGCGACTATGTTACGACTACTTAAATTTGCGACTATTTTACGACTATAACACTATTCATGGTCGTAGTCGGAAAGTAGTCGTCAAATGGCGACTATTATACGACTACGTTCTTTAGCGACTAAAGATTACCGACTCCGTTCTTTAGTCGCAAGTTAGTCGTACCATCGCTTTTAGCGACTATTTTGCGACTCTTTCTGCAGTCGCCAAATCGCTGTTTTCTTGTAGTGTTTATTAATTGATAGTACAATTTCATTTATTGGCTAACATGTTACGTCATTGGTGGGTTAAATATTATATTGTGAATCTCGTGGGCCCTCGTGCCTACCCCCGTTGAGTAACTTTGTTCATCGCCCTTTTTCTTTTTTCAGGTAGGTTTAACGGCGATTTGGGTTGGAATGCTGATATATCATGGTTTTTACCCTGTTTAGGCCATGATATAATTCCTTTTATAGAGTCTTTTCTAGTGTTTTGTAGTATTTTAGAGTCTTTTACAGGTCTTAGCACGTTTGGAGCTTAATTGGAGATATTAGAGCTTTCTGGAACATTCTGGAGCGAAGCAGAAGATCCGTGTAGCATACCCGTCAAAATCACCTGAGTATCGATCGATACTGCCTAGTATCGATCGATACCCCTCGGGGAAACAGAAGGATCGCGACTTAAGGAAGAGTTGAAGAATTGCAGAATTGGCGCAGAAGACTTTGATATTTACAAGATGGCCCAGAACGTGTTTTAGGTTATAAATAGGAGTTTTCAGCCACTTGTTTAGGCTATGCCTTTTTATGCTTTATTTTACTTTGGTTTGAGACAAGTCTGAATCTCTCTTCGTCCGAGATCAGATCTCAAGAACCCTTGTTATTATTCTATTGATGATTTATTCAAACATGTCTATTGATTCAATTGCCATGTCTGAGTAAATCCACTTTAGGTTTAGGGTTTTCTCATTAAGGATTTCTCTGAATGCTAGGTTAATTATCTGTTTAGGATTCACCATCTGAATTATAGTTCTTCGCTTAGGTTGTGTTCAAAGCTAATTCTAGGTTGACGAATCTGGATCTTAGATCTTAGGATAATTGATTAGGCACGACAGTGCAATTAATTACCTGATAGAACCTAGGTGAGCAAATTGATTACTCGCAAAGAAATTTGGTTTAATTGATTTGTGAACATATCAAACCTGTTATTAAAGCTGATTTAGACTTTAGGATTCGCAAAGAAATTTGGAATTCCTAGGATTTAGATTTAGATAGTTTTCGCAACGACAGTTGGTTAATTATACTTTAGTGATTTGAGTTCTAGAACTGCGCTAAATCTGAATCATGCTAGTTAGTTTATCTGCATTCATTGATTTCCTTAGAAAAACCCTGGGCCTATATTTTCCTGATTGAATACAATTCTTTTATTTTCTTCACTGCTTTTAATTACATCTATTAGGCTTAGCTTGATTCTTAACTATATAATCTATTGCGCGTTTATGTGAGTCTTATGTGGTTCGATCCCTAGCTTTACTATAACAACTGCTTTAGTACTTTAGGGTATTAAATTGAGCATATCAAATGCAAATAAAGCTATTCGGTGGAATGTTTTCTAGGGATAGGGTGTCTCAAAAGGCGCCACGACACTATGTCATACTCATCGTAGCTTTGCTCTTTTTGTCTCCTCTCTTCTTAGGACAGTTAGAAGCAATATCGACAAAAAAACAAAGCATCGAAAGCTCGATGAGTCAAACATTTATCTATGTTTTAAACATCAACTTGGTATTTAGAGAATGTTTAGGTTTAGATATATCATATTCATACCAATTGGATGTGATCATGTGAACATGTATTGGGATATATTCATATAGATTTGGATATATCTTGTAAATATTTGATTATGTATAATTAATTTTTTTCTGAGGTTTAACATTCCCATGTATGTATATATATACATTGGCCAAGGGCCTCAATAACAGAAGTAAAGATTCACGATTTCATAGTTCGTCATTGTATCAAAGCACGAACAAACTTGATTTGATCATTCTTCCGCTTATTGATTCTTCTCTCAATCGCGAGGGATTCAAATCCGATTCTCCTTTCAAAAATTTGCATATTCTTTTGCCCTAGATCAAAATCTATCTCTCTCGACTTGATCATCTTTTTATACCTCTGTTTTCATTATGATAAAACAGAGCATCAACACTATCATCTTGCAATCGCAAGCTTTGTTTTGTCTTGATCGATACGATGGCTCTTGTTGGTGGTGAGCTCCCCTCCGCACTCCCAATTTGAACAGAGATCGTCCCAATTGATTCTGGTCTCCAATGGTTCATACCCGAAAAACGTTCGGCCCATGACAATTCTGATATCGGCCTATGGGCCCATTAAGCCCGACTAAACTACGTTGGCGCCGACCGACCTCTTAAATAAACAGAAGGTTTCCTTATCTCTTTCGAGGAAAAAGGAAATCTTCCTTATCCGAGTTTGATCAGGAAAAGGAAATTTCCTAATTTGAACTGAATAGAGGAGTCATCTCCTTTATTTACATAATTCATTCACGAGACATGAGAGATTATTAGCTCCGACTTTTACGAATTTTAGTTTTTCAGTTCTTATTTTGTTGCTAATTCGTTAACCTCCGACAACCTAGTCTCTCTTGTACTTCTCCGGCCAAATACTTAATAAAACATTTCGATTCATATTTAATCTTTTGCCCCTTGTGTGATACTCGAATCTTACAGCTCTTACAACATGAAATCTGATCCCAAATACAAGGCGATTTATCCTTATGATCTCAGCGCCAGTGATAATCATGGTGCCATCATATCTCAGCCACTATTCAATGGTTTGAATTATGACGAATGGGTACTCAATCTCCGTATTGCACTAAGTTATCGTAAGAAGTTTGGCTTTCTCGACGGGAGCATACCAAAACCGGCGTCCGATTCTTCTCACCTCGAAGATTAGATCCTTAATAACCATCTTCTCGTCAACTGGATTAAGCAGAAAATTGAACCTAAGATCCGTTCTTCCATCTCTACTCGTGAAGTAGCTAAGGATCTATGGGACATCATCATTAAGTGTTATTCTCTGAAAAATGGGGCTCGTTTGCAGCAATTGTGAAATTCTTTGGCGACTTGTAAACAAGATGGTTCCACCATAGATGCTTATTGTGGTCGCTTGACTAAACTTTGGAATGGAATTGCTGAGTGTATGCAATCCAAGCGATGTACTTGTTCTAAATGTGAGTACGATCTCAGTACGGCTCACGACAAGGAGAAAGAGGTTCTCCGAGTTCATGATTTTCTCTCCGGACTTGATGAATCTGTCCATGGAGCTATCCGATCTCAAATTTTTTCCATCACTCTTCTTCTTGATCTGGACAGTGTCTATCAAATGATAGCACAAAACGAAACACTCAAGCAAAACACAACCAAGGATGTGGAAGTGATGAGTTTTGCTTCACAAGCGAATTCGATTCGACAACCAGATACTGTTTGTACTCGAGATATTAATTCCTCGACAAAATCCACCTGCATTTTTCCTTACGGAACCAGTGAATCGCGACCCGTCTCGGCAATGCACAACTTGTGGACGAATGGGAAATGAATTGATGCTTCTTCTTTTTTTTCTTTTTTTTGAATTGAATGTAAAATTAATTCAAACAAAAAAACGTTTTGTACAATGAATGCTACTGAAGTTTAAGTTTTTATAACCATATCAGATCTCCAAGGTGAACAGCCTCTGGTCGATGGAACAATGTAGGCAAGGGAAGTCGGCAAAATGGATATGTAACTTTGGGAAAAGGAATTTGGCTTTGAGGGCTGGGCTCGGGGGTCCCAGTTACAAACCCGTCGGCTGTCGGCGAATTGCTTGAGCTGCTTCCGCGGCAAGAGCGGTTCGATGTGTGCCAGCCGAGGGGCGGACAATAAGCTCAGAACTGGTACGGACATGGAGAATCCGACTGTTTAATTAAAACAAAGCATTGCGGCAGTCCCTACGGATGCTAACACAATGTGATTTCATGAAACTGCTTCATGCTTCAAGGACCCACATGCCAATATCACTCAGATTACTACAACAAATTGTGCAGTAGTTGGCGCCATTTCTGCTATCACCGAGAGTGATTGCCAGGGTTTGAGTGGACTTTCCGATGATTAATGGAATGTTTTTCAACGTTTGATCAATGCTGGAAAATCTAATACTAATTTAAGTGGTAAGGGTAATGATGAATAATACGTTCATGCAAAAAAATTCATACTCTTTAATTAATGTTTTCGTTTTCAGTTCACTCTAGAGGCAAACTGTCTGACTAAATATCCTCGCCCAATGTTTTTTTTTGTGGTTATCATGTCATAAATTTGATTCTTTTGCCATTAATGATTAGATCACTATAAATTAATGTTGGTTTTGTTGGTCATGATTTCATAAATGAACTCGTTAGTCTTTTTTATTTTCCTAGATTATTATCTATCAAATAATCTTCACAACCAATCCATATGATGTAAACTTTGTTAGTTTTGTACCACCGATTTAAATCACTCAACCGTTTAAATTAAATATAATATACGTTCGGGCAAAAAAATTTCTTCATCACCAATCTGATTTGCTTTTTTTTATTTGTCAAAATGCATGTACACTTAAATGAGTTTAGAAAACCGTAGTGTAGTATTTAAATAGGCATTTTTTAAAATAAAAAGAGGTGCAACACAAATACTTACCACAAAATCACCAATCACAATATTTTTTAAAAAAAAATTGAATGTAAAATTTATTCAAACAAAAAAAGTCGTTTTTACAGTGAGTGTTACATGATTTCGATTGTTTCTCGATAATCGCTTTTAGAAAAAAACTCACGGATGATAGAGAGCTATATGATTAAGATTACTTAAACCGATGAGGCAAACCAGAGTTGTAAGCCTTTATCATATTTTTGATCGCCCATTGTTTGTATCGAAGAGAGTCTATTACGCACTTGTGTGTCCATATATTGAATGAGCTTGGTCGGTGTAGAAGGTGTGTCTCTATGCCTCCTTGCATTTCTTTCTCGCCATATACTATGTATTGTCGTTTGGAAAACATACCTAGCAATGAAGAGAAAGATTTGATCATGAGATGTTTCCAAAATGAGAACAAGTAGAGTATGCCAGTCTGTTGAGAATCTTGATTTGAGAAGACCCTTTGTTAGCTTCAGCCATACTTCAGTGGAGAAACTGCAAGAGAAAAATAGACACATGTGGTGCTTGAGTCTGTGTTCCAGCTGAGCATCTTATCTCCTGTTGACAAGCGATTTGGAAATGCAAGCCAGGTGAAGAAACAAAATTTTGGTGTTGAGTGCGTGAATCATACTTTCTTAAACCAGTCCACCTTCGGAAAATTCTCACGAACTAGATGCCATGTGCTTTTGGCGTTAAATTATGGCTTGTAAGTGGTCTCTTTACATTTCCATAAAGAGATATCCTATGTCTCAGTGGTACATTTAGCTCGATGAGCGGCTATTACATCTTTAATTGAGTTCAGATGTTCCACTCGATGTCTTTTTCTCTTATGGCTTGACATGACAGAAGCAACTGATGACTGAATGGAGATTCCCAGATCTATAACTCCTCTAGGACCGTGATGGCTACTAATGGTCCCATGGCCGACCAGTTGTCAAACCATAATGACGTATGAGTTCCTTTTCGCACCTCAATTCTGTGAAAATCATTTGCTTTATATCTGTACTTTAGAATCTTCCGCCACATCTAAGAACCCGACCGCATGTTTTCTCGTATAGACCAAAATGAGCTTCCTCTTATCAAATATGATTTTATCCAATAAACCCAAAGGGAAGGCTGCGATGATATTATTATCCATATCAGTTTGAGACAGCAAACGGTGGTGACTTATTTCAATGATCTTAACCCCAGCCCTTCTTCATCTTTCGTTCTACAGACATCATTCCAATAAATCTTTGCTTTCCTTGCGTTTAAATCTAGTCCCGACCAGAGAAGAGCTGAACATAGCTTCTCTATTTCCAGAAGACAATCTTGAAGAAGTCTTAATGCAGAGAGCCAGAAATTAGCAACATTTACTACGACTGATTTTATGAGATGCAGCCGACCAGCCATAGAGAGAGAGTGGGCTATCCAAGAGTTGATGGGAGCACAAATTTTTCCAGCAACGGGAGATTAGCTTGCATTTGGAGCGACTCAACGTGATGCCAAATCAATACCTTGATTGTCAAGTGGTGACCGAAACGGCCATGAACAAGAATCTAGACACAATCTGCACCGAATTCAACAAGAAGTTCGATGATCTTGCTGCCCACGTCATCACACTCGAGGAACTGACCCTAAAAGATGTTGCTGCTATCAAATAAAATACGAAAATCATGGAAGAAGAGAAAACCAAGCAAAAATACGACATCATTCAAAATTCGATGGAGATTCTCGACTCAATGCAACAGGTCAAGGAGACAAGTAAATTTTCCTCGTGGTACAGAGAAAGGACAGATGATGAACTCTAAGAAATCGAATCACCCTCAGCATACTCGAGTACAAGGCTAGAGAAACCAATGCTACGGTTAGTCACCTATCCGACACTCGAAACACGACCAAAGTTTGTTATCCGACACTCGAAAGACGACCAAAGTTTGTTTGGAGAAACTTTTAAAATATCATGACGAGCATGCCACAACACTTGATGTTCCTGCCCCTAACCTAGAAAAGAATCCCAATGAATCCCTAGAACCAGAAAACACCGAAGGAGACGAAGAAAAAAACAAACTGGACAAGTCTCCACGGACTCCTCTCACCGCTGTCACGTCCCCTATAGCCGCGGCCAAACCTCCTTTTTCCGCGGGTGTGCCTCTTCAAACCGCGACCGAGCTGCATTCCGCCGCGCCTCCTTTCCCTCTAGCCGCGGCCAGCTCCTGCTCACCTCTCCTTGGACCTCTGGTGTCCCGAACACCAACCTTCGAGCATGCCGTCTTCTCCATTGACTCTCAAGCTTCAAAAAACCCTCCAAGCAGCGAGAAAAAAGACTCCATTGCACCTTGCAACATGGTTCAGGCTATTTAATCATCCGAGGAAATTGAGGAACAATACTCCGAAGAAGAAGATCCAAGGTTGTTCTTCCGCGAATCTGATTTTAGTTCGATGTATGGCTCAGCCTATGAACCAACACCTCATGCAAGTCCAATACCCGAGGAGCCAAGGACACAAAGCATCACCCAAGAGAGATTGTTCGAGTTCAACGACTTTGTGAAATCAATCTCGATAGACGTCTCTTTCGAAGAAGTTTGGGAAAGAGGACGTTTATAAGCTTTCTTCCGCTACAGCAAGGAGAGCAAGGAGGACATTCACACTTACTTCAGGAGAGCAAGGCATTCATCAACTCCTTATGCCGCTTCTTATGCTATTTGTATATTTCATCCCGAGAAACACAAAAGTTTCCCGAACAAGATTAGCTTGGAAAAGTTAGAGGAATTCAATAGCGTGGTTCGTGATCTACCTCGAGGAACCACATTTGCTAGAGCGTACATGGACCACATCATTGGTCACTTCTTTTCTGAAAGCAAAGAATCCATCTCGGAGATAGAAGGTCTCTTTGCAAATGCTATGAACAGAAATCTCGTTCGAAGTCTCCATAAGATTCAAGAGCAAGGGCAGTTTCTAATCACTTGCAACATATGTAGTCTGCCTTAGCATCATGTCAAAATCAACCGCCAAACGCCTCGGTATCAGGCACGTGCACAAAAATCAGCATGTCTGATGTATCTTGTGCTACACCAAAGGGGATCGCCTATGACATGTCCGTAAGGATCGGAGATTGCATAGCCCCCGTTGACTTCTACATTGTCAAAGTGAAGAAAGTTGATGCTACACTAGTAATCCTAGGATGGCCTATCTTGTCAACCGGAGGAGCAATTATAGATTGGCCAAATCGACGTGTTTCATTTGCTAACGTCGACAAAGACGTGTTCTACGATGCTATTCCGCTCAAGTTCGAGAAGCCGAAGGACACCGACCCCAATACCGACTCACTATTGAGCGATGAGTCACATGACGAGGAAACCAAAAGGAGTTCAAAGAAGACTTGTCGCAAGACACTATCTTTCTACGACTAAGCTCATATCGTTACCAACGTCGAGCTAAACGACTTTAAACAAAAGCGCTCAATGGGAGGCAACCCATTTTAGGTACATTTTTCTTTTTAAGTTTTCTTTCTTTTTCTATTAACGTTTTCATTTTTTAGTATCAGCTTTCTAAAAAAACCAAAAAAAAACCAAAAAAACATAAAAAAAAAATCAAAAAAAAATCAAAAAGACAAAAAGATGGAAGCACGGTTCGGTGATGCTCGGTCCATCACGAACCGCGATGAATGACTTGGCCGCAAAAGAAGTCCGGCCGTGGGTGTAAATCCCCAAGCCGCGGCCAGCTCCCTATCTGCCGCGGTCGCGATCAACCGAGCCGCGACGAAGCACCATGTGACCGCGGGTGCAGCCCTTCGACCCGCGTCCAACCCCCTGTCGTTCTCGATCGATTCGCTTTGATTTCCGATCGACTCCTACCATTTCCCAATCACCTCCACACCCATTCCCCATCACCATAACATCATCTACCATTCCCCACCATTCCATTCCCACATCAATTCCCCAGCACTTCCAGGTATGTTTTCTTTTTCCCGAAACTTTTTTAATTATTACATACATCTATTTCTCGTCCTTGCTCGATTTATTTCACATTGGGGACAGTGTGATTTAAGTCAGGGGGAGGATTTCATCCCTTACTAACCAACTTTTCTTTCATGAGTCTTTGCATTTGTATTTGCAATTAGCATTTTTCAAGTTTTCTTTAAAAGTTTTCAAGTTTTACAAAAAAAAAGTAGGAATTGTTTTGAGGGAATGATGAAAGAAATCCATGACGATAACCGACCAGTGTGCTTATACACTATTTCCTAGTAACATGCTCTTTCGTAATTTGGTTCTAGACTAGGCGGTAGCGAGAGTTTCTGTTAATGCGAAATCCCCAGAGGAACTTAGACCGTAGAGATTCTTTAGCATGGAATATACTAGCTCTATTATACTTGGATTTTAACTTGGCTTAATTTTCTAATCATAGGTTTAGGAAAAGATAACAAATCATACATTCATGACGTTCTTTTACCTCTTACCACTTTCTATCGTACATGAATGGCCAGCTCAGCTACAAGAAAAGTTGGCATTGATAGCACATTACGATAGCACGATTTCTATAACTGCTATTAAAGAAAGTATGTATACTGGATTGAGACCCAAAAAAAAAGTTCTTTAAACGAAAAATAAAGAAAAGAAAAACAGCTCGAGAGAGTGCGACCCTCTTCTCCTTCCTCTATCATCGCCGTCTTCGATCTACTCCTCCACCGTCTCAGCCGCAATGGCTAACCCGTTTCTCCCCACCCTCCTCCCCCTTAGCCTCCTCCACCACCTCCCGTTCCCCTGACCCAGCTCACTCAAACCCTAACTCACCTCCGATTGAACCCACTCTCCCCACCCGCCGCCGCTTCTTCCACCTCCATCCATCGTTCTCGGATCGTGGCCGTCCTCGTCTTCGACCGCGCCTTCTCCAATTCCAATAAGTTTTTTAAATTTGTGTATAAACGCTTAGGGTTTGATATTGTTTTGTGAAATTTGTGTTTGATTTTTCTCTTACACGCTTAATTTTGTGAAAATTCTGTTTGATTTAGTGCTTTAATTTTGGAATTGGGGATTGGGGGTTTCGAACTGTGTTTAGATTTTTCTTCCATCGTTGGTGTTTTTGATATATATATTTTGCCGACTAGTACGATAAGATGTTTCTCTAGTTTGAGTTTTGGTTTTCTTCTTGGGATGATTACTAAACTAACTTTAAAAAATGTCTTAATTACTAGAACAATGCAAATCTTTCTAAATTACTAGAATAATCTAAAAATATATAAAATACCGATTTTGTCCTTTTGGGCTTTGTTAACAAAAACGTAATTACGATATTGTCATTACTATTTTTAATCCACATCAGCGCGCACAGATAAACAAGTCTACCGTTCTTTGACGGTAGACTTATTTTTTCTGGTAGTCTTATTTTTTGGCCGGTAGACTTATTTTGGGCCGGTAGATTTGTTTTGGGTCGCTAGACTTATTTTTAGGCCGGTAGACTTATTTTTACGACATGGTAGATATGTTTTCGGGCGGTAGACTTATTTTTTTTTGGTAGATTTATTTTAAATGACGGTAGATTTATTAAAGATTGGTAGATTTAACGGGAGATCGGTTGACTTTTTTGGTAGACATTTGACCAAATTGGTAGATTTATTTCCTTTGATGGTAGATTTATCTCATCTGCGGTAGACTTCTTTGTAATGACGGCAGACTTATCATTAGATGGTTCGTTTTTTGGTGACGGTAGATTTATTGTAATGACGGTAGACATATATTATCGTGGTAGACTTATTCTTAAAACGGTAGATTTATTTTTAATGACGGTAGATTTATTAAAAAACGGTAGATTTATATAAACTTTCGGGATACAC
>PKML01017401.1:209456-228040 GCA_002933935.1 Eutrema yunnanense | reverse complement strand
AGAACATAATAAGAAATAAGTCTGGGAGAGAGAAATTGATACAAAAAGTGTGAAAAAGGGTGGTTCCTTGTCATGATATTGTCTGGTAAAGAGTCTAGAATGTTCTTGAATACTAGCTGCAGCGATGAAACTGGCGATGAGGGCTTTACTTGAACAATGCTGTGGGATTTTGTGTGGAGTCTGGAAAAGCTGCGAATGTCTACGGAGAAGTACATGGTGGTTAGATCAAAAGCTGGTTAGGTAACATTTGGGTGCTTAGAAAAAGAATCTCTGCAATGGTTCATGAACAGGTGAGTCTCTATGTGTTCAAACCTCTTTCTCTGTTTAGTCTTTTATTTGCTTGAGGGCAAGCAAAGGCTAAGTCTGGGGGAGTTGATATATCATGGTTTTTACCCTGTTTAAGCCATGATATAAGTCCTTTTTATAGAGTCTTTATAGTATTTTGGAGTCTTTTTGGAGTCTTTTACAGGTCTTAGCACGTTTGGAGCCTAATTGGAATTATTGGAGTTCTATGGAGCATTCTGGAGCAAAAGAGAAGTCTTATGACTAAGTGTCCGATCTGAACGACAAGCATCGGTAGATACCCCCTGGTATCGATCGACACCCGCCGAGAAATCATGGGCCGCGACTTTTTATGAAGTTTTGGAGAATTGCAAAAGTGCCAGAAGTCTCTGATAATTACAAGAAGACCCCAACTCGTGATTTGTGTTATAAATAGGGTTTTACAGCCACTTGTTTAGGCTATGCTTTATTTGTTCTGATTTTAAGAGAGATCTTGGTGAGAAGAGAGACAAGTCTGAATTTCCCCTCGTCCGAAATTCGAGAGTGCGATTAATTACCTGATAGAACCTTAGGTGAGCAAATTGATTATTCGCAAAGAGATTTGGTTTAATTGATTTGTGAACATATCAAACCTGTTATTAAAGCTGATTTAGATTTTAGAATTCGCAAAGAGATTTGGAATTCCTAAGGTTTAGATTTAGATAGTTTTCGCAACGAGAGTTGGTTAATTATATTATAGTGATTTGTGTTCTAAAACAGTGCTTAATCTGAATCATGTTAGTTAATTAGACTGCATTCATTGATTTCCTGAGAAATACCCTGAACCTATCTGCCTCCAACTGAATTTACAACGCTTTTACTTGCAATCTTGTCTTCAATTACATCTTCTGATTTAGCTTATTTCGGATCTATAGAATCTATTGTGCGTTTCTCTGAGTTCTTGTGTTCGACCCCTGATTTACTGCAGCAACTGCTTTAGTACTATTTAGGGTATTAAATTGAGCATATCAGCATGTCATCTCATAGGCCTTGCCGTGCGCTCAAATTGATATAACATCTTCAACCTATCAGCTGGGGGCAAATACCACATCCGTTTATGTGGAACAGGTACTCTTCCACCTGTATCTTGATACCGAGGTTTGTGACAAAAGCGACACTGCAACCGTTTTTCGTCCTTTCTCCAGTAGATCATACAGTTGTCGATGCAAACATCTATCATCTGATACGGTAATCCAAGACCAGCTACAAGCTTTTGAATTTCGTAGTATGAAGCCGGTGAAATATTATCTTCAGGTAAGATATATCTCACAAAATCAGCTATCGCATCAACACAATCCTCGGCTAAGTTGAAATCCATCTTTATAGTCATCAACCTGCTTGCAGTTGATAGAGGTGATATTCCATCTCTACATCCTTTGTCTAATGGCTGCTTAGACGCATCTAGCATATCAAAAAACTTATGCGCTTCTAAATTTGGTTCCACTATCATGTTACCATCCTCAACATGATATGATACTATGTTTTCACGAAACGCATCATTCACCATCTGAGTGTAACCTGCGCTTAGATCTACTTCAGGTGTTGGTTCCTCTAACCTAGTACCCGATGTACTACCAAACCTATCCGATGTGCTACCATAATTACCATAATATTATACCATTGAATCAGTTTCTCCGTGGCTATACCAAATCTTGTAACCATGCAAAAATCCAGTCCTATATAAGTGTTTCCTTACTTCCCTAACAGAGACTAATCTATGATTCCGACATTTAGTACAAGAACAATACATATTACTGTATTCCGATGTCATGCTATTGTTTGACGCAAAGATCATGAACTCCTCCACACCTTGTGCGATCATCCGTCAATTCCCCCGTCGCGGGATCACGCGAAGGTTTGTCCATCCACGATCGAAAATAAGACATTGTGTAATTTTTTTTTTCTTTGTGTTTGCTGTGAATGTTGTGAGAAATATTTATAGAGAAATATTCAGCGATTTTCCGACGGATTTCCGAGGAATTTCCGACGGATGTTTAAATTTCAAACGGCTATATAACGACTACTACAACGTATACATTAACAAATATATATCCGTCGAAAATCGGTCAGAAATTTCCGACGGCTATATCTCCCTCGGATTTCGGTCAGAATTTCCCCACCGACTTCCAACGGGCTTTAATCCGTCGGAAATTTCTGACGAAATACCGAAGGAATACCGCCGATTATAAATTTGTCTAAATTTCGTCAGAAATTCCTCGAAACCATCGAAAATTTCCGACCGATTTCCTAGGGAAATATAATCGCCGGTATTCCCTTGGTATTTCGTCGGAAATGCCGTCGGAAATACGGGTGTTTTCTTGTAGTGCAGTTTTGTTTGGTTTGAGGACAAACAAAGTTTAAGTCTAGGGGTGAAGGATTCCATCCCTTACTAATCACATTTTCTGTCATGAGTCTTTGCATTTTGCATTTTTCGTGCTTTCTGTAAAAAAAAATTCAAGTTTTTTTTCAAATAAAAGTAGGAATACGTTTTGAGAGAATGATAATACAAATCCATGACGATAACCGACCAATGTGCGTCTACGCTATTTCCTAGTAACATGCTCTTTCGTAATTTTGTTCTAGACTAGGCGGTAGCTAGAGTTTCTGTTAATGCGAAATCCCATGAGGAACTTAGACCGTCGAGATTCTTTAGGATGGAATATACTAGCTCTATTATACTTGAACTTTAACTTGACTTAATTTTCTCATCATAGGTTTTGGCAAAGATAACAAATCATACATTCATCACTTTCTTTTACCTTTTACCACTCTTTGTTGTACCTAAATGGCCAGCTCATCTTTAGTTGGTACCCACCCAAAACTTTACCATTGTTCTGACCTCATGCATCTCTTTTTGTGTCCTATGTGCATATATGTGCAAAAACACCGGAGAGGGAGGAACGACACAGTTTCTAATCACTAAATACGGAGACTATACGCGATCGGTGGAGGTGAATTCAACAAAGACGAGAGCTAGGTTCTGCCTTGGAAAACTCAAAAACATGGTAAACTTTCGTGCCCCTAAATCTCTATCTCAATAAAAGGTGTTTCATTCTTTCAAAAAAAATATATATATATATATCGATAATAATAGAAAGGGAAAGGAAACTAGAGCCTTAAAAGAGTCTAGGTTGGCCAAAATACTTGTGAGGAATCCATGGTTCGTTCATGAGAAGTATGTCATTTCGAGCCCACAGAAAATTCTAAGTTTGGGGGAATGACAGAAAACTTATGTTTTTGGAAAAAAATGAGGAAGTGTTACATTTTTACGCAAGAAAATTTGACTAGAAGTTGTGGTTCTCAATAGGTCCATCCTCTCTTACTGTTTTGCATAATATCTCGCACCCTCCGGTGAAATTAAGGTAACCCGAAACACCTTTAACCTGACCTCTAAATGCCTTTAATACCTAGCCTCGATTGTCTTGGTTTGATCATTTTGATGAAAAGTTCACGTTTGCACTTAATGAATTCATTCATCAAAGATAACAAACCATACATTCATCACTTTCTTTTACCTTTTACCACTCTTTGTTGTACCTGAATGGCCAGCTCATCTTTAGTTGGTACCCCACCCAAAACTTTAACATTGTTCTGACCTCATGCATCTCTTTTTGTGTCATATGTGCATATATGTGCAAAAACACCGGAGATGGAGGAACGACACAGTTTCTAGTCACTAAATACAGAGACTATACGCGATCGGTGGAGGTGAATTCAACAAAGACGAGAGCTAGGTTCTGCCTTGGAAAACTCAAAAACATGGTAAACTTTCGTGCCCCTAAGACTCTATCTCAATAAAAGGTGTTTCCCTCTTTCGAAAATATATANACGATATATATATATCGAAAATAATAGAAAGGGAAAGGAAACTAGAGCCTTAAAAGAGTCTAGGTTGGCCAAAATACTTGTGAGACATCCATGGTTCGTTCATGAGAAGTCTGTCATTTCGAGCCCACAGAAAATTCTAAGTTTGGGGGAATGACAAAAACTTATGTTTTTGGAAAAAAATGAGGATGTGTTACATTTTTACGCAAGAAAATCTGACTAGAAGTTGTGGTTCTCAATAGGTCCATCCTCTCTTACTGTTTTGCATAATATCTCGCACCCTCCGGTGAAATTACGGTAACCCGAAACACTTTTAACCTGGCCTCTAAATGCCTTTAATACCTAGCCTCAATTGTCTTGGTTTGATCATTTTGATGAAAATTTCACGTTTGCACTTTATGAATTTAGATAGCTAGTTGACCTAAATTTTAGATTTTGAAAGTTTATATTTCGTATGACGGATACCGTGGAATAGAGATACGGAAACTTCTGGTGAGAATTTTCTAGGCTAGGTTGCGTTTGATGTAGGGTGATGGTTATAGTTTAGAAGGACGGTCTCCGAGATTTCTAGTTCCCTATGATTTTTGTTTGATATTTCCGGGTTTCGGTTTTGTTTTGTTTGAGGACAAACAAAGTTTAAGTTTGGGGGTGTGATAACACCGTATTTTTACCCGTTTTACTATCTATTTTAGAATACTTTAATAAGTGTTTCATTCGCTTTTATATGTATTTATTACGGTTTTCTCATATTTGTAGTTTCAAGACTCTTTTCAGGTTACTTAGGCGAAAACATTCAAATTGGAGAAAACCCATATTTTCGGTTATTTTCGGTTCAGTGTCAAACCGTCAGAAATTCAATTGCCAAATAGGTTCTTCTCACCGTCTGATCCAGACCAATTTTGGAGATATTCAAGAAGGACCAGCTACCTTTCCATTCCAACAGATTTGAGGACAATCAAAAGATACATGAAGATCAAAACGTCCCATCAGGCCACTACTGGAGCAGTCCTAGCCGCGGCCAAGTGGCAATCCACCGCGGCCAGGAAGCTTCCACCCGCGGCCAAGTGAAGGTTTTCCGCGGCCAGACAACCTGGACCCGTGGCCAAGCTGATTTTGTCACGTAAGCCCATTTGCAAGGCTCGGTCAATTCCCGTCAAAGAGAAACCCTAAAGACCGACGAAATCAGAGCTCAAGACCTATAAATATGCGTTTTAAAGACAGAATTTTGTGTCATCTTTGTGCCTCTTTTAGTTTACTTTTTGCAAGTCTTCTCTTAAGCTTTTGTTCTTACTTTCGAGATTGGTGAAGAGGTTCTCTCCGGAAATCGTTCTCAAATTCGAGAGGCTCCTTCATCAATCTCTTGTTTTATTTAATCATTTCTTTTATTTCGTTTATGTGCGAGTAGTTTAATTGTTGGGTTTAAAGGGATTGTCAAGGAGAATTCTATGTTCAATAAGGATTTCACAAGGTAAAATCGAATTCTATAGCTCTTTCTTATAGATCGTTGTTAATGCATGAATCTAGCGTCATGAACTAGAGGTTGATTCCTAGGTGTTAAGTACCACCAAAAGTGTTGAATCTAAATGTCCGAATCATTCATCTATAAGAAAGTGAGTAACATTAAGAGTTGGAATCTAAATGCCCAAAAATTAAATCTAAATGCCCGAATCGTTCATCTATAAGAGTTGAATCTAAATGCCCGAATCCGCGCTATAATTAGCAATAAAACAATCTCCTGTTTTATTTAATCATGCCCTAATTATAGCGCGGGTTAAATCCCATTAAAAGAAACACGAGATTCATTTCCTTTGAGTAGCAATAAAACAATATTGTTTTTGAGATGATAAAATGTGACATTTGGGGTCCTTATCGAACTACTGCACTTTGTGGATCTCACTATTTTCTCACAATTCTAGATGACTACTCTCGCGCCGTTTGGATATACTTAATACCATCTAAACAAGATGCCCCTACTCATCTCAAAAATTTCCTTGCTCTTGTTGAACGACAACTTTCTCGTCAAGTAAAAATTATTATGAGTGACAATGGTTCTGAGTTTGTTTGTTTGGCTGATTTCTTCGCTCAGAAAGGCATAATTCACTAGATGTTTTGTGTTGGCACTCCTCAGCAAAATGGCCGTGTAGAATGCAAGCATCTTCACATTCTTAATGTGGCGCACGCACTCAGATTTTAAGCTCATTTACCTACTGAATTTTGGGATCATTGTGCTCTTGGTGCTGCTTACCTAATAAATCACACACCAACCAAAATTCTCAATGGGAAGACCCCTTTTAAGCTTGTTTACGATCGTCCTCCTTCAATGAATCACTTGCGTGTTGTTGGAAGATTAAATTTATTACAGCAAAAAGGAATTAGGTACGATAAAGAAAAAAAATAGAAACGATAGGTGTAAAATACCAAAAAATAGAGCATGGAGTCACGTCTCTTTTTTAGTGGTGAGTATGTGCAATCCATAGCTAAAGAAGAGGCAGGAGACGAGGATGATCCCAGTAATGTAGAGAGCTTATTCGGTTGCGTATTGTTTTCTCAATATGATGTGTGAGCTGATTTACCGAGTGATGAGGTTTCCCATGGATTCGTTCATTCCTATCCTTCCAAACAAAATAAATTGTAACTTGAAAGGCGATGCGGGCAAGGATGTGACATAGATAATCCTTGGAGAGAGAAGAAATAGCTTAAAGAGTGTCGGACCAATCCGGCGTGAGTCGATGAGCAAGAAGTGTACCGCTAACAACTAGAGATCGTATGGTGAATTAGAATGTTGGTGTGAACCCAGCTTGTACCCTCAGGGACCCTCTGTCAAGACCCATGGGAGACGCAAAATCATCTATTTTTCTCTTGTAGATTTTCTGCAGAAATTTGGACTCGTCTTACAAAGTAACTACACAAAGGTCGTTTCACAAAAGAGTGGCAAACCTTGTTGATTCAGATTATCTCAGACACTCGCCAAAATCGTACATCCATGTTCTTACTATGGTATGAGTTTCAAGCAACAATATACACCATATGGAAGGAGAGAAATGTTGGACCAAATTTTAATAAGTCATTGGACTTTATTAAAATTGTTGAGCGTGAAAATAAATGGGCCAATATCAAATTATTGGTCAAGTATAATATAAATATCAAAAGTCCCACATTCGAAGTTTAAGAAACTTTGCAGTGACATAAATATAGATATAGTAGTGTCTTTGCTCAAATGGTGTGTGAAGAAGAAAAAAAAGAGACCACGCGCGCGCCGTTGCCGTCGTCAAACCGAGCTTGCTCGGTCTCGGGTCTTGGTGAATGTGGGCCTAAAAAATGTTCTTTTTGGGACAAATTTATATTGACGTTTTTATGATCAAAGTGAATCATCTTGATCAATTCAGTTGGAGAAGCAGATTTTGAAACAGTTATTGGAATACCGAGTAAGAAGACCATTAACACTAGTGATATCTATTATACGATCCACGGGAAGCCAATTATCGATCTAGCTACAATGAAGATGTAGAACTGTCTTTAATCTCTACTCGGATGAAAAAAGAAGCTTAGTCACAAATTTTCAGTAGCTTATACAAAACCCATAAACCAATATTGTAAAAAAAAATATAATACAGTTGAGATGTCCATTTAATTAAGGGTATTATCACCAACTACTATTTAATAACATCAAAATTAAGTCACACATTTTGGCATTGTGCCACCGCTTCTGTTCAGCTTGAAAAGTCTAACACACATCCTACATCTGTACATGTACAGATGGGCCACATCTTTGTAAAAAGTGTCAGATTTAGACATACGTTTCTGTAGATAAATACGGTTGAGATCTCATTTTAAAAATAAGGTTTAATATAATATAATTAAAACAATGTTTCTTCATCTTCATCCTCATCCTCATCTTCTCTCTATTCATCTTTGTTGTTCTCTTTTCTATTTCCTCCCTCTCTCACTCTCTATCTCTCTCTCTCTTCTTCTTGATCATCTTCTTTTTTATCATTTCCGGCTACAATCCCTCTCATTCCATCGCCATCGATACTTAGAACAAAGGTTTTCCCTTGGGTCTTCGTGTTGACTTGAGAAAGCCTCATGCTCCATTGATAAAAGAGTGGGATGGTTGGAGGGATTTACAATTGTGGGTGGTGATTTATTGTAGGTTAAATGCCGACGCCAATAATTCTTGTGTTACCCACTAGGATCTCTTTATTTGGTGGGTTGGCGGCGATATTTGGTTCTCTATCTAGATTTGACTTTCCTTGTGATTTTAGATTTAGATACTCGCCGTGGTCGTTAAGCTAGTTATCCGTGTCAATGGTCGTGATTTATTGAAGGTTAAAAGGCGACGCCGGTGGTTCTTCCTTCAACCATCATGACCTCTTTCTTTTGGTGGTTTTGCGACGATGTTAACTTTATTAACAGTTGGTATACAGACCTTTCATGTCACAAGATCCTATTAATATGGCAAATAACTTGTTAACTTGACAAACCTCATTGCAACTTCACAATACAATTCATTTTATGTTAAGAATTTTATACGTTAACTTGACTTGTTAACGATGTTTACATGTCAACTTATTTGTTAACGATGTTATATGTTAAATAGAATTGTTAACATGACTTGTTAATAATGTTATATAATATGTTGTCATAATTGTTATCGTGTCAATTACGTAAGAGAAACATTAATCATTTTTATTATACTTATATATACACAATTTTAAAAACATTAGTTCACGAATTTAATTTGAATTTTCATAGTTTGTATGATATGATAACTAAGTTAACACATTAAACATAAATTTATTGTGATATCATATTATTTTAGCATGTTAACCACTTATCAGATATTAATGTTAGCACATTATAAGTATTCGGATATTATTGTTAGCACGTTAACATTCTATATGATATGTTGTTATAATTGTTATCATGTTAATTGTGTAAGAAAAATACAAATCTTTTTTATTGAACTTATATATAAAAAAATAAAAACGTTAATTAATTCACGATTTTAATTTTAATTTTTATATTTTGTATGATTTGATAACTATATTAACACGGTAAACATAAACTTAATGCGATATGATAACTGTGTTAACACAATAATTGGATTAATGAACAGTATCGCCGACAACTGTGCTAACTCGTTTAGCGGCGAAATATATTGTCTCTCTATAATTCCACCCAAACAGATATTTTGCAGCATCAGTGCATTTAATGCTGCGACAGAGTATCTAATGCAAACAACTCAACTTGCGTCTCTTTCCTGTAGGGGCAATTCCGTCTGAAATCAGCTAATATATTTTCCATATCTAATTTGTTATTAGTCATTCTCATTTTCCTAATTACATGGTCAACCGATCATATATACTCGATTCACCCTTTAATTAAGTAAGTGTTAAAGGAATAGAAGGTATGCTTTGGGCGATAGGGTTTTAGCATGGATCTCGATTGGAGATCGTTTCGGTTGACGATTTCGGAAATATCGAAGGTATTATCGGATGTTGAAGATCGGAAGAATACGAGTTGGGTCGTTCATGGTTTCTCCTCGATTCAGAGTTGGCTTTTCCGAGAGCTGGTTTTGGAAATCGGATCCATGGCACTTAGATTCGATCCAGCTTTGGTATGGAGAAACGATACTTGCGAATGGGTTTTATTCATCAGGGCTATCGAACGGTTATATGGGATTCCAAAAGATCCACCCACGGTTTTCAGCGACGGAAGTAACTACGGTATTATTGGTTTCCTGGGTGATATTGGATTCGATCTCTTGGGGAATCTTCTTGATCTGGTTTGCGCGAAGATACATCTTACATTGATACTGTGTTTTAATGGAGATTCAACAAAAAAACATGATTTTGTCCCGATAACAGGATCTCTTGGAGTCAAAATTTTGTGATTTTGGTTTTGATTGGAGATATCTTATGTGATTATGCTTTGGGGAAAATAGGATACGATAGGGAGTTTCGTAGCCCATAATTGATTTGGCTGGGTACATGGACAAGATTTTTGTGCTTTCTCATGGAAAATTTAAGATTTTTCGGTGGTTTTCACGGCTTACTTTTTGGTCTTATTAATTTCGAATGGATTCCATGCAATCTTCATTACAACAGGATTATGATTGTAGGAATTCAAAAGAATTTAATAACAATATTTCAGGGAGAGATGAGACTAGAAATCTCAAGAGATTCTCGGGGTTATTGGTTCGGCTTACGGTTTATACAAATCTGGATATGGATTCGGATAATCAGCGGTGTTAATGGTGATGATAGATTTACGGGATCTCAGGCCAAGAAAAACGGGATCTCATATGTCATAATCGCGGGGCTCTTGTCATGGATGCAGAGCGAACAACAGATATGCATTTTCGGATTCTACTTCCTGGGTGACCATGGATGCAGAGCGAACAAGATGGTGGTCATGAAGGTTTCATCAAACCCAA
Source organism: Eutrema yunnanense (assembly GCA_002933935.1). Classification (NCBI taxonomy): domain Eukaryota; kingdom Viridiplantae; phylum Streptophyta; class Magnoliopsida; order Brassicales; family Brassicaceae; genus Eutrema; species Eutrema yunnanense. The sequence continues at coordinate 217,458 of PKML01017401.1, read as the reverse complement.
AAACCAATTTAGCAATACCAAATTAGTTTTTATTTATGCGGATTATGAGTTGGAATTGTCAGGGACTCGGGAATCGGTACACAATAGGTTATTTGCGGGAGGTTTGGAAAAAATATAAGCCAGAATTTTTATTTCTTTCAGAAACTAAGCACGATTTTTCTTTTATGCAAAAATTTCAATTTCATTTTGGTTATAATAAATAAATTGTATACGGTCGAACCGTGCGGTGCGAGTGGTGGACTCGCTTTATATTATGATGATTCACTGGAGGTTACTATTTTATTTTCAAGTAAACGAATAATTGATATTGAGGCAACTATTCAAGGAAAAAAAGTTTTCTTGTCCTTTATTTACGGTGATCTGGTACCGAAAAACCGAGATCAAGTGTGGGAACGGTTAACCCGAACAAGCACAACACGAGACGCCCCTTGGTTTATAATTGGCGATTTAAACGAAATTACGGGAAATAATGAAAAACAAAGAGGAAATTTACGACCTGCATCCTCCTTTATGTCCTTCAATCTTATGATACAACATTGCAGTTTTCTGGAATTTCAGTGTCTTGGAAATACCATGTCATGGAGGGGAAGACGGAATTCGAAAATTGTTTGGTGCCGTCTGGATAGGGCCTTAGCTAATGAGGATTGGCATGAAATTTTTTCTCATTCGTATGTCGAATACTTGGCAATGATTGGGTCGGACCATAGGCCAATTGTTGCCACCATTGATGATAAAATACCGCGGAAACGGGGACAGTTTCGGTTTGATAAACGGTGGATTGGACGGGACGGCCTTATGGATAAAATTTCAAAGGGCTGGGAAATTAACACAGGTGGCAACGGATCCTCATTTATAGAAAAAATAATGAATTGCCGGAGAGAAATATCAAAATGGCGGAAAATTAATTTACCATACGGCAAGGAGAAAATTAGAGATTTACAACAAGCTTTAGAGGAGGTCCATAATGATGTTAATAGTACACCCGAGGAATTGATGGATATTACGAGGAAACTGAAAGAGGCTTATTTAGATGAGGAGTTATTTTGGCAACAGAAAAGTCGCACATTATGGGCAACGGTGGGAGACATAAATACAAAGTTCTATTACGCGCAAGTTAAGCAAAGACGAGCGCGAAATCGGATTACTGGACTACATAATGCATCAGGATCTTGGGTTACCTCGGATAAAGAGGTGGAACAAGTGGCGGTTAACTATTTCGAGGATTTGTTCACATCAACTTCCCCGACGGATTTTGAGAATGCTCTCAGTGATATTTCGGCTTTAGTTTCGGAACAGAACAATGATATGCTTACGGCAATGGCTACGGAAGAGGAAGTTTGCAAAGCCCTTTTCATGATGCACCCAGAAAAGGCTCCGGGTCCGGACGGAATGACGGATTTATTCTTCCAACGATCATGGCAAATTATAAAGACATATGTAGTAGGGCTGGTTAACGGTTTTCTGGAAACATGTTTTTTTTATCAACGGCTGAACATGACTAATATTTGCCTAATCCCGAAGACAGGACGGCCCACTCGTATGACGGAACTACGACCTATAAGTCTGTGTAATGTGGGCTATAAGATCATTTCGAAGGTTTTATGTCAAAGGTTAAAGAGATTGCTACCAGAACTGATTTCAGAGACCCAATCAGCCTTTGTATCAGGGCGACTGATCTCGGATAACATTTTAATCGCACAGGAGATGTTTCACGGTCTACGTACCAATAAATCTTGCAAAAGTAAGTTTATGGCAATTAAGACGGATATGAGCAAAGCATATGACCGGGTAGAATGGCCATTTATTGAACACCTCTTGAGGAAATTTGGTTTTGCGGAAAAGTGGATTTCATGGATGATGTGGTGCATCCAATCGGTACAATATAAGGTACTTATTAACGGTAACCCCAAAGGGCAAATAACGCCATTCAGAGGATTGCGGCAAGGCGACCCATTATCACCCTATTTATTTATACTTTGTACGGAGGTCTTGATAGCCAATATACGGAAAGCAGAGAGAGAGAAATCACTTACGGGGTTGAAAGTGGCGAGGGTTGGCCCAACAGTCTCACACTTACTCTTTGCGGACGATAGTCTATTTTTCTGCAAGGCTACGGTACAGGAGTGTCATACCATATTACATATACTTAAACAGTACGAGTCGGTATTAGGGCAACAAATTAATTTTTCAAAATCTTCCTTAATTTTCGGACATACAGTACACGATGCGGTACAGGACGAGATAAAACAATTGTTAGGAATCCAAAATATGGGAGGGGTGGGTACTTATATGGGTCTCCCGGAAAGTCTCGGAGGAGCAAAGAGCAAGATTTTTAATTTCGTCGTCGAAAGACATAATGACAGAGTTAATGGATGGACATCAAGGCTACTAAATAAAGGGGGTAAAGAGGTTCTACTTAAATCGGTAGCATCGGCTATGCCGACTTTCGTTATGTCATGCTTTCGACTACACAAGTCCATTACCGCAAAATTAACTAGTGCGGTAGCACGTTTCTAGTGGAGTCCCGACGGACACCAAAAAGGGATGCATTGGATAGCTTGGAAGAAGATGTGTCGGAGCAAATCAGATGGCGGAATTGGTTTTCGAACAATAGAGGAATTTAACANGCGCTCATTTGGGCGATGCATTGCATGATTGCAAATCACAAGACGGCGATAGCCTTTGCAACGGACTGCTCAGAGTTGGTGAAGATGGTGTCTACACCCAAGGAGTGGCCGGCCTTTACACTACATTTGGAGGAGTTCAAGAGGAGCAAGGAGGTTTTCACCTTTTTCTCTATCACACACATCCCACGCGCAAGTAACACAGTGGCAGACAAGTTAGCACGAGGTGCTCGCGTCTACCCATCAGATTTCACTTATATAAACTCGATACCCCGATTTGGTTCACCGAATCGGAATAGGTATTAAGGTTGTTGACAAAAAAAAAAATAATAATAAATAAATTAACTAAGTGTTATGTCCCTCTCAAACGCTCGACTAACGTCTACCATGTTTTTAAACAATTATTATGGGTTATGATTGGCCCTCTGAAACACCTTGGTATTGATAAATTTATAATACTAGGTGATTATCCGCACGTTGTGCGGAGTGAAAGTTAACTTTAATTTTTTTATTAGAATATGTGAATGTTTTGTATATAAATATAATTACAATAACAGTTTATCGAATTTAAATATTTATAATTTATATCTTTTCGGTTTAATTATACAGCTCGATAAAAAACCTATATTAAACCGAATTTTTAATTTTTTTTAAGTTAAGTGAAGTTTCTTACTCTTATATTATGGGTCTTTTATAATAGGTTTACGAACCACCATACATCTTTATTTCCGATGTGAGAATTTTTAGTCACACGTATTTCTTCACCATTTGAGTAATTAATGTTCGTTTCTAAAAAATTGAATTATAATATTTATGAAAAAAATATATTTTTTATTATATGAATGATGTGATGATTTAGTTTTTTACTTCAAGTATTTAGATCAAACAAATATGAGAGAAATAATATAATGTTAAATAAATAATTAATATGATATACCAAATTTTCAATAAATATTTTGGTATCAAATGGAAGATATAATATATATTTATAAATTAAATGTTGACTATTAAATAATTAGTTGATATATAGTATTTTCTAACCAAATTAATGTGAATGACATAAGTTGTAAATAGTCTAGCTATTTATGTCTATTTTTATATTAGTCTTAGGAGCTCTCTTATGATGACACATCAGCATGACAATGTTGTAAATCACATGTCAAGCTAAAGCTTATTTTTAACAATCATTCTCAATTAATATAGAGTGAGTTATACTCTATGACACTTTCCCACATTCAGTTTACATTATAGACACTTTATGATTTTAGACACATTTTCTATACTTTTTGACATGTGAAATACTTAATCTAACATTCTATCATTATTCCCAAAATACAAATCAATTTTTTTTTATTATTGTTTTTGACTCCCCAATTATTTTGTTTTGCTTATTTCTTCTAATAAAAAAACAATTTCACAATTTTTTGGCACTATAAACTATATTTCTTTTTTCTTTATACTTTGATACCCATCTCACAATATTTTACTTATATATGTGGTTTAAACACATTGGCCGAACGCATTCGTATCCATATAAATACGTACACGTATACGCATTTAAATGGATAGACGTATGCGTATCCACGCACATATCGTCCATGTGTACGCAACTACATGGATGTGTATGTGTATCCACGCGAATATCGTCCACTTGTATGTAACTACATGGATATGCATGTGTATCCACTCGAATATTGTCCACGTGTACGCAACTACATGAATATGCATGCGTATCCACGTGAATATTGTACACATGTATGCATGCATCATATCCACAAGGTTCAAGTTCCCAGCAATGAATTTTCTTGTTCAGGTTATCGTTACCCTTCTTTGGAGTTCAAATCCGAGATCGAGAGGCTTAGCCAAAGAGATATATATTCACAATGGGGCATACATACGACGTTGGAAAATTTTCCAAATTTAATTCCGACGAAGTGTAACTGACGGAATTAGTTGCGTCAGATTCCCGACGGGAATGGCCGCCAGTTTCACATTTAAGTACAAAGTTGTGAAATTGTAGTTAGATTATTGATGAGTTGTGAAAGTGTTGTTAATAGTGAAAAAATAATTGTTAGATTATTTTTTTTATAAAAAGAATATAAAGAAAACAAAATGTGTAGGGTGTAAGATGAAAAATAATAAAAAAATAAAGAGAAAATGGGGAAGGGTATTTACCTTTTGCTAGAAGGGCATAAATGTCAAAAACACACCAAAAACTTGACCAAAGTGTGTTTAAACTCAAAAAGTGTGTATATTATAATTATATTTTGAAAAAGTGTTTTTGAACGTAATTTTCTCATTAATATATAAGAGAATGAATTTTCCTATATGTCTTATGATTGTAGTTCTCTACTTAATGCGATTCATTAATTAGATGTGAGGCTCTCCTCAAATGCGTGATAACAAAATGCATGTCGATTTTAAGATATACGGCTCTATATAATTCTTGGGAAGCAACATAACTAGTTAAAGTGTAGTGGACATTTGGTTCCGTCTGGAGGATTGGTTATGTTTCTCTAGATCAAGTAACGAATTATTTCATGCATGGACTTATGTAAACGCTTTGTTTAGCAATCCGTAAACGCTTACATGGGAAGAATATCAGCAATGTTTTGAAAACTAGACTGAACCGGCCGATCGGACTGGGAATCGTTTATCTAGCCGAGTCAGGGTTAAATTAAAAACTGAATTTGAGTAAAACTGCTAAAACCAGTCAAAAACCGGTGAGTCGGTTCGATATCAAAACTCGGTTCACAAATTTTAAACATTAATTTTGATTCATTACGGTTTTTGAGTTCAAATTAAATCACAATTCAAAGTTAATTTAATTAAATGTTTCATTTTTTCTAACTCTATTCTCAAATACTTTTCCTCTAATAATCAATTTTTTTGTTTTTTTTTATTACAAAAAGTAGTAAAAATCCAAAAAAACAATCAAAGTATCCATAATTACAGACCCAACCACGATTTGGATCGGGTAAAGTCGAAATCCAGTGGAATCGGGTCGGGTATTCCTTTTATATAATAATATAATTTTTGGATAATTTTGTTTTTCTAACAATTTCGAAAAAAAAATATCTGAGTCTCATTGATATAACTAAGTAGTAGTGGCACGACTAAAAAACATTTGGACTACTAAAGAATAGTGGAACGACTGAAAAAAATGAAGATGCATTAAAAACTATATATGTGATGCATTAACTACTATATATGTGCTCCGTATATTGTATCTGAGTATTAATGGAGTTATTTTTTCCAAAGACTAAGAGTCAAATCGAATTAATTTAATGAAGTAGAATTCATAATCGTGTTTTGGTAATGACCCGATAAGGGGCAATTATATGTTAATATTTATGGTTTGTTGTATTACTGGTAATATCAAAAAACAACTATATTTTAGATGCATTAAATCGTGTCAAATCCATACTGTATTACTGGTATTAATATTTGAAAAAACTAAGAGTATTAATGAGGAGACAGTAGGCACTAACCCACTAAATGAAGATGCATTCAAGTCTTTAAGAACCCCAACCGCACTAACCCACTAAAGTCAAATCGAATTAATTACTTCGAAGAGGGAGTTATCTTCTCAAAATACGACGAACTGTTGCATCAAGGAAACACAAACGTCCAATGTAAGACACGTCAGTCTCCAAATATCATGTCTTTAAGAACCCTAATCATCCATCGTTCCTCTATAAAATAAAAACTTGGAAAATCAAGAGTCATGTTTTCCAAATCTTCCAAAACTTCATCTTCTCCAAAACTTCCAAATCTTCCAAAACTTCAAAAAATTGTCCGAAGATGAAAAAAATTTCGAAGGGAGCAAGCTCTGGCAGATAAAACTCAAGCATATCTAATTTTCGAAGGGATCAAACTCAAACAGATCAAACTCCGGTTCCTCCCCGCATCCAACTTCTCGATTTTCCTCAACAAGTACTCCACAACATCCTTTTGTTCTTCCCTTGCAATTCCTTCAGAGACATGATTAAAAGGAAAGTGGTATGCAAGACCTTCAAGAATGTGATCGATGAAGAGGTCTTCTTTAAGGAAGTGGATTTGTTCCCCATAGCAGATCAAGATTGGTACGTCCCTCTTCCTCAACTCACTGAATTCAGGCTTCGGTGTTTGGAGCTTGGAAATCCATTCGCAATTTTCATGAGAGGTATGTGGGAGTACTTCTCAACGGTCAGTTGGAAGAAGGCTTGGAGACGATCAGAGTTGCAGTTGAAAAAGGCTACGATTTGGCTATATACACTTACGCAATGATACGGAGAATAATGATTCCTCATTCTGTAAGTGATTCTCCACTCATCAATAATCTTAGCATGGATTTCTATACCCAAACACGGAGGAAGATCGATGAAGCAGACAACGGTTTCGCTTGGGGAGTGGAGGCTCCACCATTGTTCCAAGAAAAAATAGATCGAATCAGTACCGCTCCCCTCCGTTCTTGTGAGTGTGTTCCTTACACTGAAGTGTATTATGTCAATGAGTTCGATGAGAGAGTTAAATGAGGAATAGGAAGTCAAATGTGTGATCGGTGTTTATGGATCATATAATCCCTTTCTTTCTGTCAAGTGAGTTTTAGGAAAGTTTTTAATTGGCCATACTATAAAAACTATGTAATGATCTGTTTAGATATTATGCTTAATTTGCCATACAAGAAAAACTATGTAATGATATGTTTAGATATTATGCTTAATTGGCCATAGTAGAACAACTATGTAATGATCCCTTTATATATTATGCTTAATTGGCCATACTAGAACAACTATGATTTGGTTTTTATTTGAAGTTATTTTGAATGTTGAAATACTAGAGATACTATGAACAACTATGCAACTATACTTGAAATACTAGAAATACTTCGAAATACAAACTATTAATTTAATTACTACATCTTCCAAACCATGATCATACATCCAATTACTACAAGAATCATCATCATTTTCATCTGTTATGCACACACATTAGTCGTAGCTCCTGACATCACCAATTTCAACCTACAAATGAGAATCATCACGAAAGCATAAAAACCACAAGAATGACGAAATCGTGATTCTGGAATATGAATTACAAGCATAACACTATACTTACACTGGATTTCGAGAATTCTCGATGTGAGCAATCGATTTCGAAAAATCGAGTTTAGGGTTCTTAGAGGGAGAGTTTGAAATCGATTTGGGGATTTTCCGGATTTAAGTCGAGTCGGGTTGGATTTGGAAGAATTTCTGATGTGAGCAATCGATTTTGAAAAATCGAGTTTAGGGTTTTTAGAGAGAGGGAGAGATTTGGGGATTTTCTGGTCGAATACGAAAACAGATTCGAAAACTCTTTCCAGATTTTTTTTTCGATGTGAGAAATGAAAAAAAAAA
>PKML01017401.1:144187-202493 GCA_002933935.1 Eutrema yunnanense | reverse complement strand
GATGCTTGATGCTTCGATCAGGTACTTAGTCACCAAACTTCAGTTTTGCTCCATAATGCTCCATAAAAATCCAATATTTACAATAATGCTCCAAATGTGCTAAAACCTGTAAAAGACTCTAAAAGACTCTATAATGGAATAAAGACTCGATAAAACGGACTTATATCATGGCTTAAACAGGGTAAAAACCATGATATATCATTGGCCTATGGGGTTGAAACTTCAATTCTTCTCTTGCTTTTTTCGCGAGACTGCAGAACATGCCTTCAATCAATTGGATGTATCTTGAGATCTAACCGTTGGAAAATAAAGGAAAATAAAAAACAAAGGAAAATAAAAACGTATGTACAGACTCACTGATGGGTTGCCTCCCATCAAGCGCTTGTTTACAGTCACGAGCTTGACTTTACGGACGATCAGTCGGAAGAAAGTAGGGAACTCACTCCCATGCAAGTCCCACAACTAGACACTTCCAAATTCAGAGTTTTGCGCAGCATACGCTCAATAACCTCTTGCCATTTCTCCTTCAGCTCTCGAGTTAGGATGATTATGGCCTTAGAGAACGGTTTCGAGCGTCCTTTGCACTTCACCTTGTACTCGATCGAATCTTCATCACTCTTCCGAGGGGTTAAGGTGACATATGTAGCGCTCTCGACGCTTTTTTCCTTCACCTTCTTCTTTGCCTTAGTCTTTTTGATGACTTTCTTGGAAATGATAGGAGGATGATTCGGAGCTTCTATGACAGTTGGCACAACATCAGGCTAGTCCAAAAGATCAACTATCAATGTTTCTCCTGCACCAACGGGGATACAAGATATTTGTGTGGGAGTTCTTTTAGAGGGGATGGCTTCGTAGGAGATATGTTCGTCAACGTACGAGAATCAAATCTTCCTACTGGGTGTGTCCATAACTGCACCAGTAGCCATGAACGGTCTTCTAAGAATCAAAGGCGTGCTAGACCTTGCATGCATCTCCACAACCTGAAAACCAGTAGGAACCAAATAGTCCCCTACCTTAACCATCAAGTCATGAATTGTACTGTATGGAACATATGTGGAAGAGTTCGCGAATGTGAGAGGCATCTGAGTAGATCATATGTCATCGATCTTAAGCTTCTCTGCGAGTGCCTTTGAAATGACATTCACGCTAGACCCTGAATCAACCAGTGATTCCTTGATTTCAACTCCAGAGATGGAGCATGGAACTGAAAATTTTCCTGGGTCTTCCCTCTTAGTCAACCGCTTCAGTGGAGGCGGTGGACTTCTGACTTTGGCGAAAAGTGCCTTAATCTCTTCCTCTGTTTCTCTGCAGTATCATATTCTCAAAGCCACGCAGCTGGTTTGGAGAAATAGGATCCCTGAGGTGTTTAGGTGGTCGAGGATCTGGTTTCTTAGGTTTGTAGACACGTTCCTCAACCATCTCTGGTTTCTTCACGATCTCCGGTTTAGCATCCGCGGGGTATCGATCGATACAAGGGGTGTCGATCGACACAAAGCTCATGCGTTGGTTCTTCAGGTTGGTATCGAGCGATACCAGCAGTGGCATCGATCGATACTGACAAGTCAGGTTCGGAAACACCTTCTTCAAGGTTTTCCAGATCTCCTGCACCTCTTAAAGTGATGGCATTGACGTACTCCTTCTGTGCCTGGGTCGCCTTTCCTTTGACATCTGCTGCAGTCTGAGCTACTTGCGTTTCCAACATCTTCTGATGAGTATCGAGCGCGTCGATCCTTCCACTCAGATCCTTGTACACAGCATCTATCTTTCTGTTGAGATTCACTATGAGCTGCTGTTGTCCTTGAATCAGCTGTTCGAACATACCCTCGATCTTGCTATCTGCGAGCTTAGCAGATACAGGCTGATAAGATGAATTCCCATATTTCCTGACATACCCACTGTTCTGAAATGGTTTCTAGCCAAACTGATTTAACCCTCCTTGCTGCGAGTTGTTGATGAAGTTTCAGTTGTTGTTGAATTGATTTCTCTGACCCTGAAAGCCAGAATCACCAATGTAGTTAACATCCTCTACTTCATCCTCGTTGAATACCTCGACATCCTCAGCGAAGTGAACATCTTTCTGTGTGTTGCCCATCAGAAGACTATGCATAGAATCCAACTTAGCTTGAAAGTCAGCGATCTGCGAACCATCCACGTTACAAGCCAGCCTTTTCCGCTCAAAATCAGCATTCTTGGTGCTATTGCTAGACGCCGAGTTGTCAATCAGGACATAGGCTTCATCAGGATATTTGGTGTTGAAGTTTCCATTGCTTGAAGCATCCAAAGTCATTTGGTACCTCCAGTCAAGTCATCTAAAGAAGAAACCCATCAGCTGAACATCAGGGTATCCATGATGTGGACAGTCTCTCTGATATGATTTGAACCTCGTCCAAGCAGCCTTGAACGCCTCAGTAGGTCCTTGAGAAAATTGGGAGATCTTGTTCCTAAAATCCTCGGATCTTGCGTCATCATAGAAATTGGTCAGGAAAGCAGTTTTAGTTTCCTCCCAGCTAGTCAGCGATCCAGGAGGTAACTGCTTCAGCCAGTAGGTTGCTTCCCCACCAAGAGAGTATGGGAAAAGCTTGCAGAAGAGGTAGTCATAAGACACTCCATTGCTATTGATGCTAGTGACCAAGTCCTCGAACCTCTCAACATGATCCATAGGATGCTCGCTGGAAAGACCATGAAAAGGGTGTTGTCCCACAAGAGTGTAGTATGCGGGTTTCAGCTCATAGTTATTCCTTGGAAAAAGGGGAGGACGGATCGCAGAGCGATTTGCGTAGAACTGGTCAGGTCTGTTGCACTCTCCAATCGTCCTGCCACGATTAACCTCAGCATTCACTGCGTTCGCGTTCCCACCGGCATTCTCAGCGATAACTGGAGCAGGTGGAATGATGTTCTCCTCTCCATCCAGATGTTGTCCTCTCTCATTGCACAAACGACCCTCTAGGTCCCTGTAGGCACCAGCCTCATCTCGAACCAACTCTACTTGATTGTTGTTCATAGCTACTGGCTTCTTTGCCCTTCTGTTTGTGCGTTCCACAAGTGCTAGTTGCTCCAATGACAGTTGAACTAGCTGAGTGCTCTTGTTCTTTCTGGTTTCACGATTAGGCATGCACCTGAAAACAAGAGTCAAAAACGTTAGTAACTTCTAACACGATGAGTATCGATCGATACCAAGTGGTGTCGATCGATATCAACAAAAGAGAACGGCGAATATCGACCGATACTAGATAGTATCGACCGATATCGACGAACTTAGTCGAAATTCACAAACGTAATTTAATGGCGAATTGAGTCCCCGGCGACGGCGCAAAATTTGATATGCTCAAATTAATACCCTATTTAGATACTAAAGCAGTTGTTATAGTATAGTTAGGGGTCGAACACAAGGACTCAAAGAGACACACAATAGATTATGAATATGAGAATTACGCTAAGTAATCAATGGTATTGAAAACAAGTACGTAAATTAAAACGGATGTAAATTCAGTTGGAGAAAGATATGTTCAGGGTATTTCTCAGGAAATCAATGAATGCAGGTAAACTAACTATCAGGATTCAGATTTAGCGCGGTTTTTGAACTCAAATCACTAAAGTATAGCTAACCAACTCTCGTTGTGAAAACTATCTAAATTTAAATCTTAGGAATTCCAAATCTCTTTGCGAATCCTAAAGTCTAAATCAGCTTTTATATCAAGTTTGATTTGCTCACAAAACAACTAAACCAAATCTCTTTGCGAATAGTTATTTTGCTCACCTTAGGTTCTATCAGGTAATTAATCGCACTCTCGCGCCTAATCAATTATCCTAAGATCTAAGTTCTAGGTGATCAATGTAGAATTAGATTTGCAAACAACATATGGTGAAGAACTAATTCAGATGGTGAATCCTAATAATAAATTAACCTAGCATTCAGAGAAAACCCTATTGAGAACCATGAACCTAACAAGGGATCTACTCAGACATGAAAGTTGAAGCAATCAACATAACTGAATAAATCATCAATAGAATAAAATAAGAGTATAATGAAACAGGGGTTCGAAATCTTCTCTCAGACGAACAGAGTTCTGACTTGTCTCCCCTCTCTCAGAAATCCTCAAGAACAACGTAATAAAAATCACACAGCCAAAGTGGCTGTAAAACCTAGTTTAATAGTCTAAACACGAATTGGGGTCTTCTTGTAAATATTAAAGTCTTTCTGGGCAAGTTCTGCAATTCTTCAAACTTCATTAAAAGTCGCGACTTGTGATCTCCTCGATGGGTGTCGATCGATACCAGGGGGTATCGATCGATGCTTGACGCTTCGATCAGGTACTTAGTCACCAGACTTCAGTTTTGCTCCATAATGCTCCATAAAACTTCAATATTTCCAATAATGCTCCAAATGTGCTAAAACATGTAAAAGACTCTATAATGGAATAAAGACTCAATAAAATGGACTTATATCATGGCTTAAACAGGGTAAAAACCATGATATATCATTGGCCTATAGGGGTTGAAACTTCAATTCTTCTCTTGCTTTTTTCGCGAGACTGCAGAACATGCCTTCAATCAATTTGATGTATCTTGAGATCTAACCGTTGGATTGTCTTGAAACAAACTGGGTATGAAATTTGGTTCTCCCTTCTATCATGTAACCAAATTTGGACGTGATCGGACGGTGAATAGATCTCCATTGCATGTCAAACTTCTGACGGTACGAAATTGTCCAAAATCTGGAATGTCTAAGGAACCTGAAAAGAGTCTTGAAACAATAAATATGCGTAAACTACGATAAAAAAATGTAAAAGCAAATGAAACACTTATTAAAGTGTTCTAAAATAAACTGTAAAACGGGTAAAAATACGATGTTATCACAAAGCTATGTCATAATCGACCCAGAACATGAGTCCCGTTATCGACCCCCAATGTCCATTAATTACAAACACCCTAAGCTTCCCTTCTCGTCCCTAAATTGCAAATACAAAAACAAAATTTGTTTCTAGGGGAAAATGGAATAACAGACTCAATAGATTTAAGCTAAAACCCATTAAAATTAGAACTAACCTGAATTTGGAAGAATCGGCTTCAATGGCGATTTGTCGTCGTCGAGATGGTGTACGGTCGTTCGTCGAGGGAGGGTAAGTTTTATTTTTTATTTATTATTTATTTATTTATATAAATTAAATAAAATTTGTTATAAGTTAAATAAAATTTGTTTTTTTATTCAAATTGTTTACTAATTCTTTTGAGAGTAGGAGAGTATCTATTTTATATAAAAAGGACTGATTTAGAGGCTTTTTAAAGCATCTACATCAGCAAAAATATTGGAGAAAATAATCAGACAATAAGAACATCAAAACATGTCATATCACGTTCTTTGACTAATCATTGCAAGCCACTCAGACTCAATTCCAAACTCTATCCCTAAACACTCTTATCGAATTTGACCTACAAATAAAAGGACACCAAAATGAAGTGGCCCACAAATAATTCACATAAACAAATATCGAGCGATACATCTTCCCCTCTCTCTCTTCTAAAGATAGCTGAAGCGGACACCATTAGTGTTCGAAACAGAAATTTAGAGAACTAAATCGATTATTCTTAACTTCTCTCGTCTACAAATATCTCTCCGGTGTCTACAAAGAGATGCAACGACATACCCAAAGAAAAGTGGAAAAGGGAGGAGAAGAAAATCGGGAGGGATCGCGGCAGCGAGAATAATGAGACAGTTATTGTCGTCCTCACTTAGCAGTAAGGTAATCTGAAAAAAATTTCAAACATAATTAGTAGTTAAGCTAAATTTTTTGCGTCGAAATCTTAATGAATCAAACCATATTCTCAACAACAACCAGCCTCTGACTAACCATCTATCCTCCAAGGTTATATATCGACTCTCTTCATCCATAATATGTTGGCTTCAACGGACCAGAAGCTTTTCGGCCTAAGTGAAAATGCGATGATGATGATTGGGTTGATAGGTTATTGGCTTTAATCTCTTCAGATATGGTACGAATCCATCACTAACTCAGTCATTCAATCGACCCAAACAATAGATTTCAATTTACTTATCACCACGTCGGTCAAATTCAGTGATTCCAATTTCAAAATTTAGGAGTCACATCTTTATTTCATACAAGAACTAGCTAGTTACGCGGGATTTTATATATATAAAAATGGTTTATTAATTTAATATTATGTTTTATTTGATAAATCTTTTCAAAAACATTTAAAATCTTTTTTACTAATCTGTTATTTTCTCTCCAATTGAGTTTTTTTAACATACACATAATTATCATTGACGTAAAAAAACAGCGTGAATCAAAATTTTGTTAACTTTAGATTTTAGTGAACCAACTTCTATCATTTTTTAGATCATTGTTGATTCGTTCATTTTCAGTAACTTCGGCATGTTAGAGGTTGTTATCATATTTGACTGTTTTTTAACCTAATTTATTACTTTCGTATCCAATAACTTTTACCCAATAACTTATCATAAGCTGGCATCTTAGATGTCAACAAAAACCCAATACTTTCTTATGGTTTACAAAAATAAAACCATGAATTAAAAGAAAACCATAGAAAATTTAAAAAATTCAAGCGAACTCTTTAATTTCTTGTTCGTAAACAAATCATCTTCTTCCTCTTCTTCCTCTTCTTCTTCATCACCACCGTTAACTACAATCCATCTGATCGCCTCCTCTGACATGCGCTTGCTGCATGCCTTCCGTAACGGCGAATCTTTGACCTCTCGAGACCGCACTCACTTCCATTCTACTGTCATATCTCAGAAACTCCGCCGCTTCAACTCCCTGATCCTCTGACCTCGTGAGACCGCATTCACTTTTACTCCACCGTTATAACTCATAAACTCTGCCGCTTCAACTCTCTGATCCACCTACTCTGCCTCGCCTCTTTCTCTTTCTCACTCTTCTCCGCTGTCTTCATATTCACAAGTTCTCGCGGCTTCGGTTCCCCTCACTAGTACGATTTCGACGTTTTTAGGTTCGATTCTTCTTCTTCAACCACCATGTTTTTCTCTTTCTAAATTTGTAAATATTTTTTACATTTCATAATTTGAATTAATTGAAATTCTAATCTCGCGTTTGACACATATTTAAAACTAATAATTATGAAGAAAAAAACGGAAGTGTATTTTGTAATGTATTTCTAATGTATCATTATTTACTTGTTCTGATTATATAATTATAAATTATTGAACGATCCATATTTTTTATTCTCAACAAGTCAACATTGAAGTTAGTGAGAATCTTAAAAGATTAACTAAGAGATAACTCTTAATTAGAAAATAAAAAATAAAAAATCTTAATGTTTTACACTATAATCAAATTATTCAAAAAGGGATGTGTTTTAATGTTTTAATTTGATTGGCTGAGATTTTAAATGAGGTGTCAACACCAAAATCATTGAAAAAGCTTATGTATCAATCCTATGGAAAGACTTGTGTTTTATTGTATTGATTCTAATGGTAATTGACCAATTAATTTATTAGTTGTTCTTGTATAAGTATTTAAAAGGTGACGCGGAAAAAGGGAGGGGAACGATTGGACGTGATTGGACGATGAGAAGGTCTCCATTGGATGTCAAATTTCTGACGATATGAAATTGTCCAAAATCTGGGTTTTCTCCAATTTGCGTCATTTTGCCTAAAGAACCTGAAAAGAGTATTGAAACTACAAATATGCGAAAACTACGATAAAAACATATAAAAGCAAATGAAACACTTATTAAAGTGTTCTAAAATAAACGGTAAAAACTTAAACCTTGTTTGTCCTCAAACAAGACAAAACTTAAGATTGAAAATGATCTAACAAAAATCATAGGGAACTAGAAATCTCGTAGACCGTCTTTCTAAACCATAACCATCGAACTACATCAAACGCAACATAACCTAGAAAATTCTCACCAAAAGTTTCCGTAAAACACTATTCTACGGTATCCGTCATACGAAATATAAACTTTCAAAATCCAAAAATAAGGTCAACAAAAGGATTAAACCAAGACAATCGAGGTTAGGTATTAAAGGCATTTAGAGGTGAGGTTGAAAGTGTTTCGGGTTACCGTAATTTCACTAGAGGGTGCGAGATATTATGCAAAACAGCAAGAGAGGAAGGACCTATTGATAACCACAGCTTCCAGTCACTTCTTATTGCCCAAAAATGTTGCACTTCCTCTTTTCTCCAAAAACAGAAGTTTTATGTCATTCCCCCAGATTTAGAATTTTATGTGGGCTCGTAAGGACAGATTTCTCACAAACGAACCATGGATGACTCATAAGTATTTCGACCAACCTAGACTCTTTTTAGGCTTTTGTTTCCTTTTCCTTTCTATTATTTTGATTTTTTTTTCTTTTCTCGTTTTTTCGAAAGGGGAAAACGCCTTGTTACCATGATTTTGAACTTTTCCAAGGCATAACCAAGCTCTTATCTTTGTTGAATTCACCTCCACCAATCGCGTATTGTCTTCGTCTTTAGTGACTGAAAACTGTGTCATTCCTCACTCTCTGGCGTTTTTGCATATATATGCACATAAGACACAAAGAGAGTTGCATGAGGTTTTAACAAAGGTTGAGTTTCGGGTGGGGTACTAACTAAAGATGAGATGGCCATTCAGGTACGACAAAGAGTGGTAAAAGGTAAAAGAACGTCATGAATGTATGATTTGTTACCTTTGCTTAAACCTATGATGAGAAAACTAAGTCAAGTTAAAGTCCAAATATAATATAACTAGTATATTCCATCCTAAAGAATCTCTACGGTCTAAATTCCTTTGGGGATTTGGCATTAACAGAAACTCTAGCTACCGTCTAGTCTAGAACCAAATTACGAAAGAGCATGTTACTAGTAAATAGCGTATAAGCACATTGGTCGTTTATCGTCATGGATTGAAATTTTTTAAAGAAAGCGTGAAAAATGCAAAATGCAAAGACTCATGAAAGAAAATGGTGATTAGTAAGGGATGGAATCCTCCCCCAGACTTAAATCTCATTGCCCTCAGTGTGAAATAAATCGAGTAAGGACGAATAATAGATGTATGTAATAATTGAAAAAGTATAAGGGAAAAATAAAACTTACCTGGAAGTGTTGGAGAATGGAATGGTGGTGGATAAGGGATGGAAAATGGTTCTGTGGTGATGGAGAATGGGGGTGGGGATGGTCGGGAACGAATGGGGATCGAAAGAGGATCGAAACAAACCGATCGGGATCGACAGGAGGCTGGCTGCAGGTGGAAGGGCTGCACATGCGGTCACATGAAGCTTCGCCGTGGGTCGATTGATCGCAACCGCGGCGAATGGAGAGCTGGCTGTGGCTCGGGGCTTTGCACCCGCGGTCGACGGCTCCTTTTTGCGGTCAATTCCTTCCTTGCAGTTCGTGTTGGACCGAGAAACTTCGAACTGTGATTTTTTCGTTTTGTCTTTTCGGTTTTCTGATTTTTTGAAT
Organism: Eutrema yunnanense; assembly: GCA_002933935.1. NCBI lineage: Eukaryota > Viridiplantae > Streptophyta > Magnoliopsida > Brassicales > Brassicaceae > Eutrema > Eutrema yunnanense. The sequence goes on along the minus strand of PKML01017401.1, from coordinate 193,050 downwards.
GCTGAAAACTAAGAAAAAAAAACGTTAATAGAAAAAGAAAGAAACGCTAAAAAGAAAAACGTACCAAAATTGGTGATTAGTAAGGGATGGAATCCTCCCCCAGACTTAAATCTCACTGTCCTCAGTGTGAAATAAATCGAGTAAGGACGAATAATAGATGTATGTAATAATTGAAAAAGTATAAGGGAAAAATAAAACTTACCTCGAAGTGTTGGGGAATGGAATGGTGGTGGATAGGGGATGGAAAATGGTTCTGTGGTGATAGAGAATGGGTATGGGGATGGTCGGGAACGAATGGGGATCGAACGGGGATCGAAACAAACCGATCGGGATCGACAGGAGGCTGGCCGCAGGTGGAAGGGCTGCACATGCGGTCACATGAAGCTTCGCCGCGGGTCGATTGATCGCGACCGCGGCGAATGGAGAGCTGGTCGCGGGTCGGGGCTTTGCACATGCGGTCGACGGTTCCTTTTTGCGGTCAATTCCTTCCTTGCAGTTCTTGCTGGACCGAGCAACTTCGACCCGTGATTTTTTCTTTTTGTCTTTTCGGTTATCTGATTTTTTGAATGCTGAAAACTAAGAAAAAAAAACGTTAATAGAAAAAGAAAGAAACGCTAAAAAGAAAAACGTACCAAAATTGGTTGCCTCCCATTGAGCGCTTTTGTTTAAAGTCGTTTAGCTCGACGTCAGTAGCTAGGTGAGCTTAGTCGAAGAAAGGTCTTGTCCGAAGACAAGTTTCCTTTTATTTAACCTTGTAATCCTTCGTATAAAATATATCACGCCATTCTCACTCGAAATTTTTGTCATTAAGTCCGAGATGGTGATCTCCTCCGGGATCACAATGAAAAATCAGATTTGGAGTTTCCTTGGAGTATGCTTCTTCTTCTTTGATATTTTCGGATGGTAGAGCCATGTTAGATGATGTATAGATGGTAGGCTCTAGATCAGTTCTAGTCTTGGTTGGAGCTTGAGTGTTGATGGAGAAGAAGGCTTGCTCGAAGAAGTAGGATCGGGACGCAAAACGTTGAAGTTGAGATGAACAGGTGCTGCCCGCCCACGTGTGGAGGAGGCTTGGCCGCGGCAAAAGGAGGCTTGGCCGTGGGTCGGTGATGTGCACCAGCGGTGGAAGGAGGGCTGTCCGTGGGCTGAGGAGGCGCAACCGCGGTGGAGGTGTCTCGGGCCGTCTTGCTCGGATCGTCGTCTCCTTCGTCTTCAATGATGTTTTCTGGTCCTAGGGGAATATTTGTCTTCTCCTTGGCTTCATTTAAGTCTCCATTGTTGATTATGAAAATCACAAAAGGGGTAAAACAGTAAACTTATGATCGGAATCTCGTTTTATTGATTTGAGCTCGGCGAAGTACAAGATCGTAAGTCGGAGAAAATAACTCGGAAATAAAGGAAATAAGAACAAGCAAGTCTCAACCCTCAATCTCCTTGTCTCTCGTGATTAATGTGAATGGATTCGAATGAGGTGCAAGCATCCCTATTTATAAGATTTTAAGTCGGTTTTGGAAGGGAAAACTTCCTTTTCCTAGTTCCTTCAGGAAAATGAAAGTTTCCCGAAAATCCCTCCGAGATCAGGAAACGATCCGTAAATCTCGGAGGCCGGTCCTTGTTGCGACGAGTTGAGCCTTTCTTGGGATTTGAGGTCGGTCGCCGTGACAAGATGGGCCTAATTTGGGGAAGAAAGTCGGTGCCGCGACGAGATGGGCCTAACTCGGGTTTTGAGGCCGGTTCTCCGATCATGGGCTTTTCTTCTTGGCATGAGCTGTCATGACCGTGACGAATCGTGCCGGTCTCTGGTTTAAATCGAGCTAAACCGGGGAGTGGTAAACTCACCACTAAAATTGACATTCGTAGATTTTTTGCTTGTTGGGCAGGGGTCTCCGGATGATGAATTCTGTGATATATTTTCCAATTCTCATTTTGAAGATCGGTATATTGCCTTAGTTATTTTGGAATTGCTGATTCGTTGAGTTCGGCGGATCTTTCTTTGGAAGATGTGTCGTTTCATTAACCATCGCGGGAATCGAGGAGTCGCCATGATTATTTTTTTTTGCTATAAATTCCCTTTGCTCCCTTCGATTCTTCACTCCTCCCTTGCTAAAAAAAAGGTACCACTTCTCTCTCTAGCGCTCTCCCTTCTCTCTAACTTATTTTTATGCTTTTGGAGTTTTCCGATCAGTTACCACCGCGACTCCGCCGATCTCTCTGAAGATCTTCGAGTTTTCCGATATATCTTCAAATTGTTCTTCCGTAGTTTTGTCGATTTTGATTTCTTTGATCGAGATGAGTTCAACATCCTCTTCAACTTCTGTTAACGACCGAACTCCTTTCCCCAAGGACCCTTGCGCCGACCTCGAATTATTTGTCAGGTCATCAGACCCCAACGATCGATCTGATGACGGCCTAAGTGGTGTCAGGCATGAGTTAGTTCGGTGCAACTCGTGCTTGAATTCCGATGTTCCTAGTAGCTCCCGGGCTGCTGCCCAGGTCCCGCATTTTGTGGATAGAGATGATCGCGAGACAGATGCCCAAGTTTGGGTTGACGACGAGCATGATGTCGATGTGTTCGATCGGGTTCGTCCTGATGAGGAGTGTGCCATCCAATTAGCCGAACCCGAAGAAGAAAGAGTTCGTCACCTCAGAGAGATTGCTCTGAGCTCAACTCGCAAAGTTGTTACGCCGGCTTGTGTAGGATCGACCCAATCTCAAAGGAAAACTGTTTTAAGTACCTTGGAGCGATGCAGAGCTCCAGATGACATCGTCGTTCGCATCCCGAGCGAGAGTCAGAGACCATGGGATGCACCCGAAGGTTACATATGCGTATATTAAGATTACTTTAGGAGTTGTGGTCTCGAGTCTCCTCTTCCCGAGTTGCTTTATAGTTACCATAAACACCGACGTATTGCCATCTCTCAACTCCAACCCGTCACGGTTATCAACATCGTTGGACTTCTGACCCTTGGGGAAGATTGCGATATTCCGATCAACGCGAAGGTGTTTAAGAGGCTGTTTCGAGTGAACATTACGAAGCGGAAACTGTGGTACTTATCGGCAAACGCAAAACTAGAATACAATCTTGTTACGGGAAATAAACCGAGCAAGGTCAACAGTTGGAGATCTCATTACTTCTATATCCGAATTGATGAGCTCTCTGTATCGCGGCCTGATGGGAATTATCGGAGTCAATGGAGAATTCCTATTGGTAGACATCTGTTCATTGTGTTCCTTAGTTTCTTTTATGACTGTTTTATATCTCGTTATTTCAGTTCGTCATACTCCGAGCTTCCTTACAACGATCCCGGGTTTCACTTCTGAGCACGAGAAGCGGTTGAGTTTGGCTGGGAAGCGTCGTTGGCCGGAAGAGTATCAGAAGAAAATAAGTTTGAAGGCGAAGCGAGCTCTCAAAGGTTCACCTCGGTATATTTTTATTTTTACTTCGTTTGATGTCATCGAATTTCTAATACCGCATTTATTTTTACGCAGCTAACCCAAACGGTCCAAGAAAGAAGATGAAAATTGATGATATTCCCGACTTCGATTACGAACTGGATGATCAACATGATCTTGCCGAGGCAGAGGAAAAGAAAGAAGAAAAACTCGGCCTGTCGGTCGTCGAGGCGTGAGGCCAAGGGTCCAAGCGATAATGTGAACATGGCAGATGTTCACGAAGATGAAGGTAGATATTGGGCCCAAATTCCACACCTAAAGCCCAGCTTGATTAAGCATGCTCAATAATGAAGGCTCGGCCCACGACGAGGTCTCACGAGACTGTTTACAAGCTGAAGTAAGAAATGCACAAGTTAAAACGAGCATGATGGAAGCAGCGAGCATTCTAGAAGCAGCGAGCATGAAGGAAAGAAAGCGAGCTCGCGGGAAGACAGCAGTACGAGCTCGACCGAAGTTCAAACATGGTCAAACATAATTACTTCACTTCCTAGAATCAAGCCTTGCATTTAAAGACAAAGATTACGAATTCAATTCCAAGTTTTAAATTAAGATTTAGACGTTTATATTTTCCCGAGCTTGTATAAATTAGAAGGTGAAATGTATTGTAAAGGGACCGAATTCTTGACTAAGAATAATAACATACATTTTTCTCTTGATTTTCTAAATTACTCTCAAGAACATACGACCTGAAAAGTCTAGAATTGAGGTTGTGAGATTCTGCTCTCACAGTAGTGATGAAGGCACCGATCCCCATATATCGGTGCGAACTGAGGCTACCGAGGATAGCCGCTCAGGTCGGTCTGCCGCTTCCCAGAGGCAGCGAGCCTCTGGACCTTCTGCTCATTCTGTCAAATTTGATTATGACAAGGATGAGCATGTCGTTAATGACGATGGGGCGTATGCCGATCTGTGCCGTCAGCTAACATTCGGTTCTCAAAGTCTGCCTCCGACCAAAGAGCTTTTCATGTCCGAGGCTTATAAAAACTAGCTCGCACCATGGCTGACGTAAGTTAAACTTCCCATACTATTTTTCCACGAATATTTTGTTTTATTTTGACATTTCCCCCCCCCCCTTTTTTTTTTAGATGGTGGCACAAACCAACGAGCTCTTTGGGGCATACGATCGCGAACTTGGTTTGGCGCGTCGTGAGGCTCTTGATGTTGGTGTGGCTACCAAAGAATTGCAAGCCGAGCTAGCCGCCGAACGATCACGGCCGGATACTGCCGACCTAGCTGTGGCGGCGCTTAAGGAAGAGATAGCCGCTCTGAGGATGCTAACACCGAGCTTGCTGCAGATAGGGATGTTGTTATCCGTACTCTGAAAAAGAGACGGCTCGCCTGAGAGGGACTCGTACGCAGGAGATGATGAAACGTAAGGAGGCGACCGAGAAATATCAGGTTCGTCTCCAGAAGGTGAAGGATCATCTTTCTGCTACCGAGCAGATGAAGAAGCCGTTCCTTGTGCTTAACCAGATCCACGGGATCCTCGGCTTCTGTGATGTTCTCGAGAAGAAAGATGGCATCGTTGTTCCGTCGGCTCGTATTGAAAACCTGAAGAAGCTTAAGGCTAAAAGGTCGACTGAATATGAGGCGATCCCGCCTTGCGAGCTCGCTGATGGGGATTTTTCGGTGTCACCTTTTACCGAAACCGTTCACCCGGAGTTTTCGTTGCCGATTGGGGTGGACATCCCGCCTTGAGTCGATATGTTTGGCTCCAATCACCCTACGATCGCGGGTGATCGGGCAAGTATCATTAGGGAGCAGGCCCCCTGATCGACATGTCGGCGTGTTATCTTTTTGTTAGGTTTTTCTTTGCTTGTTCGGTACTCTCTTCTTTTTTTTTTATGCCTGAGGGGCTTATTTGGCTATGTAGTAATTTATGTTTTAACCTTCTTGTCTTTCGTGGCATTTTTAAATGAATTTGGCATATTCAAGTCTATTGATTTCGCCTTTATTGTTTATGCTCTTTTTATTCCGAGTTCGGCTGTTGTGAAGTCGTAATGATATGAACTCCCAAATGAACGCACACTCGAGATCGGTAGAAGAGCGGATAATCTTTGGATCCAAATTCGCGTAAAGAATTGGATAAGGCGGGGGAATGAACGGCTGCGTCAAGTGCTATGAACGGCACAAGGTAAACCTGGTTTTGATCTGTAGGCTAACCACCTAAGGATCGATTGTGACTCGTTGGCTAACCACCACAGAATCAGTGAACACAAGGCTAACCACCTAGTGATCGGTTTGTGATCAAGAGGCTAACCACTCAATGATCGATTTGATTTCGTTGGCTAACCACCAAAGAGATCGAAAGTTCCAAAGGAACAAAAGAGAGAATTCTCTAAAAGATTTGTTTGATAAAAGATGAATAATTCTCAAAGAGTTACATGAGTTTATATAGAAAAGCAAGAGAAGTAGTCAAAGAGAGTATTCTCAGAAATGAAAACAAAGACTAAGACTTTTGACTAAAAAGTTTGAATGACCCTTGGACTACTTTGACTTGTTTTTCCACCAAAAATAGTCCCTCAGAAAATCCCTCGGGAAAGTCCCTCGGAAAGTCCCCCGGAAATCAACTTGAGATTAGACCGAAAACGTAAGTGCAAGCCATTGCCTCGTTAAAACCTCCACTCGGAAAACCTATTGGGACAAAACCGAGCACAGGAAAAAGAGTACACCTTACACTTGTGGCCAACCTCAAAAAGAATCCTCGAACGATAAAGAGGTTAGGGCGAAGTGTGTAAGCTTATCTTCTTCCTCGATTCGAACTTCATTAAGTATTTTTCGAACAGCTCCGGCTAGCTTCCTAGACTTGGACCGCGTAATGGGACCTTCGGGAACGAACAAAGCTTTCTCCAGAACCTTATCCAAAGCATTCGTATCCATGATCGTATCACGTAACATGATACGAACCTCTCGAGTTTGTCTTACACGAATTTGGGGCCGTAAATAATATGGTCTTAGCCGGGGTGCAGAGGGCGAACTCGATTCCGCAACCTGCTTGGGATCGGCGATCGTTAGGAGATCGGCTCATTTTTTTCTGATTGTTGAGAAATCGGCTTAGTTAGTTTGTGATTGTTGAGAAACCGGCTTAGTTAGTTTGCGATTGTTGAGAAATCGGCTTTGATTTTGCGAGAGAAACATTTGGCTTTAACTTAGAGCTTAACATAAGGATGCATTGGTAGCGTGTCTTAAGATATTCCAGGTCTTCTCAGATCGAGTCGAAGTCTGCGAGACGGACTCGTCTTATTTAGCTTGGATGACCTGAGAACAAATATGATGCGGGACTGGTCCCGACTTAATATGGAATGTGTATTATCCATGGCATCGTGAGGATGTGTACGAGACGAAGCTCAGCTTATTCTTTTGTGTATCAATCGTCTGGCCAGGACGCCGATGTGTGAATCTAGGATGGTATTTAAGATTGATATTTGTTTTTCCAAGTTTCGACTTTGGTGAATAATTCGAGTTCGGTTATTATGGATACGATCCATTCGAGTTCGGTGAGTGTTTTTTTTTTATGTATACGATCCATTCGAGTTCGGTGAGTGTTTTTTTTATGGATACGATCCATTCGAGTTCGGCAATGTTTGTAAAATTTTTGAAAGAAAGATTTTTATTAAAGTCATAGCTGAACCCGTGTGGGCTGCCTACGTACCCTCGGAAGAAGAATCAAGGCATTCGTAGTTCAAATTACAACGGAGTTCGGCGAGTTTTTTGTTTCTTTTTTCTTTTTTTCTTTTTTTTGGTCTCGATGGCGGACTTAATAATAGTAACGCTTGAGGTTCATCGAATTCCACGATCTCGGGATTGGAGTTCCATCCATCTTCATAAGTTCATATACAGCGGTCTTGACTACCCGCATTATCTGGTAGGGACCTTCCCAATTAGTATCGAGTTTACCTGCATTCTTTTCTTCAGTGCCTTGGAAAACTTTTCGTAAGATAAGGTCACCGTCTTCGAAATGTCGACCTCGTACATTTTTAGTATAATAACGTGCCGCCAAGTGTTGATTATTTTGAATTCAGAGTAACGCATGTCCTCATTATTCTTCGAGCGTATCTAAGTTATCGAGCATCATTTCATCGTTAAGGCCGGGATTTATTACCAGCATCGTTCGGCGTATGGTCGGGATAACGAGTTCGGTTGGGCATTAGGCTTCCATTCCATGGGCTAAGGAAAAGGGTGACTGTTCGGTGGATCGCCAAGGTGTAGTTCGGTGAGACCAGAGGACGCCATCGAGTTCGTCGGCCCAACGTCCTTTCTTTGTATCTAATCATTTTCTGATTCCATCGATAATGGTTTTGTTGGTTGCCTCAGCTTGGCCGTTGCCTTGTGGGTATCTTGGGGTGGAAAAACTTAGTCGGATTTTCCATTTAACGCATAAATCGCCGAATAATATCGAAATGAATTGTGGTCCATTGTCCATTACAATCTCGTACGGTACTCCACGTCGGCATATTATGTATTTCCAAACATTTTTTTTGACGTGGAGAGCGTGTATTTCGGCGTACAATTTGGTTTCGACCCATTTGGTGAAGTAATCGGTCATGACTAGGATAAACAGCTTATGTGTGTTGAAACATCGTAGTGGGCCGATGATATCCATTGACCATTGCATGAAGGGATAGGATGTTGTTGAGGGTATTAATAGTTCGGTGGGTAGATTAGTCATCGGGCCGTGTCGTTGATATTTTTCACATTTAGCCACACACTTTTCACTGTCTCTCAGCATGGTCGGCCAATAGTAGCTTGTTTTCTTTATTTTCAGGGCTATAGATCGACCTCCGGCGTGATTGCCACCCGATCATTCGTGTACTTTCTTCACGACTTCAAGAGTATCTTTGCTTTGTATGCAAATTAACAAGATACCTGAAGCACTCCATCAATATAAATTCCCCTTGTGAACGATGTACGAGGCAACTCGCATTTTAAGTCGCCGAGCTTCCCACCTGTTTGTTGGAATTATTCCATCGCATATGTACATTGTAAGCTCGAAAGTACAATCTTTGGGATCTTTTTCTTTTTCGGCCACGGTGTCCATTGGCACGTGAAGTCCTTCGGATTCCTCGTCATCGTCAGATTCGTTCCGAAGATCGGGGTCTTCTGCGATGTTAAGTTCAGAATCAGTGTTGAGCTCGGTCCTTTGAGTTGAGTTTTTTCTTGCCTTCCGTGGTTCAATATCAGTGACTGGTTGCTTTTCGTAGTTACGTATGCGTGTTGTTACGTTACATGTTTCTGGTGTCTCGATACTTGGTTTCGGGATGCTTTCGACCGGGATTGTTCGTTTTAGATATGGGTCCGAGCTGGATACAAGAGCGGCAAGTGCATCGGCCGGTGCATTTTTGCCTCGTGGTATTTTAGTAAGGTTAAAAGATTTGAACTTGGAGGCGAGTTCCTTTACGAGCGTGAGGTATGTATCCATTCGCTCATTTTTAGCGTCGTATTCCCCGTTGTATTGGCTTGCAACTAGCTGAGAATCACAGTATGCATGTATATGGATCACTCTGATGGCCTTGGCCAAACGTAGGCAGGCGAGTAGTGTTTCGTATTCAGCTTCGTTATTTGATGCGTTGAATTTTAGTCGGAACGATTGTTCTAAGAGTTCTCTAGTTGGGGACTGGAGACGTATGCCTACTCCCGACCCACGATGAGATGATGAATCGTCTACGTGTAGGATCCACCTGGAAGATCGGTTTTAACCAATTCCTGGGGTAGTTCGATGAGAAAGTCAGCCAATACTTAGGATTTGTCACTTGTTCGGTTTTTATAATCGATATCGTATTCGCTTAACTCGATTGCCCATTTGGCGAGTCTTCCGGATTGACTTGGACTGTGTAGGATAGTTCGTAGAGGTTGATCGGTAAGTACGGTGATTGAGTGTGATTGGAAGTACGGGCGAAGTTTCCGAGCTGCAGTGACGACGGCAAAGGTGAGTTTATCAAGTGTGGGGTATATAGTTTTGGCTCCATCCAAAGACTTACTTGTATAGAAGATGGGTTTTTGTTCACCTCGGTCTTCCCGAACGAGGACTCCACTAACTGCCGAGTTTGAAATTGCGATGTAAAGGTAAATAGTTTCTCCGTCCTCATGTTTTGCCAAGATTGGGGGAGTCGAGAGATACTCTTTTAGTTGTTTAAATGTTTCTCCGCACTTGTCGTCGCATTCGAGGTTTTTTGTTTCCTCAGAGTAGTTGATAGGAAGGTAGACATTTATCGGTTGATCAAGAGATGAAACGGTTAACTGCGGCGATGCAGCCGGTTAGTCGTTGAACTTTACGTTTTGTTTTTGGAGAAGGAAGATCTATGATTGCCGAGATCTGCTTGGGGTTAGTTTCGATTCCTCTCTGAGTCACGATATAGCCGAGGAACTCTCCGAATGTTACTCCAAACGTGCATTTGGTAGGGTTAAGTTTCATGTCGTACTCGTTGAGTATATCAAAACACATGTTGATATGGCCGATGTGGTCCTTGGCGATGAGGGATTTGAAGAACATGTCGTCGATGTATACTTCCACGGTTTTTGCCGAGCTGACTGGCAAACATGCGATTCAAAAGTCGTTGGTAAGTTGCACCGGCATCCTTTAAGCCAAACGGCATATCTTTGTAACAATAGATGCCACGGTCGGTGATGAAAGATGTCTTTTCGCGGTCGTTTATATGCATGAGTATTTGGTTATAACCTGAAAATGTATCAATGAAAGATAGGAGTTCGTTCCCGGCAGTAGCTTCGACAAATCTATCGATATGGGGTAGTGGAAAACTATCCTTTGGGCAGGCTTTGTTGAGATCCGTGAAGTCGAAACAAATTCTCCATTTGCCGTTCTTCTTTTTTACGACGACTGGGTTGGCTAACCAGTCTGGGTATCTGACTTTCGTTTTTGCTTAATTGGTTTGAAGGTCGGGTCTATATTGAGCTCTTGACATGTGATTTTCGGGTTGATTTTGGGCATGTCTTTGATAGGCCATGCGAAAGTCGAGACATTTCTTTTGAGAAAACGGATAAGATTGCTCTTGATTTCCTTGTCCAGCTCGGCTCCTATCCCTACGCATCTTTCGGGGTTGACGTCGTCGATGTTAATTTGGATGATATTCTCTCGTTTCGGTATATCAGGGTCGATATTTTGGTTTAGTGGATCCTTTACGCTTTTGGTTGTGTTGATAACACATGTTCGGGATGCCGTTCTTAGTTTGCATTCGTCGATATAGCATGTTCGGGACATTATCTGATCGCCTTTTAGTGTAAATATTTCGGATGGTGTTGGGAATTTTAAGCATTGGTGGTACGTTGAGACAACGACCTTCGTTGCGTAGATCCAGGGCATCCCGAGTATGACATTATAGATCGCTGGTCTATCGAGGACCAAAAAATTGACCATTCTTATGAGTCTGCCGACGTAGATGGGTATCTTGACTGTTCATGCGGTCATCGTATGTTCTCTTGTGAACCCAGTGAGCGGTTCGATGTGTGCTTTCATCTCAGAATCCGGGAAATCCATGTCTCTTAGTGTTTGTCTAAATACCACGTTCACCGAGCTGCCTGTATCCACTAGGATTCTCCCAACTGCAACGTATCCGATGAGTAAATTGACAACTAAAGGGTCATTGTGCGGCATATGGAGCCCCTCTGTGTCGGCTTCGGAGAAGGTTACTTGTATTCCGCCTGTTATGACTATGTTTTGCCGTCATGCCGCGATTACTTCTCTGATGTGCTCTTTGATTGCCCGAACTGAATAGTTGCAAGACTCCAATGCTCCCATGATCATGGTAACTCGCTTTCGAACCTGTTGAACATTCTGATTTTCATTTTGGTCCTCCCGATCTCGCTTTGCTTGTTCGACGGCACCATTGGTGTTTGTTTGCTCAGGATTCCCGGTGAAGTTCGGTCGGCGAACTCCTTGGTTATCGTTACAACAAAACCTATTGCCAGGGCGAAATGATCCTCTAACATAGACTTTGCCTCTCATGTATTTCAACAAAAGGAAATCCTTGAGATGTCGGCATTCTTCGGTGATGTGACCCTCTCTGTTGTGGAATTGACAGAAGGGTCCGTTGTTACTGGCCGGCTCATTTGAATTCTCTGGTCGGACCCAAGTGTTCCATGATTGTTGTGGTTGGATGGTGTTCACTTGCTGAACCGCAGGTCGTCTTTCGTAGTGATTTCGGGTCTCGCGATACTCTTTCTTTTGCTTGTCTCTAGGAGCGACCGGATTTGAAAGGGCGTATTGCTTATCATTTGCGGCTTCTTCTTCTTCTTCGAGGATATAGATATGCGATTTGTGTAAGATGTCTTCCAGGGTATTAGGCCAATTACGCTTGATTTCTTTGTGGAAATCCGACTTGTACCATGTTGCCTTGTAGAGGGCTTCGATTGCGGCTTCGTCATCAATGGTGCAGTGAGTACTATTGCTTTGAATCGATTCATGAAATTGCGTAGTGGTTCGTTGCTCGTTTGCTCGAGGGCCCAAAGATCGGCGTTCCGAGTTTTTTGCTTGATGAACATTGTGAAGAGTTTGAGAAATTTAGTTGAGAGTTCGGTATAGATATCGACCGAGTGTGTGTCTAGATGTGAGAATCAATCGAGTGCGGTCCCACTGAGATTCTCCACGAAGAGTTGGCATGTGGCAGCGTCTTTTTCTTCCTCGGTGTGGAATCGAAAACGGTTCATCATAATGCCAAATGAGGTCATGAAATGGCGGGGATCGGTATGTCTGTCGTACGATGTAATTTTAATTTTGTCCAAACGCCAAACTGAAGTATTGATGATCCGATGTGTGAACAGCGTTTTCTGCGTTTCTTGGATTACGCGATCGATCTCGGGTACTGAGCTAGTAGCCTGATGAAATTTAGATTTCATATCATGCTGTTTATTTTTGACGTTCTCAAACTCCTGATCCAAAGATGCATGATCAATGATGTGTGTTCCGTGACTTCCGGCAGACCCTATGGTAAGGGGTCGGTTTGTCGTGATCCGATTTTTGTTCAATCAGGCGAAAAGGTTGCGGTGAAGAGGGGGTGTTGCGTCCTCAGATCGGGGGGACCTTGGGTTTTGTCTCATTTCGCCGATCTGGTCACAGAGTTCTGCCTGATTTGCAAATAAAGAGTCGAACCTTTCGTCGTTCTTCTTAGCGAGGTCGGCGAGTTGTGCTACCATAGCCTGCATGAGCGCGTATTGACTGAATTGATATGTCGCGGTTGTGTCGGCGTCTAACGGAGCTGGCGGTGGTATGTCGTTGTGTCCATTGGTCGAGTTGCGATCATCAAGATCGTCGTTCTGTTCGAGGTTACGGTTATCCGTATGATTGTCTTGTAGTTCAGCCATTACCGAGCTACTCACTGAGATTCAAATAAGTTAATTCATATCCCCACAGAAGGCGCCAATTGGGCTGATTTGGGGAAGAAAGTCTGTGCCGCGACGAGATAGGCCTAACTCGGGTTTTGAGGCCGGTTCTCCGATCACAGGCTTTTCTTCTTGGCCTGAGCTGTCATGATCGGGACGAATCGTGCCGGTCTCCGGTATAAATCGAGCTAAACTGGGCAGTGCTAAACTCACCACTAACATCCATCACGTCTCATATGAGCAAGGGCATAGTGTGCATCAAAAGGGATCTTTTCGCACGTCAAAATTGCCGGTTTGATGTTTTCCTCTAGTGTGACGAGTGCACATTCTTCTAGAACATTTTCAACGTTCTTTGTAGCTCCTCCAGGTTCTAAGAGTGGTTCATGTCCGCTGCATGTGTTCATAAAATGGGAATCACAAAATTTCATTACCTTGATCAAGCATGGAACAACAAGTTTTCCGAGTTCCTTCATCTTAGAAAGCGTCTTCAATGGTTGTTCGGATGCATCCGTTAGTGTCTCATCCTTCACATGGTCTGCCTCGCGCTCAACATGGTGAGGAGTATGAGTAGAAACATGTCTTCTCCTTGATATTCTTCTTTTATGGCATGTGCGTGGGAATCCAATAGACTTTTATTTGATGACTCCTTTATAACCAATTTGAATACGGGTTCTCCATCGAGTTCGGAAAGTACGTAGTACCCCTCATCTTTGTGCATAGATTCGTTGAGTTCTTTAAGAAGACTCGTGTTCTCCTCATCGTCGAGAGGCTCAACTGTGGCGCCTTGAAGGCAACGATGCTCGAAGTAAGAATGCTGCTCGTAGCGTCTTTGAGAGTAGTTGGTCGGTGCCGGTTTCCGATCCATGTAGTACGAATCACGGTAGTAGTGTGAATCATTAGAGTAGTGAACATAAGATGGGTCGTAGAAACCCTGCTTGTAGTAGCAATCTCGCTCCAAATGCGTGTTCATGTTTCAAAGACTGAAACGAAGAAAAAAAACAAAAACAAAAATTAAAAAGAAAAATTTTGTTCTATAGTCGATTTACTAACCTCTAGAGTGTGACAGAACTAGTAGCGATTGCCTCCCCGGCAACGATGCCAAAAACTTGATGCGCTTGGATTCGTTTCCGAAACTTTAGGTTTTAAATTTGTAAACCTAAAAGTTCTGCAAGTGCACAGACGTGCGTTGTAGTACTTTAGGTATCGATCCACAGGGAGGGAATGATGTTCTGCGAGACCTTAGAAAGAGAGTTAGTAAGGAAGTCTAAAACGATAATAAAGTTTATGGTTTGTCACGAAACGAATGTTAGGAGTTTAAACTAAACTAAGCAAAAAAATAAGAAAGCAAGTAAATAAATTAGTAAGCAAAGCAATATTGGAATTTAAAATAATCTAAGCAAGTAAATAAGAAAGCAAATAAGCTAAGAGAATAATCAAAAGCGAGGCTGTAAATAAATAAACTAAGCGTTGGGCAATCGGGAACTCTCTAGGGATCATGGCCAAAAATCATAGGAATTTTGCTAGGGCTTTTAAAGCGACTTTTTGTCGTCTTTGGATTCTTGAACTTGGAGCACGACACTATGTGTAGTCTACTTTCGTACACCCTACACAGCTATAATTTTAGTACTCGACCGGTAGCTTTCATCTCCGCCTGCGCAAAAAGTTAGTGATTATACTCAAAAGTCGTTAACGCTCACAATCCCTCCACATGTATACTTTCGAAATCTTGTGACGGTTTTGCTCCTCTACCCTAGGTCAAACATATGGATCCAGTTGCAAGGTAGCTAATCAAGCAAACATGTGTTAAGAATAAGGATAGAACGAAGAATCCTAATCGATACCCTAATCTAAAACCTAATGATAAATCGATCCATGAGAGCTCATTGAGATCCATTTACCCAATGGGAAAAATACTCAGTCAAGACCATGCAAGACAAAATCGAGTTTCTGAATTGCATAATCAATAGATAAGAAATTAAACAAAAGGGAGACAAAAGGGTTCAAGGGAAATCCATATCTCCCTAAACAAAGAACAAAGAACAAAAGTTGGTGTAAAAAGTAAACTAAAGGTGGCACAATCTAGGTTACAAAATTGTGTCTGTAAAACAAGTATTTATAGGTTTTCAACTCTTTCTTTGGTCTTCCTTAGGGTTTCTTTGAAAAGAAAACGAAGTGGGCTTGAAGATGGGGTTCAGAGAGCTGTTTTTGGGCCGAAACTGGTTCACCGCGTATGCGTGGCTTGGACCCGCGGTCAAAGGAGGTTTCACCGTGGCTGGAGAGCCTAGACCCGCGGCCAGGAGTGTATTTGCCGTGGCCAGGAGGCTTGGATCCGCGGTGGTTGGCCTATGAGGTTGAAAATTCAATTCTTCTCTTGCTTCTTTCGCGAGACTGCAAAACATGCCTTCAGTCAATTGGATGTATCTTGAGATCTAACTGTTATATTATCTTGAAACTAACTGTTGTGGAAGGTAGTTATCCCTTATATCTTGTATCCAAATTTGGGCGTGATCGGATGGTGAGAATGTCTCCATTGGATGTTAAACTTCTGACAGTACGAAATTGTCCAAAATCTGGTTTTTCTCCAATTTGCGTCGTTTTGCCTAAGGAACCTAAAAAGAGTCTTGAAACTACAAATATACGAAAACTACGATAAAAACATGTAAAAGCAAATGAAACACTTATTAAAGTGTTTTAAAATAAACAGGTAAAAATACGGTGTTATCATAAAGCTATGTCATAATTGACCCAAAACATGAGTTGCGTTATCGACCCCCAATTTCCATTAATTACAAACACCCTAAGCTTTCCTTCTCCTCCCTAAATTGCAAATACAAAAACGAAATTCGTTTCTAGGGCAAAATCGAATAACAGACTCAATAGATTTAAGCTAAAACACATTAAAATTAGAAGAACTAACATGAATTTGGAAGAATCGGTTTCAATGGCGATTTTTCATCGTCGGGATGGTGTACGTTGAGGGAGGGTGCGTTATATTTTTAATTTATTTATTTAAATTAAATTAAATTTGTTTTTTATTTAAATTGTTTATTAATTCTTTTGAGAGTATTTCTTTTATATAAAAGGGACTGATTTAGAGGCTTCTTAAATCATCCATATCAGCAAAAATATTAAAGAAAATAATCAGCCAATAAGAACATCAAAACACGTCATATCACGTTCTTTGACTAATCATTGCACGCCACTCTGACTCAATTCCAAACTCAATCCCTAAACACTCTTATCGAATTTGGCCTACAAATATACGGACACCAAAATGAAGTGGCCCACAAATAATTCACATAAAAAAATATCGAGCGATACATCTTCCCCTCTCTCTCTTCTAAAGATGGCTGAAGCAGACACCATTACTATTCGAAACGGAAATTTAGAGAACTAAATCGATTAATCTTAACTTCTCTTGCCTACAAATATCTCTCAGATGTCTACAAAGAGATGCAATGACAGACCCAAAGAAAATTGGCCAAGGGAAGAGAAGAAAGTTGGGCGGGATCGCGGCAGCGAGAATAATGAGACAGCGATTGTCGTCCTCAGTTAGCAGTAAGATAACCTGAAAAAAAAACTCAATTATAATTAGTCGTTAAGCTCATTTCTTTGCGTCGAAATCTTAATGAATCAAACCATATTCTCAACAACAATCAGCTTCTGACTAACCATCTATCTTCCAAAGTTATATCGGCTCTCTTCATCCATAATTTGTTGTCTTCAACGGACCAGAAGCTTTTCGGCCTAAGTGAAAAATGAGATGTTGATGATTGGGTTGATAGGTTATTGGCTTTGATCTCTTCATATACGGTACGAATCCATCGCTAAGTAGAAATGGTTTTAGATTTGAGGTGATAAAGGCATACATTTAGTAAGTTGTCATAGTGGAAATTGTATGTTACTACTAGAAATAGTAGAAATGGTTTTCGCTTATATTGGTGGATGATGGCTTAGCAGCTGATTTCGTCTATCTACAAATAAAATAGTCATAATATAGTCAAATTGAAAGAACTTACAAGTAAGTTCTAATTTGGTAAATTCCTTCCGTTTTCATTCTCTTTTAGTGGGGGAATTTCCTATTAAAAATACACCAAATTAATTATTCGCCAACAACAACCCAACCCGAAGCTTTTTGTTTGTATTCATTAGTCAAACTCAATCTACTATGTTTGTTAATATTGTTCAAAATCACGATATTAATATTGTTAAAACAAAGACTTATAAACACACAATGCAAAGCTTTAATAAGAAACAAGATAAAAATATGGGTTTTCTGCAAAAAAAAATCGTATGACCTTTATTGTTTTTGTAAAAATGACCATCATCTTTAGAATATGCAAGTCAATTCCTTCACTTCTCAAATCACATGCAAAACAACCCCTACGTCAAATAAACGTTATATAGGTGACAGATCTTTCAAACGCAGCGTTTGAACTACCATAATTTTACAAACATCATGCCATTTTAAATATTTTAATAGTTTCATTAGAATTATAAAATTAAAAACAATTAAAAAAAGCACAAAAACCTCCGACGACAATGTCGGCTGCAACATCCCGTTTCATATCACTAAGACAGGTCCTCTCCAGGTAGTTCATCAGATTAACTCATATTTTAATGTTGATTTTTAGCCGTGGAAAATCTAATTTTTTTAAAAATATGGATTTCAAATAAATTATTTTCATGACAAATTATTTGACAAAAAAATTAATAATATGGATCTATGGATGTAGTTTTTTAAAAAAATAGTGCAAAATTCATTGGTGATAACACTGAACAAAGAAAACAATTATCTACGAGAAGGCGTGTCATGTGGACTGCAAACTGTAAAGCATGTAGTATGACAATACATGAAGGTCGGGCTACTCAGAGTAGCCTACTCTTGAAGAGTCGTGAACTTGAGCAAAAAGGATGTGGACAGAAGACAGCTTCGTTGAACCTACATGTTACAAGGAATATAAAAGATATCAGCATCCATTTATTTTCTTACTATGCTACTTTAGAATCTAACTACCTAAGAATCTATTTTTCTATCCATTATTTGTATTTTTGTTTGGAATTATCATCTTTGACAACTTTTCTCTTATACTAGTAAAAATTATGGAAAAAACCATTAGAATAGATTCATATCAGTAAGAGTATTTCAGCAATAAGTCCTTGGTGAGGCGGTTTCACATATTCTGAGTACTAATTAAGTATTCTTTGGCGCCAGTTGATTCACAATATTAGGCACGGGTTTTCCGTTTTATTTATGCATTGTTCTGATTAGGCTTGGGCAAATTACTCGAAACTGAAAAATCGAACCGGGACCGAATCAAATTAAAAGGTACCGAACTGAACCGAATAGTTATCAATACCCCGAATGGTTTCTCTATAAAATATTTAGGGTATCCGGACCGAAACCCGAATGGGTACCCAAAATATATGAAATACAATTATATATCTAAGAATATTATGTATCTTTAGTTTTGAAATAACCAAAATATTCAAAATTACAATTATAAACTGAATGTATTAATTATGTTAAGATCGAAATAACCAAAATACTCAAAATATTCAAAAATCTTTAGTTATATTTATCAAAATTAAATAATTTTGCAAAATTTAACAAAATTTTATTTAAATTAAACAATTTGTTTTTAGTTTTTTCGAGAATTTGGATAAATTTCAGGTACCCGAACCGGGCGGAACCGAACCGAACCCAATATTAAAAAAGAAATATCCGAATGGATCCTAAACTATTAAAATTTGGATACCCGAAAGAACCGACCGAACCAGAGCAGGTACTTGAAAGCCCATGCCTAGTTCGGATCGTGGTTTCAATTCATGCGTTTAATTGATTTTGAAAAGTTTTTTCCTCGTTTTTAGTCTCAAATCGTTCCCCTCCCTCTTGGGTTATTGATCTAGACTAATTTGTAATATGTAATCTGTAATCTCCATCTATACTATTAAAACAGGAGAGCATTTTGTGTCCAAACGGGTATTAATATAGATATTTCTATAATTTATCTGGATTAACTAAATATGTGAACAAACATATATTTATGAGTGTCCAAACAAATCTTTTTAAAAAATAATCTACATAATATATTTATTGTTAGATATGAACATTCTAATTAATTATAATATCTATAAATAATATTTAATCTCTTTTTGATTGATTAGATTATTTAAAATATAATAACATTAATTCATGATAGTAGATATTAAATGTTAAATTTATGTTTGTGCGTGGTTGCCTTGGTACCTAAGAGAAGAGATTTTAATCCGAATATACAAATTTAAGTAACGTCCAAATTTAAAAATTTAGGTTTGGTTTAATCTGGTTATTTAATTAAACTATAATTATACCAAATTATATAAATCTTATTATTAAAAATATTTTAACTTGATAAAATTTCAAATATTCAAATTAGTAAATATTTATATTATACGGTAATATAGTGGGGCGGGTTAGTGTTATATTTTTATAATTGTGGTCCTTTGCGGGTTGGTTTGTCAAAACATGCAAGATAACAGACTGATATGAGGTAGATTAAAAGAACATGTTAGTCCATTTTAACACTCATATATATATAATTTGTAAAATTTAATTTTAATAAAAAAAAAAATTTGGTTGTGTGGTAATCTAAATTTACATAATAACAAAGTTTACAATTAAGATTACATCGAAATTACTTATTTAAATCATACTTCTATTGTACTAATATCCACCATATGATAACATCATATAACTTTTATAACAATTTATTTTTTGTTGTTAGATAGTAAACTTTGTTATCATTTATTGTTACATAAATCACATATTCATGAAATTTTTTATTAAAAGTTAAGTCAAACTATTTTTATTAGTGTTTGCTCAATATAAATTTCACAAAACTAATGTATAAATTGATGGGTAAATTAAGTGGACATGGTTAGTTGACCAAAAAATCAGGACAATGTTAATTTGAAAATGGCAAATTAGTTGTCTTTGCTGACCACGAGATTTCTTACCCGTTTTGCCCTTATCTCAGTTGATGTCAGCAAATTATATTTATCAAGAAACATTAAATGCTCTGACACATACATGAAAGAGAAAAACAAGTTGAGTTGAGTGTATTAAGTGCTATGTCGCAGCATTAAATGCATTGATGCTGCAGCATATCTTTCGCCGCTAAACGAGTTAGCACAGTTATCGGCGATACCATTCATTAATTCGGTTATCGTGTTAACTCAGTTATCATATCGCGTTAAGTTTATGTTTATTGTGTTAACCTAGTTACCAAATCATACAAAATATATAAATTTAAATTTAAATCGTGAATTAACGTTTTTTCTTTATATATATATATATAAGTTCAATAAAAAAAATATTTGTATTTTCTGACGTAAATAACATGATAACAATTATAACAACATATTATATAGAATGTTAACGTGATAACAATAATATATGAATACTTATAATGTGCTAACATTAACATTTGATATGTGGTTAACATGCTAACTAATATGAGTTAACGTATAACATTATTAACAAGTCAAGTTAACAATTCGAGTTAACGTATAACATCGTTACCACGAAAAGTTAACATGTAGACATCGTTAGCAAGTCAAGTTAACGTATAATATCGTTAACATATCATGAATTGTATTGTGAAGTTGCAATGGGTTTGTCAAGAGAACAAATCATTTGCCATGTTAATAGGATCTTGAGACATGAAAGGTTTGTATACTAACTGTTAACAAAGTTAACATCGTCGCCGAACCACCAAAAGAAAGAGATCCCGATAACTCAAAGAAGAATCACCGGCGTCGCCTTTTAACCTTCAATAAATCACCGACGATCGACACGGATACCTATCTTAACGACCACGACGAGTATCTGAATCTAAAATCACAGGGTTTTGGGTAATGATATCGCGAAAGATTGATCTAAAATTCATCATAATGATATCCCAAAACCCACAAGGAACGTCATATCTAAAATCCATCATCATCAATCTTTAAAACTGGATGATGATGAACAGTCGATGGGTTTTGGGTAATGAGAAATAGATGTGAAAGATTGAATCTTTGTGGGTTTTGTGGGTTTTCAATTATAAACATCGTTAACAAGTCAAACTAACAATTCAATTTAACATATAACATCGTTAACAAGTGAAGTTAACATGTTCACATCGTTTAACAAGTCAAGTTAACAATTCAATTTAACATATAACAACGTTAACATGTTGACATCGTTAACAATATTACAAAAAAAAAATTTAATAAAAAAAATAAAGCATTTATTATACGGACACCAGAAAAACACAAAACAAATTAGTAAAGTTTTTTATAGTTGCGCCTGGCTTCGTCGCCTTAGCTTCCGGTGCTGGTTTCACATCATTCGACGGCGTAACCGCCGTTCCGGTGAACTCCAACGACAAATCAACAATACGATAAATGTTGCTTCCAAGACGAACCACGAGTAAGGTTTAATAAATTAGTGTGAAATCCAGTTCTGGAAAAGCAAATTCAAGAGAGAGAGAATTCGGGAAATCTAGGAATTGCTCAGACGGGGATAAAAAGAAATTTGAAAAGAGCTATGAACAAAAGCACGAACCTTCCATTACAGAAAATGAAAATCTCAATCTTCTGCTTCTTCTTATTCTTCTTGTGTTTTTGTTTTTTGAGCTTAAGAGTGGGTCTTTTACACGAAATTTTGATCTTGATTTTTCACAAATTTATGATTTTTTTTACGGGATGCAGAGAGAAGATAAGGATGAATAAAGAGAAGATGAGGATGAAGAAAAAAAAACATAATATATAGAGGATTACCTCTGCACATGGTTTCCACCAAGGGGCCACCACTTCTACGTAATCAAGCTACCCACCATCTACTACCTTTCACACAAATATAGGGATTGGAAGGTCTTTTTTATGTGAACAGAAGCTCTCGCACATTTGCAAAAAAGAAGACTTAATTTTGAAGTTAAGAAATACTAGATCTTGCAATTACTCTAAATTGATTGATTAAACAAAAGTAGTGGAGGCTATACATTCTCAACTATTCAAATGTATAAATATCTCTGTGGACGGTTAACAAAAATATATATAACATAACATACACGAGGAGTGTATTAATTGGTTTGACAAGACTGTCCGTGTGATGATGAAAATCTTAAAATAATGGACTAATGGTTTTTTGTTGGTTACTGACATAGTGACATGTTATATTCATTGTACTATAACATTCACATGCGAATGATCAAGTCCCAAGAGGCGGAGTTGCTACAAGTTTTACCCGAGTCAATTTAATTTATAATAAAATATAAATTAAATATTTAATAATTTAATTTAATATTATAAAATATTAAATAATTTAATATTATATTTAATCAAAGATTAACTTTTTAAAAATAGTTAATATTTATTAATTATTAAAAACATTAAGTGGTAATCTAAAATGATTAAAAAAATAAAAGTTTAATGAAATAAAAATATAATTGAAAAGAGAATATTGTGTATGTGAAAAGAAAATTATTCAATTACTTTTTTGAAGATAAAATTTAAAAGTGGGTATTGGCCAAGGTGAAAAACGAAAATTTAATTTAAATAGACATTAAATTTATAAGATTATGGGGTCAATAAAATGATCATGCAAATATCACCTAGATCAATCAACTGATTTTACAACATTTCACATGTTTTTGTTTTTAAAATACAAGTAAATATATTTTTAACATAAATCTATAGGGGTCAACTGACTCCTTTCCCTAAGAGCTACCTCCACCCCTGGGTGGAACACGTGCAATAATCGAACTACAATCAATCTTTTCTTTATGACAATATTCTCTTATCTTCTTTTTCAAAAAAAATCATGGCATCTCTCCTTTTCTTTTTATCTCTAAATAACTTTGCTTTATAAAATTAGACACTTTCTGTTATTTTTGGAAGCAAATTCTTCTTATGTTACTATTTCTGGTTTAGATAAGCACAAGATTCTTGTCACCTTCTTGTATGGCTGCTGTTTTATTTCATTTTTTAAAGTTATAACTCATGACGTTTATACCGATTTAAATATTATTAAGGTATTAAACTGACTCTTATTAACAAATTGCATATGATGTAGTGATTTGTTCGATTGGATAAAGAATTCTTTTTTTTTTTTTTTGGATCAAAGGCTTTCATATTTAATGCATGAGAAAAAGAGAAATTACATCCCTTAAGACTATAAGACTATAGTAATTTATGGGCCAAGCCCAGTACATCAACAAATAACCAGCATTAAGATCTAAATTGAACTAGGAAATGAATCTGAGCCCAAAGCCCATGTCAATAGTGAAACCCACGAATCAGAAGTCAAAAACCGTCGAGGAAGGAGATGAAGTGTTCTCCGACGATTGGAGAACCAGTTAATCAAAATAACACGAATCCGAAATTTTCTCAGACGATTGAAGTCGAACTTGTAGAGAACCATAATTGGAGCATCTTCGAAGCGAGAATCGGATTCGCTTCTCTGTAACTAGCTATTCGATTTTGGACTTGGAGATCAATTGTAGAAGAGATCGCATCAGTAGTTCGAAAGATATTCCGATGAAGTCTGGCGTTTCTCTCCGACCAAATTCCATACATTGTCGCCTGCAAACACAACAAAATAGCCTCCGTCGCGCCTTCCCTCCCGAGAGATTCTGCATCTGCACCAGCGATCCAAACCAATGACGATCTGCTTGGAGAAGATATCTCAAAGCAACAGAGGACCAAATCGAACAGGTAAACCCACAATCGAAGAAGAGATGATCCCGACTCTCGCTATTTGAGTTACACAGAAGACACGACGGGTCAGTAGCTAGTCCCCAACTCAAGATGCGATCTCTAGTTGGACATCTATTCAAGACTACCAGCCAAGCCAAAAAATTGTGCTTTGGGATCCCGCCAGTGTTCCAGACCACATTCACCCAGGTTCCTCTTGCAAATCCTCTGTGAGCTTGCTATAAACTTGTCCCGTAGCGTAACGATTGCTCACTTTTCCATCTATTTCACATTCGTAGTAGTTATCTTCCTCCGTTAGTTGATTTGTAGTGAGATAAACGTGAAGGCTTAATTGAGTATCTGACCTTGCGTGTGGCAGGTGCCACTGCCCTTGGCGATAGAGACTTGAGATTGTAGCAGTTTCATGGACACCTAGTCGAGAATTACGATGGCTGAAGAGGAAGTTCTGAATGCTCCCAAAAGGGGACCAATTATCAGACCATAACCTACAGGTATTTCCATTACCAATTCTCAGTTTTATCCAATTGTAAACTTCACCCCTAATCTTCAGTACCTTATTTGCAAGCCATGAGTGACTCTTGTGTGGCTTTGCTGTCCAGAAGTTGTTGAGACATCCATTAAGAATTTCGTTTTTAAACCAAGCAACCCACACCGAGCCCCCTTAAAAGAAAATGAGCCATATCAGCTTAAGATATCAAGCCTTATTCCAAACATTGAGATCCCTTATTCCTAGACCACCCTCTATTTTAGTATGAGTTACAGTTTCCCATGACACTCTAGCAGAATGGTGACCCTCAATATTTCCTTTCCATAGGTAACTGCTGCAGAGGGAGTTGATCCAATGAATACAAGCTTTTGGGAGAAAGAAAGTTGAGCACCAGAACGTGGAAATTCCAGCAATCACTGTTTTGATTAGAAGTAGCCTGCCAGCAAAAGACAAAGATTTGGCACTCCAAGAGGTAATTCGACCCTTCACTTGCTGCAATAGTACTTCACAGTTGTTCATGTTGAGTTTTTTTGTGCACAGAGGGACTCCTAAGTAACGGACAGGCAAGGTACCATTGGGCATACCAGTGGAGAACATGATGGTGTTTATTTTTGTTTGAGAGAGGCCAGAAGCAAAGAAACTTGATTTCTGAATACTAACAGCCATACCAGAACGAAGTTCAAATTCGTGGAGAACCTGCAACACATTTTGAACTGACCTTAAAGACCCATTTGTGAAGATAAGGAGATCATCAGCAAAACAAAGATGAGTGAGCTTCGAATTGCTGCATTTTTGATGATAGGTAAATCTCCCTTCCTCAGCCGCCCTATTAAGCATTAGAGATAAGTTATTCATAGCAATAACAAACAAGTAAGGAGATAGCGGATCTCCCTGCCTTAGTCCTCTCTTTCTTTTGAAATAACCACGCACATTACCATTATAGCCAACTGTAAAGTTTATTGAGCAAATACACGCTTTTAACCAACAATTGAATTGATATGGAAGAGATAACCCTTGCAAGCAGTTAAAAAGAAACTCCCACAAAATGGTGTCAAAAGCCTTTGCTATGTCCACCTTAATAGTTATCTTCTTAGACCTCTTGTTCTTGTGATATCCATTCACTAGTTCTCCTGCCAGAATTGTATTTTCAGCTAATAACCTATTTTCCACAAATAAAGAATTCTTCATATGAGTTAAAATAAGAAATCGAGTTCCAATATCCACAAATTTTGGTGTAGTTTGTTTGGGTCAATATAGACATTTTAAACAATAAAATACATGAATTTCTATATATTTCGAAAACTATATGATGATTGTCAAAATAAAAACTTGACGGTTACTATTTGGTTCTAAAGAACCAAATGAGTTGGTAAGAAGCTTGTTATATTGGTTAATACTTCTTTTGTATCATTGTAAGTGATGTTCAAACAAATTGTATACCGATTAAGAGAAATTACAAAATATATATATCATAACTTTATTTTATACTAATGATAATAACATCTTTTAATATGAAATGGAAGGAGACATCGGTTCAAAAACACTTGGATGTTGTAATATTAGCATCGTCGACTATATTAATTACTGGTCATAGTGATTTCCTTGTATAGGACTGAGAAGGGCCAAATAGATCTCCTAGGAAAAATGGTTCATAGCAAAAGTTTTCCTCTGATTTTTTCTATATCGTGATTATCTCATAGTTTATAGATCAATACAAAATATGTTATTGACTATTAGAGAGTTGTGCTTCAGCAAATGCAACAGGTGTATGTGTAGCAAATGCAGCAGGTGCATGTGTAGCAAATGCAGCAGGTGCATGTGCAGCAAATGCAGCAGGTGCATATGCAGCAAATGCAGCGGATGCAGGTGTATAAGCATCATGAATTCGCAGTTCTAACAGTATTAAAGAGTTGGGCTAAACAATTAGTATTGGGCCTTATCATGACGGTTTGTATAGCTTGGCCGTCAAGTGCTTCTAGGGTTTGTGTCTTGTATATATACGTTGTGTACGCCGTTGATATCAATAACACAATATTCACAAGTCTTACTTATCTTTACATGGTATCAGAGAAAATCGTTCTGAGACCTAAACACCGCTCTCTTCTTTTGCTATCTCGAAGTTCGACATAGCTCCCCTGTTTGTGTTCGAAGTTCGAATCAAGTTTAAGTCATTGTTGATGGTGATGAGTCTTCCGCTACTAAGAGCGGAACTACTAAAAATCGTAACACTGAAGCTATCACGCCCTACTCATTGTATGGCTCGGACAACCCTGGTGCTCTAATTACATCGGTGATGTTAACTGGAAAACTATAATGAGTGGTCAGGAGAGATGACCAATGCTCTTCGTGCGAAACAGAAACTAGGTTTCGTTGAAGGAACCATACCGAAGCCACTAGTACACAATCCTAATCTCGAGTTTTGGCTTTCGGTAAACTCCATGATTGTTGGGTGGATTCACACATCAATTGAGCCGCGAGTCCGATCAACGGTGACGTTTATCACGGATTCTCACAAGTTGTGGGAAAACCTTAAGAAGCGTTTCTCTGTGGGAAACAAGGTGCGTGTACACCACTTGAAATAGAAGTTAGCAGTGTGCCGACAGAGTGGTGATGAGGTGATCGATTACTATGCACGGTTGTCAAAGATTTGGGAGGAACTCAACATGTACAAGCCACTTTCTACTTGTACGTGTAATGCAGCTCTTGAGTATGAGAAGGAACGTGAAGAATAAAAGATGCATCAGTTCGTGATGGGGTTAGATGAAGCTCGATTCGGTGGTATGTGTCAAGCTATCATCGCATCGGATGCATCTACAGACATTGGTGAGATTTATGCAAAGGTGGTTCGTGAGGAGCAACGTTTGAACTCCGCCAAGGAACGTGAAACGCAACAGAACGCAGTAGGTTTCGTTGCCAAACGAGACTTGTCTTTTCAACAGACGGTCTCACATTCGTCTTTTGGTTCCAGAGGACAAGATCAACGTGGCTCTCAATGTGCTCATTGTGGCAGGAGTGGTCATACTAAAGAGAATTGTTGGTAATTGGTGGGTTTCCCCTCATGGTGGGAGGATAGATCACAAAACAGAGGTGGTGGTAGAGGAAACAGAGGCGCTATTCGAGGAGGTGGTCAAGGAGGACGTGAATCTTATACTTCAGATCGCATCAAAAATTCTGGGGTACAAGCAACGAACGCTCACGCAACCACATCCAATTCATCATTGTTTCCAGAGTTTACTCAGGAACAGTGGCGTGCTCTGTCCCACATGATCAGTGAGAAATCGAATCCTTCATCTGATCGTCTTAATGGTAAGCCTCGTTATGGTGATTTGATCCTAGACACAGGAGCTTATCACCATATGACGGGAGATTTCTCTTTACTCTGAAATACATCGAGTATACCTCCATGTCCTATTGGTTTTGCATATGGATATAGAACATTTGTTACTCATATGGGTGTCTTCCCGTTATCCGATCAGATTACCCTTGAGAACGTGTTGTATGTGCCTAATCTAAATTGGTCATTAATCTCAGTTTCGAAGCTATTACGGCACACAAACTGTTTTGCAGTTCTAAGTGATACGTTGTGTGTTTTACAGAATCGTTTCACGAGGACCCTGATTGGAGCCGGTGAAGAGTGAGATGGGGTTTACTATTTGAAGGATGTTATGGCTGCAAGGGTTCATCGTGTGTCTAGTTCAGTTGCTAGCTTGGTTGATCAGTACTGTTGGCAACAAAGGCTTGGACATCCATCGTTTTCAGTTTTATCGTCCTTACCTATGTTTTCCTCTTCAAAGAAACCTGTTAACCCTAGTCCATGTGACACTTGTTTTAGGGCAAAGCAGACTAGAGAAGTTTTCTTCGGAAGTTTGCATAAATCAAAAGAGTGTTTTGCTTTGATTCATTGTGATGTTTGGGGTCCATACCGAACCCGTGCTTCGTGTGGAGCAGTTTATTTCTTAACAATCGTTGATGACTATTCACGCACTGTATGGACTTACCTACTTCTTGAGAAGTCCGAAGTTCGATATGTTCTGCAAAATTTCTGTGCAATGGCAACAAAACAATTCGGTAAAGACATAAAAGTACTTCGAAGCGATAATGGTACAGAGTTTATGTGCCTTTTGCATTTCTTTCGTGAAAATGACATTATTCATCAAACCTCCTGCGTTGATACTTCACAGCAGAACGGCCGTGTCGAAAGAAAACACAGACACATCCTCAACGTATCGCGTGCTTTGTTGTTTCAACGAGGCTTACCTATTAAGTTTTTGGGAGAAGCTGTGATGACTGCAGCTCATCTCATCAATCGTACTCCGACTGATGTTCTTCACAGTCGGTCCCCATATGAAGTCTTTTATGGCGAAAAGCCACAGTATGATCAGTTGCGTGTATTTGGAAGTCTGTGTTACACACATCTTCGTGCTCGGGACAAGGACAAATTTGGTCCCAGAAGTAGACGTTGTGTCTTCGTGTTCGTACATTCACCTCTTCGTCTCTGGTTAACGATGACGACTGGTTAATTGAACCAGAGACGGTGCGAAACGACAGGGGGAGCTCAGATCTCCTTCTATCTATCGACGATGCCAATGAAACCTCCGATATTGATGTTTCTGATACAGTGGTTTCGCTTGCATCAGACCCGCCACCTACATCGATGGAGGCTACAGCTCCGATTTTTCCTGCAATATCGGAATCTCCAGTCAAGGTTCAACCTGCAACATTGCCATCTCCAGTTGAGGATACTCAGGTCGCGACATTGACATCTCCAGTTGCGGATACTCAGATCGCGACTCCACCTGCTGAGATTGAAGAGTTGGGACGAGATCAGAGAGCATGCATTCCCTCAGTTAAACTGAAGGGTTTCGTTTCCTATGGTGCAGTCTGCACTCAAGAGCCCCATCTCGCTCCCATCCGCTATATATCATTGTCCTCCAAAACAATCCAAGGTAAGATACCGTATCCACTTGATGCTTATATCTCTGATCTAATTTTTTCACCGTCGCATCAAGCTTTCCTCGTAGCCGTGACCGCCGGTGTTGAACCAAAGCACTATAATGAAGCTGCGAAGTATGAAGTATGGCGTGGTGCCATGAAACACAAAATTATTGCCCACGAAGACAGCGGTACTTGGGATATTGAGTCGCTTCCGCCTGGAAAAACTGTGATTGGTTCTAAATGGGTTTACAAGATTAAGTACAACGCCGATGGTACAGTTGAACGCCATAAGGCGCGTCTTGTCGTAATGCGAAACAATCAAGTCGAAGGAGAAGACTTTGATGAAACATTTGCTCATGTTGTTAAGATGGCTACATGATATGCTCAATTTAATATCATAAATAGTACTAAAGCAGTTGCTGCAGTAAATCAGGGGTCGAACACAAGAACTCAGTTATCACACAATAGATTATATAGATCCGAAACAAGCTAAATCAAAAGATGTAATTGAAAACAAGATTGCAAGTAAAAGTGTTGTAAATTCAGTTGGAGGCAGATAGGTTCAGGGTATTTCTCAGGAAATCAATGAATGCAGCCTAATTAACTAACATGATTCAGATTAAGCACTGTTCTAGAACTCAAATCACTAAAATATAATTAACCAACTCTCGTTGCGAAAACTATCTAAATCTAAATCCTAGGAATTCCAAATCTCTTTGCGAATCCTAAAGTCTAAATCAGCTTTAAAGTTCAGGTTTGATATGTTCACAAATCAATTAGACCAAATCTCTTTGCGAATAATCAATTTGCTCACCTAGGTTCTATCAGGTAATTAATCGCACTCCCGTGCCTAATCAATTATCCTAAGATCTAAGTTCTAGGTGATCAATCTAGAATTAGCTTTGAGAACAACCTAAGGTGAAGAACTAATTCAGATAATGAATCCTAAACAGATAATCAACCTAGCATTCAAAGAAAACCCCAAACCTAACAGGTGATCTACTCAGACATGGAGATTGAATCAATAAACATGACTGAATAAATACTCAATAAAATAAGAAAGAGTAACAAGATGTTTGAGATCTGAATCTCGGACGAAGGGAAATTCAGACTTGTCTCTCTTCTCACCAAGTTCTCTCTTAAACCAAAACAAAATAAAGCATAGCCTAAACAGATGGCTGAAAACCTAATTATTTAGCTAAAACACGAATTGGGGTCTTCTTACAAATATCAAAGTCTTCTGGGCACTTTTGCAAATTTTCAAGTTTTGGGAAAAAGTCGCGGCCCATGAATTCTCGATGAGTGTCGATCGATAACAGGGGGTATCGATCGATGCTTGTTGCTCAGATTGGGCACTTAGTCATCAGACTTCAGTTTCGCTCCAGAATGCTCCAGTATCTCCAATAATACTCCAAATGTGCTAAAACCTGTAAAGGACTCTAAAAGGCTCCAAAATACTATAAAGACTCTATAAAAAGGACTTATACCATGGCTTAAACAGGGTAAAAACCATGATATATCACTACAGTACGTGGTCTTCTGGGTATTGTTGCCACAAAGGAATGGGAAGTGCATCAGATGGACGTCCACAATGCATTTCTTCATGGTGATCTTGAGGCGGAAGTCTACATGAAATTACCCCCCAGATTTACTCACTCTGATCCTACTAAGGTCTGTCGTTTGCATAAATCGTTGTATGGGCTTCGTCAAGCTCCTCGCTGCTGGTTCGCTAAGCTCTCTAAAGCACTTTTGGAGTTTGGTTTTGAGCAATCGTATTCTGACTACTCGCTCTTCACTTAGTCACGAGATAAAACAGAGGTTCGAGTATTGGTTTATGTAGATGATTTGGTGATCGCTAGCAATGACCTTGAGAAGTTGACAAAATTTAAAGCATATTTGAGAGAATGTTTCCATATGAAGGACTTGCGAAAACTTAAATATTTCATTGGAATTGAAGTAGCACGCTCAAATGAAGGTATATTCCTGTCTCAGCGCAAGTACATACTTGACATTGTCGCTGATACAGGCCTCCTCGGTGCCAAACCAGCTTCGACACCGATTGAACAAAACCATAAGCTTGCCTCGGATGATGGTCTCCACCTCGCGGATCCTCTTCCGTATCGTAGGCTTGTGGGTCGCCTGGTTTACCTTTCTATAACTCATCCTGAGTTGTGCTACGCCATTCATTTGCTTTCTCAGTTTATGAAGGAGCCGCGGGAAGCTCACTGGGAGGCTGCTACAAGGGTGGTACGGTTTCTCAAAGGCTGCCCTGGACAAAGAATCCTTCTTCGTGCTGATAGTGATCTTCAGTTGTTCGTATATTGTGATGCGGATTGGGCATCGTGTCCTTTGACTCGTCGCTCCCTCAGTGCATATGTAGTATTGCTTGGTGGTTGTCCGATTTCCTGGAAAACGAAGAAACAAACTACGGTTAGTCATTCGTCTGCTGAAGCGGAATATATGGCCATGGCTTTTGCTACTAAGGAAATTAAGTGGATTGTTCAGCTGATGGAAGATCTTGGCGTTCCCATCACTAAGCATGTTCCGTTTTATTGTGACAGTCAAGCCGCTATCCACATTGCTGCTAATCCAGTGTTTCATGAACAGACTAAACATATTGAACGAGATTGTCATTGCGTTCGTGATGCTGTGAATGATGGATTTATTTCTACCGTTCACGTTCGTACCAAAGATCAGATTGCTGACATTCTTACCAAGGCTCTTGGACGACCTCAATTCGATGTATTGTTGCCCAAGTTGGGTGTTCGGGATCTCCACACTCCAACTTGAGGGGGAGTATTACGGAGTTGTGCTTCAGCAAATGCAGCAGGTGCAGCAAATGCAGCAGGTGCAGCAAATGCAGCAGGTGCATATGCAGCAGGTGCAGGTGCAGCAAATGCAGCGGATGCAGGTGCAGAAGCATCATGAATTCGCAGTTCTAACAATATTAAAGAGTTGGGCTAAACAATTAGTATTGGGCCTTATTATGACTGTTTGTATAGCTTGGCCGTCAAGTGCTTCTAGGGTTTGTGTCTTGTATATATATGTTGTGTACGCCGTTGATATCAATAACACAATATTCACAAGTCTTACTTATCTTTACATTAACCTAAGAAAATCAAACGAATTTGGTACAGTAACAGGCGATCTGGCTACTCTCTCGCATTAATTGGAAGGTCTTCCAAACTCGGGACTAACAATGTGGTGGCCCATTAAAGGATTTTATGGGTCTCATTGCCTGTTGATCCGAGCCCATCTCGAAGTTCATAGTGTCTGTTGAACCGTTAAACCTATGAGTAGTTTACTCTGTATCATTTCGTGGCATTCCTACCAGAGCTAATCGAATCAGCCGATAAGATATATCAAAAAAAAAATATGTCTAAAAAACTCACAAAAAAACGATCTTTAAATTACCGTTACATAATTGTTTGTCGTCATCTTCATTTATTTATATTTTTTAAGGATGGAATGGAATCATGATGGTTAGATGCTAGGAGTTAATCTCGCACAGTTGTATGTGTTTTCTCATACGTGAACTCATATACTTGTAAATGATGTTAGTCAATATTCAACAATTGTGTCTCAACAATTGTGTCTCAACAATTGTGTCTCAACAAAAGAAGCTTCATTTTGTCAAGAATTGTATCTCACCAAATCTAAACCTCTACTATAAATATATGGTGATCCTCTTTTTCAAAATCATCCCAAAACAAAAAGAAAAAAAAAATGTAAGAGAGAAAAAGAAAGAAAAAAAAAAAGAGAAAAAATTTAAGTTCTTTTTTGTGAGAAAATTAAGTGTATTTTTTTTTAGTATTATCGTGTTTGGGTGTGAGTTGAGAGCCTTGTAAAATTTCTCCGGTTAATAATAAAAGATATGTAGCAGGTTCGGAGACGTAGGCAAAGTTGGCTGAACTCCGTTAACAAATTGTGTGTGTTTTATCGTTCTCGTAAATCTCATTTCTCAGTAATTTGACGTTATTTCCTAACAGATAGTATCAGAGCCATGTTGGGTGATTTCGGTAAAATTTCATGCGAGGTTATTGTTCACGTGAATAGTGAGGTTACTGTTCACGAGAATCAACAGACACTAACAATGCATCAACAATTTCATGTGTAACTGCATTGGCTCCGCCTCCCTTGTTGTCTTCCTTCTTTGCTGGTGCCCAACAATTCTTTTTGATGTGGCATGTCTTTCCACAATTCCAGCATTCAGTAGGTTGCTTGAATTTGGACTGGCCTCTTCCATTCATTGACTTCGATCTACCTTTGTTTCGGTTGTTTCTGTCTTGGTTTTTGTCTCTGCTTTCCACGTTGAAAGCAGAGTTCATTGATGTTTCACCAGAGTCTATCCTACGAACTTTCTCGACAAGGATACGATCTCGAACATCATTGAATTTAAGCTTCTGAGTACCCACATAATTCCTAACCGCTGCCCTCATTGGCTCCAAACTATTTGGCAGAGATGCCAACAAAATCAGTGCTCGCACTTCATCATCAAACTCGATTTCAACTGATGATAATTAGTTGACAATCGTGTTGGACTCGTTCACATGTACTGCAACAGGACCACCTTCTTCCATCTTCAAGTGGAAGAGTTTATTCATGAGAAATACCTTGTTATTTGCGGAAGGTTTCTCATACATATTCGAGAGAACTTTCATGAGCCCTTTTGTGGTCTTCTCCTTCGCAACGTTGTGAGCAACGTTTTTCGACAATATTAACCTAATAACACCCAGAACATGTCTGTCAATGAGATCACACTCTTTCTGATCCATCTTCTCGGGCTTCTTGCTTAGTGGTTGATGAAGCTTCCTTCCGTACAGACAATCTTCGATTTGCATTA
Organism: Eutrema yunnanense; assembly: GCA_002933935.1. Taxonomy (NCBI): domain Eukaryota; kingdom Viridiplantae; phylum Streptophyta; class Magnoliopsida; order Brassicales; family Brassicaceae; genus Eutrema; species Eutrema yunnanense. The sequence continues at coordinate 159,259 of PKML01017401.1, read as the reverse complement.
TCCAAAATGCATATTCTATAATCTATACCGTCAAATTTTCTAATACTGTGTGTCGAACCATCTTCGCCTCCCATAATTTCTGATTATTTTTGCAAACCACTGTGTATTAAAACACCTCCGTTGGCAAACCGATGTCACCAACAAAATTTTACTATTCACTAATTCACTATTCATGTGAACAGTAACCTCGCATGAAATTTCCTAACAACTGGTATCAGAGACAGGTTGGGTGATATCGGTCAAATTTCATGTGAGTTTACTGTTCATGTGAATAGTGAATTCGTGAATAGTGAATTCGTGAATAGTAAAATTTTGTCGGTGACATCGGTTTGCAAACAGAGGTGTTTTAATACACGGTGGTTTACAAAAACAATCAGAAACCTATGGGAATCGAAGATGGTTCGACACACAGTATTGAGAAATTTGACAGTACATAATATGCATGGAGAATGCAAATCGAAGATTATATGTACGGAAGGAAGCTTCATCAACCACTGAGCAAGAAACCTGAGAAGATGGATCAGGAAGAGTGGGATCTCCTTGACAGACAGGTTCTGGATGTTATTAGGTTAACAATGTCGAAAAACGTTGCTCACAATGTTGCGAAGGAGAATACCACAGAAGGGCTCATGAAAGTTCTCTCGGATATGTATGAGAAGCCTTCAGCAAATAACAAGGTATTTCTCATGAATAAACTCTTTCACTTGAAGATGGAAGAAGGTGGTCCGATTGCAGCACATGTGAACGAGTTCAACACGATTGTCAACCAATTATCATCAGTTGAAATCGAGTTTGATGATGAAGTGCGAGCACTGATTTTGTTGGCATCTCTGCCAAATAGTTGGGAGCCAATGAGGGCAGCGGTTAGTAATTATATAGGTACTCAGAAGCTTAAATTCAATGATATTCGAGATCGTATCCTTGCTGAGAAAGTTTGTAGGATAGACTCTGGTGAAACATCAATGAACTCTGCTTTCAACGTGGAGATATCAACTTGAAGATGTCAGACGGATGCGTGTGGAAGATCACAAAGGTTAGACATATGCCAAAGTTGATGCGAAATCTGATCTTAGTAGGACAACTTGATGATACATGGCATAATGTCAACTTTGGTGGTGGAGCCTGGAGACTAAAAGAAATGTTCTATGGTGGTTGCTAGAGGTCATAAAAGAGGCACTCTTTATATGATGATGAGTTATAAAGATACATTTGATGTTGTCGAGAATGCCAAACAAACCAAGTTGTGGCATTGTAGGTTGGGACACATGAGTGAGAAATGCATGAAGCTTTTGGTAGCAAATGGCGTGCTTCCGGATCTGAAGACGGTGGATGATGAGATGTGTGAAAGTTGCATCCTTGGAAAACAGAAACGGGTTAGTTTCTCAAAAGAAGGTAGAGAGCCAAAATTTGAGAAGTTGGAGTTGGTGTACAATGATATATGGGGACCCGCTTATGTCGCATCATTGGGAGGTTCGTACTACTATGTGACCTTTATTGATGACTTCACAAGGAAAGTGTGGGTCTACTTCATGAAGAACAAGTATGAAGTGTTCTCGATTTTCAAAAGATGGAAAGCCATGGTTGAGATTGAGACGGATCTCAAGTTGAAGTGCCTAATGTCTGATAATGGTGGAGAGTACATTAGCGAGGAGTTCAGAAGATATTGCGCTGATAATGGGATAAAGATGGTGAAGACTATTCCTGGAACGCCTCAACAAAATGGAATAGCTGAAATGATGAACAGAACCTTGAATAAGCGTGCAAGTAGCATGAGATTTCACTGTGGATTGCTTAAGACTTTTTGGGCAGATGCAATCAATACCACATCCTTCTTAACAAACAAATGACCGTCTATACCGTTGGGATTCAAGATCCCTGAAGAAGTTTGGAGCGGAAAGAAAGTAAATATTTCTTATCTAAAAGTGTTCGGCTGCTTATCTTATGTTCATGATGATAATGTTGTAAGAAGTAAATTTGATGCAAAATCTAAGAAGGGTTACTTCATTGGTTATGGTAACACAGAGTTCGGTTACCGGTTTTGGGATGACAAAAATCGAAATATCATCCGCAGCAAGAATGTTGTGTTCAGTGAAGGAGCTTTGTACAAGGATAATCAAAAAGAAAGCTCAGAAATGAAAGAGTCTGTAGTTGTTGATTTGAGAGATATCCAAGCACCATAGTTGCAACAGGATACAAGAACAGTAGAAGAACATATTTCTCAAGAAGAGAATAGTGAGGCAAATGAGAATGATGATTCAAAAGTGATCCCACATACGCCAGTTACAGAGTTGCGATGGTCAAACAGAATCATCAAAAAACCTGAAAGATTTTCTCCTTCGCTCAACTACATTTTGCTAAACAGATAGAGGCGAGCCTGAATGTTATGAAGAGGCAATGCAAGTTGATGAATCGATTAAGTGGGAGCTTGCAATGAATGATGAGATGGACTCGTAGATGTCCAATCACACGTGGGAGTTAGCTGAGTTGCCTAAGGAGAAAAAGGCATTGCATAACAAGTGGGTCTACCGAATAAAAGAAGAACATAATGGAAGCAAGCGTTATAAAGCGCTTGTTGTGAAGGGATTCCAACAAAAAGATGGCGTAGACTATGATATATCATGGTTTTTACCCCCTTGTTAGCCATGATATAGGTCATTTTTATAGAGTCTTTATAGTGTTTTATAGTCTTTTCAGGTTTTAGCACGTTTGGAGCATAATTGGAGATATTGGAGCTTTTTGGAGCTTTTTGAAGCAAAGCAGAAGTTCGTGCAGCTGAGTACTCGATTTGAAGTTCGAGCATCGATCGATACACTTATGGTATCGGTCGATGCTAACCTCAAAAGCAGACACGACTCGCGATTTAAGAAGAATGGAGATTTTGCTCTCAAGTCAAGAAGACTTTATTATTTACAATTTAATCCAAAACGTGTTTAGCAGTATTTATTAGGTTTTTCAGCCACCTTTGTTGGCTACGCTTTATTTTACTTTGGTTTTTGAGAGAGAGCTTTTGTGAGGGAGACAAGTCAGAACTCTGTTCGTCTGAGAGAAGATTTTGAACCCTCTTGTTACTCTTTCTTATTGTTTTAATTTAATGATCTATTCAGTTATGTTGATTATTTCATTCTCCATGTCTGAGTAGATCCATCATAGGTTTAGGGTTTTCTCATAGGGATTTCTCTGATTGCTGGTAATTGATTAGTTAGGATTCACCATCTGAATTAGTTCTTCACCATCTGAATTAGTTCTTCACCATAGATTGTTCTCAAAACTAATTCTGGCCTGGTCACCTAGAACTTAGATTTTAGGTTAATCAATTAGGCACGACAGTGCAATTGAGTAATCTGACAGAACCTAGGGTGAGCAAATTAATTATTCGCAAAGAGATTTGGTTTAGTTCATTTGTGAACATGTCAAACTCGATATTTATTCTTAGGAATTTGCAAAGAGATTTATTCTTAGGAATTTGCAAAGAGGTTTGGGATTCTGAAGTTTAGATTTAGATAATTCTCGCAACGACAGTTGATTAATTATAACTTAGTGATTTTAGTTCAAGAACCGCGCTAAATCTGAATCATGACTGATTGGTTACCTGCATTCATTGATCTCCTGAGAAATATCCTGGGCCTATATTCTCTTCATCGATTTCATATCATGTTCTATCGTTTATTGCTTTTGTTTCAATTGAATAGCTTAGCTTGATTCGAAACTATTTGGTCTATTGTGTGATTTTCTTGAGTCTTTGTGGTTCGACCCCTAAATATACTGCAACTACAGCTTAGTACTTTTAGGGTATATATTTGAGCTTATCAGACTACACAGAAATCTTCTCTCATGTAGTCAAGTTGGTGACAATTAGAATTGTTCTTGGGCTGGTAGCAAAGGAAGATTTACATCTTCAACATATGGATGTGAAAACAGCATTTCTTCACGGTGATTTGGATGAAAAAATTTATATGAAGAAACCTGAAGGCTTTGAGGTCAAAAGGAAAGAAAATCTGGTATGCAAGCTTAAAAGGAGCTCTGTATGGCTATTCTCACTTCAGAGCTGAAAGAGAAAGGAAAAGAAACTTCGAAACCATTCTCTAAGGTTAGAGCTATTCTCACTTCAGAGCTGAACGAGAAAGGATGTTGTGAAGGATATGTTGAGCAGAATTCTGAAGCTGGAGATGTCAAGTTGTGGAGCTTGTTTTGGAGCAAGTTCTCATTCTTATCCCGACTGATCGTCCGTAAAGTCAAGCTCGTGACGTTAAACAAGCGCTTGGTGGGAGGCAACCCACTGGTGAGTCTGTACATAAGTCTTTTATTTTTGTTATTTTTCGTTTTTGTGTTTTGTGTTTTTGTGTGAATCAGATGAAAAAGGTATGTGTCGACCGATACCATCACTGGTATCGATCGACACCAAGAGAAATAGACGTTGCATCGACCAATGGTCCATGTATCGATTGACACCAGTAATGGTATCGGTCGATACCCAACGCACAGGTAACTTCTCTGATTTTCACATCTCCACTCAACTGTTTTGGTTTCTTTTACCGACTCTAGACTTGATAACACTGGGGACAATGTTGTTAAAGTCTGGGGGAGGTAGTTGCTGACAGCGTGTTTGTTTTTCTTAGAGTTAAAAAACAAAAAAAAATTGTTTTATCGAGTCAAAACCTGTTGGAGATTATGATCATGTGCTTGAATCTATTGTTCTGATTTTGCTTTTGAGTGACCAGTGTTACAGGATCAGTTCTAGATCGACTAATGAAAAATCCAAAGACTGACCAGTTGACTAGAAAACACCCATGTCTCCAGCAGAGTTCTTCTATAGCCTGAGCCAAATTTTTGCACTTCATCGATGCAGTTGATGTTTACAGAGCTTGATTCCTCATTCATATCTGACAAACGAACCCATGTGTTTAATGGTATCTCTTTCCCCCTGTTATAAGTTAATAAATAAGAGCATAAAAATATGAAATGATTTTCTTCTGAGTAGTGGGCTAGGAAAATTTCCAACGATCTCATTATTCTACTTGTGAGGGAATGATCACACAAAGGCTGGAAGCGAGGTTAGGAAAATTTCCCGTGATACCACTATTCGCCTACGCCTTTGATACATACAGAGAGAAGAATCGGGGATTCGGTGGCGAACACCATCAATACTCGCGTTTCAGACGTTAATATGTATATGCAGATCTAAAAAAAAAAAAAAAGAGCATGATGAGAAACAAGTCTGGGGGAGAGAAAACAATACCAAAAAATGTGAAAATTGGGTAGTTCTTTTGTCATGATATTGTGTGGGAAAGAATCTAGAATGTTCTTGAACATTGGCTGCAGCGATGAAACTGGCGATGAGGGCTTTATTGGATAATGTTGTGAGATAATGTGTGGAGTCTGGGAAAGCTACGAATGTCTACGGAGAAGTACATGGTGGTTAGATCTGGAGCTGGTTAGGTGACATTTGGGTGCTTAGGAAAAGGGTCTTTGCGATGGTTCAGGAACAGGAGAGTCTCCGTGTTTTCAAACCTCTTTCTCTGGTTTGGTTTTCTGTTTGCTTGAGGGCAAGCAAAGGCTAAGTCTGGGAGAGTTAATATATCATAGTTTTACCCATTTTTAGCCATGATATAGGTCTTTTTTATAGAGTCTTTCTAGTGTTTTTGTAGTGTTTTAGAGTCTTTTCAGGTTTTAGCACGTTTGGAGCATAATTGGAGATATTGGAACTTTTTGGAGCTTTTTGGAGCTTTTTGGAGCAAAGCAGAAGTTCGTGCAGCTGAGTACCCGATTTGAAGTTCGAGCATCGATCGATACACTTATGGTATCAGTCGATGCTAACCTCAGAAGCAGACACGACTCGCGATTTAAGAAGAATGGAGATTTTGCTCTCATATCATGTTATATCCTTTATTGCTTTTGTTTCAATTGAATTGCTTAGCTTGATTCCAAACTATTTGGTCTATTGTGTGATTTTCTTGAGTCTTTGTGGTTCGACCCCTAAATATACTGCAACTACAGCTTAGTACTTTTAGGGTATATATTTGAGCTTATCAGACTACACATAAATCTTCTCTCATGTAGTCAAGTTGGTGACAATTATTCTTGGGCTGGTAGCAAAGGAAGATTTACATCTTCAACATATGGATGTGAAAACAACATTTCTTCACGGTGATTTGGATGAAGAAATTTATATGAAGAAACCTGAAGGCTTTGAGGTCAAAAGGAAAGAAAATCTGGTATGCAAGCTTAAAAGGAGCTCTGTATGGCTTAAAACAAGCTCCAAGACAGTGGTATAAAAGGTTTGACAGCTTTATAAAAAGAGCTGGTTTCTTGAGGTGTGAGGTTGACCACTATTGTTACTTCAAGAGGCTTGAAAAGTCCTACTTGATATTGCTCATGTATGTTGATGACATGCTTATAGTGGGAGCAGACTTGCATGAGATCAATAACTTGAAGACGGAACTCTCAGAATAGTTTGCGATGAAAGACCTGGGAGAAAAAAAAAATTCTTGGGATGAGAATTATAGTAGAAGCAACGAGGGTCTTAAGTTATCACAAGAGGAGTATGTGAAGAAAGTCCTCAAGAAGTTTAATATGGATGACGCAAAGCCAGTTAGTACTCCCTTGGCAAGTCATTTTTGGTTATCCAGAGATCAGTCCCCAGTGACTGAAGACGAGATGGCATATATGGATAAAGTTCCATATGCTTCTGCTATTAACAGCCTGATGTACGCGATGGTATGTACAAGGCCAGACATTGCACATGATGTGGGAGTCGTTAGCAGGTTTATGAGCAATCCCGGCAAGGAACATTGGGAAGCTGTTAAGTGGATTTTCAGGTATCTGAAGGAAAATCTAAGTTTATCACTATATTTCATGAAGTCTGAGATGAGATTGCATGGATATGTTGATGATGACAATGGAGGTGACATTGACAGTAGGACGAGCACATTCGGGTATGTATACACTTTTGGTGGTATTGCAATTTGTTGGGTTTCAAAGTTGCAGAAAATTATAGCTCTATCAAGCTGTGAAGCTGAGTATGTTGCGGTGACAGAGGCAACAAAGGAGATGATGTGGTTACAGTCGTTTCTACGAGAGCTAGGTCGCGACCAAGAGAAAAATATGTTGTACTGTGATAGTAATAGTGCCATTGATTTGGCAAAGAATCCAGTTTACAATGCTCAGACGAAGCATATACAACTTCGGTATCATGTCATCAGATCTGCTTTAGAAGATGGAGTGTTGGTTCTTGAAAAGATCACATGAAGTAAGAATCCGGCAGACATGCTACCAAAGGTCGTGTCGTACGATAAGCTGAGGTTGTGTGCAACCTCAGTTGGCTTGCCGGAGTAACAAGCCTAAAAGACATGTTGCATTGATCAAGGTGTGAAGACATATTGAAATCAGTTTTCAAGTGGGAGATTGTTAGTCAAAATTCAACAATTGTGTCTCAACAATTTTGTCAACAAAAGAAGCTTCATTTTGTCAAGAATTGTGTCTCACCAAACCCAAACCTCTCCTATAAATACATGGTGATTTTCTCTTTCAAAATCATCCCAAAACAAAAAGTAGAAGAAGAAAACGTGAGAGAGAAAAGAGAAAAAAAAAAAGAGAAAAAATTTAAATTCTTCTTTGTATTTTCTTACGTGTTATCAGGTTTGGGTGTGAGTACTGAGAGTGTTGTAAAATTTCTCCGGTTAATAATAAAAGATATGCAGTAGATCCGGAGACGTAAACAAAGATGCCCGAACTCCGTTAACAAACTGTGTGTGTGTTTTATCGTTCTCGTAAATCTGATTTCATTTTTGACGTTATTTCTAACAAATGATATTGATGGTCCTCCTTTACTGTTTATATATTTAATAAAATTTGTGTGGTTTAAGTGACATATATTTTAATTATTCCTAACTTAAATTTTTTGTTTTGTGTAAGCTTATATATTCAATTGTTACATCAATTTTTAAATTAAAACACAACAGTTTTTTTGTATAACTAGAAAACGATGGGTTAAGCCCAAACATCTCTCCCGTTCCAGAACTAGAGAGCATGTAGTATGGTCCCATTTCAAGTGTCATTCCATCATACAATCTCTAGGCATCGTCCTTGGTGTTCAAGCTAACGATATTTAGTTAATATTCTGGTCATTTAAGCATTAGCTAAGCAAAGTAGTTAGATAATTTTACACATGAAGACCTTGACCAAGATCAAAAGCCATACTAATCTCTTGGCGAAACCAAATGTATATATTTTCCAAGTTTATAGATAAAGTAGATTCCAATGCCACTGGCTATTTTTTCTAGTCCATTTTTCCGAATGTTAAGATACCGTTGCGTCCAAAATAAATGAAATATACGTAACATAGCTATATAACACTTCATTTCATGTAGAATGATATAAAATATTCCATTACACACCATATAAGTAAAACACTCTTATTTTCCTCCTTCTCTCATTTATTTAATACATATTTTGAACTACTATAGTAATCATCACCGTTGGTTATCATAATAGGAGTATGCAACATCAGTTGATTAAAGGAAGAAGCCATCTAACTTCTTCGTCCTCCGCAGCCACTCTCCCTCTGACAATTGAAGAAAACCGCAGCCACGGGAAGGCCGAGATTGTATATCGCAGCAAACTCACGAGTGTTGAAATGTTGGCGCCACCCTGGTTCATACACTGTTTGCCTGCCGAGCTGTCGGAACAATACCAGCACGATACGATGAATTCCTGAGGTTGGCCTTGGACTCTCGTAAGACACAATCTCATTTCCTGGGAAACAATCATCAAACACATGTGAATTCTTTCTACCTATACTAATTAATAAAGTTTTCATATTACATGTATAAAAACTCTTTCTACCTATCTACCGCCTAGCGATCAATCTATAGAATAAAACTCACCAGAGTTTTTTTTTTTTCTTAACTCACCAAAGTTTGTTCCAGTTGTCGCCGGGATATCAGTCACCAACCTGTAATGAGATTACCCATATAGTTATTTTAAGATATGGCACTACCCCTTTTTAAGATTCTTACCAAAAAAAATGTTTCATATGGTAAAAGCATATATAAATTGGGATACTAAGAAAAGAGATGTGTTGTGTGTGGTAGCTATGATAGGAAACCTAGCCCTGCTCAGTTCAAGTCACAAAGACACTTCATCAGGCTATTTCAGTTTTCAAGGACAAGGAGATTACGTACAAATAACACTGTGGAAAACCAAATCTTAGTACAAGTCATGTCCTATGCTTCTATAGAATCTATGTGTGGTTCAGTTTCTATAGAATCTATGCGTGGTTCAGTTGAAAAAAAAACAATAAATATATGTAGCACATCTAAAGTTTTTGAAATTTTCTTCAATTTAGCCTTGGTGGATAAACGTCATTAGGAGACATGTTGATAAATTGCTCTCTCTTTTTTTATTGTTAAAAATAAATTGTTCTCTTGAAGTTAAATTTATGTCCCCTTAATGTTTCACTTTTGTGTTATCAATGATCTACTAAATTTCAAAGTCTCCAATATACTTATCCAATTAAAATGTGTGGTTGAGTGTTTATATTTCTATCTAATTCAAGCAAACATGTTTGAGGCTATAATTTGAAGTGAATAAAAAGGTGAATTAGTGCACACACCAATGGAGATATTCTCGGAGGTGAGGGTTGCTAGGACTTGGAACATCTGGATCCACCATAACCTTCATTAAACCCATAACCATTAAAATCCGTTACAAAGAAGACTAGTTCAAAAAAAAAAAAACGAAGAAGAGAAAAGGATGAGATTATCAAAAGGTATTTTTGTTTTTTTGAAGTTTGAGAAATGAGATAACACGAGAAAGAAAGAAAAAATGAATAGAAAAAGATAGGTAGTAGTTACATGTCTACATATAGCAGAGTATCTAAAAGACAGGCTTGAATATATTTATTCAAACAGTCATCAAATATTCCACAATATATATATGAACAACTATATATATATATATATATATATTTGTTTTTTGCATATTCGAACCCAGATGTTTATTGCCTTTTTAAAAGTATATTAGGATTAAAAAAACAAACAAATACATTTTAAATTATTGGAGGAACAAAGAAAAATCCCAAAATTCTTACCCAAAATAAAAGACAATTATGCAAAAAAGTTGGTGAAAAAAAACATCCACACGAATGTAGAGACTTGTGGTAGAATATTAAATTATTTACATCTAATTAATTCTGACTGGATGAAATATCTAATGCATTAATCTTCATGGTAAAAAGGTAAAAATACTTTTTGATTTGGGTGTCTAAAAGTAAAGCCAAATAAACCATAATAAACCAGGACGAACAAAAAAATAAGAGAGAGGACATTTAATTAAGGTTTCTTTGTGGGTCTGCATGGCCAATATATATTTTAAAAGATTTGGTTTTTTTTAAAGGATAAGATATTTTTTCAAAAGATGAGTAATAAAGCAATGAAGAAACTAAAGAAGAAAGTAGAAAAAAAAAAAAAAAAAGAGTTTAAGTAAAAGAACCAAAGTGTAGAAATTCCTGAGGTCTTCTCCACCAATTTCAACCCTTGGCTTGTTGAGAAGTTGAGAAGGCCTTAGATCCAACCCATTAGTCACCACTCTTTGGACATAAGTAACCCTTAGAGAGATCGATCTCGTGAAAGGTTCAAGAACGTCGGTAACAACTCTCCCCACCACAAGAGGGTCTCTCGGACTTAGAGACATCTTTGATCTAAATCAAACAGGTGGTTTTTGTTTTAATTGTTTTTTCGTATCTTATGAAACCCTCTACGCGTAACTTATATATATATAGTGTTTCGGGAATTGCACTAACTCGGGGTCGGTGAACTCACCACCACACTCTTTTTCTTGTCCAGTGATGTACGAGAATCTAAAACTGATTCTACGTACATCACATATTGTCTTCTTATTTCATATTTCTTTCTTTATTTTTTTTCTTTTTGTTTTGCGGCTTGTGATATTCCAAACCCACCATTAAGAGCTAGACTGATAATATTCCAAATTATATCTCACCCACTTGGTAGCCAATAATATTTTATTTATTAACTAGATACCTCTTTCGACTTGTAACAAAAAAAAATAGAAAATTGATGTTTGTAACAAGCAAGTTGTAAAATTTGTAAGAAACTTGATGTTTGTAAGAAACTTGATGTTTGTAAGAAACTCATACTGAGAAAAGCAAGTTGTAAAAATTGATTTGGCTTAATAGTAGACACCTATGTGGCATAGTTGAGCTTTTATTATCTAAGCGGTGATCGGAAGATTGAGAAATATCTATTTTTTTTTGTGCAACTAACTGAGAAATATCTTTATGCCACATATGTGTCTACTTTTAAAACTTGGAAGAACGCCAAATTAAAATTTATAGTATCTTTATCCCACATATGTCTACTAGTCTACTAGAACCGAAAAATGAGTAATATCTTTATAAAATTATTCTTCTAGCTTATAATTTATGATTAGTTTCTGGCCGTTGGACCTTAGTTACATATTTTTCACTAACCTAAGTTACATATATGGAGAGCTAAGTATTAAAACTGAAACGATACAGAAGCCATGCATGTAAATTGTTACTCAATACATGTTACATAAGCACCAAACAAACAAAACATAGTGATGTAAAGAAAGTTTGGTCGCAGAAAAGATTAATTGTTCGCTACAACGAGAGAGATGGATTGTCCTCCACTTGTCTTTTTTTCTTTCTAAACCTTTATTTTGCCATCTTCCGGTTTATCCGATAAATATATACTACTTTTTAAAAGACTTACGTTAAACGATGACCTTTATTTTTATTTTTTTTGGGTAAACAACGATGACTTTTCTTTCTTCCTCGTTTCTTTCAATCAAATCATTTATGAGTCTCTCGATCTTTTAGCTCAGAGTAATTGGGTTAAATAATAATTAACGTTGAGCCAAATATTTGTGAAATAACATGTAATTGTTTTTTTTTAATAACGTGTGGTTGATAAAAAAACAAAAAATACATATCTCTATAATATTATATAAGAATATATTTTTGAAAATAAACTTTGTTTCGTAAGTTATTATATGAAATGTCATTACAAATAATAAAGAATAATTGAAATAGAAAATAATATAATTGTTTTTTACAATTAGTGATAAAAATATGGAAATTATTTATTTTGCATTTAAGATGTTATCTACAATATATTTTTAAATAATAATCAATTCATATATATTCAAATAACAAAAATCTATTCGAAATCTTGATATATTTTTCACTATAGTTTATTATAATTTATTTGAATTTATATCAAAATAAAAGTTGAAAATATTTTACTAATTTTATAAAAAGTTAAACACAAGAAAATTGATTTTTTTTTAAGAGTTCGTGAACTAACCACAAAACTAGAGTCATTAAACGGTGCATAATAGATTTATGTTTTCAAGATTATAGGTTTTACGGGTTAGCTCGAATAATATTTTAATCCACTGAAAAACAGGTTAAATAGACAAATTATTCCGTTTGACAACTCTATCTATAATCATGAGTTAGACATATTATAAAATTTAAATAAAATCAGATTTTCTTAAATTTTAAAATAATTTCTTAAAAAAATGACACGCGCTAATTATAGCGCGGATTAAGTCATAATATATACTTATAAGATTGGAGACATATAAGTATTATTGGTATTGCTTGGCCGCCATATATACTTATAGATTGACAATCTAAAATGCAGTTAAGGTTAATGTTAATATGGAAATTGATATCGTGCTTGATGGATTCTAATAATGTTTTGGGGATTTTTGATTTTCTGGGGAACAAGTCTCTTACAAAATGAGCTAATACGTGGAAGTCCAAAAAATATGATGGGATGGTGTATTTCGAGAACTCTCCAACGCTTAAATTAATAAATGTAAAAGAAATGATTATGGTATGATTTCTTGGAAACCAGAAAAAATCAGCAAATAGAGAGAAAATGGCTAAATGACCTCGAACTCGAAAGAAAGGGTGAGTCCGCTATGTGCTCATATTTTAACCCTGAAATAATCCTACAAATGCACAGCAAACGCAGTAGTACTTAGAGATCGATCCACTGAAGACCATATAGTTATGCTACAAATTTAAAAGCTTTGAAACTAACTAAAAAAGAAAACATGGGGTTTTTGACCGAATGGTAAACAAAAATAAATAAAAAGCAAGTAAATAACGATGTAAATAAATATGGGAAAATGTTAGGCAATAGGATAATCGCAGAGAATCAGTGAAACACAAGATACTAATCGATAATAGGGAATTTTGTAAGAATCGTTCTAGATCACAAATCACATATGTATTATCATTCTACTTGTATGGCTCCGACCACGATCAGGATATGGTTCATATAAGTATCATTTGCAAAAGATTCATCCTGAAAAAATTGGTGAAGAAAATAATCAAACTCATTATGCTACTTCTTCTAATATTTCGTCTTTTCATTTTTCAGGAAAAAAAATCGAGAAGAATTAGCTAAATGAGTTGCGGTTGATCACCTTCCTTTTAGTTTTGGAGAAAAGTTGGAGTTTACTAATTATTACAAAAAAGTTTTAAATCTTCAAGCTAAGAGAGTTCCTCAAACTACTCCTACTCTAAAATCACTTTACCAAAAAATAAAAAAGGATTTGCAAAAATTGTTTTATAATTTTGATAATAAAGTTTTAATATGCTGTGATATTTGGAGGGATCATTGGCAGATTCATCATTATATGGGCATTACATGTCGTTGGATTGATAGTAATTAGATTATTCAAAAAAAAAAGATTGTTTTTCGAGTTTTTGATGAAAAACATACATCCGATAATATTTTTAAACTAATAAAAATAAATTTAGAAGAATCTAATTTAACAACTAAAATATTTGATATTTCGTTTGAAAATGCATCTGCTAATACGACTTATGTTTTTGAATTAATAAATAATTGTAGTCCTATTTTAGGTGGAATTTTTTTTCATGTTCGATGTATTTGTCATGTTTTAAATGTATGTGTCCAAGATGGTTTATTAGTTTCTCAAAATAATATTATTTCACCAATAAAAAATGCTTTGAATTATTTATGGGGGCATCCACAATTAATGAAACAATGGTTTCAATTTTGTAAAATGCATAATGTATCTCCCAAAAGGTTTTCTCGAGATGTTCCTACTCGTTGGAATTCAACTTATGATATGCTTGTTGATTCAATTGGTTATAAAGATTTATTGTGTAGCTTTATCCAACAAAATTGTAGTTCTTTAACTTTGTGGCCTACTCATTGGGATGATTGTAGTGCACTTTTAAAGCTATTAAAATGTTTTAATGATGCGACATATTTATTATCGGGTGTTTATTATCCTACTAGTCATTTACTTTTGTATGAATGTGTTAATATTGCTGATGTGATGCATGAACATGAAAATAATATTGTTTTGTCATCATGTATTAAAAGTATGAGAGAAAAGTGGCTAAAATATTATGAAAAAATCCCACCTCTTAATTTGCTTGCATCTATTTTTGATCCTCGAACTAAATTGGATGGTTTACAAGATTATCTTTCAACATATTATAATTTATTACATTCGTCTGAGATCATTAATATTTCAAGTATCACTTCAAATGCAAAAAAAGATATAGAAAATATATATGATGAATATTATAATAAATATAAGCATATGTCACCACAAGTATATGAATCATCTCTACAAAATAATATATCATCAACGTCTACATTAAGTCTTGCGGAGAGGATGCGGCGACAAAAAAGACAACGACCATCACAAGGTAATAATTCTGAACTTGAAAAATATTTATCTACTAATTTTGAGTTTAGTGATGAAGATGCAGGTAATAACTTTCAAGTCATTCAATGGTGGAAGTATCATCAATCTCATTATCCGATTTTAGCTATGATTGCAAAGGACGTTCTTTCTTCACCAGTTTCTACAGTTTCCGTCGAACGTGCTTTTAGCATGGGAGGTCAAATTCTAGATGAAACTCGATCAAGAATGAGTCCAGATTCTCTCGAAGCTCAAGCGTGTCTTGACGATTGGACTAGAGCCGAATATAGACAACAAGAATACATTCGAGACAATGAAGAAGAACTAGAA
>PKML01017401.1:81141-136921 GCA_002933935.1 Eutrema yunnanense | reverse complement strand
GATTCGCAAAGAGATTTGGAATTCCTAGGATTTAGATTTAGATAGTTTTCGCAACGAGAGTTGGTTAATTATATCTTAGTGATTTGAGTTCAAGAACCGTGCGTAATCTGAATTTTGTTAGTTAGTTAGTCTGCATTCATTGATTTCCTGAGAAAAACTCTGGGCCTATATTTTCCCAATTGAATTACAACCCTTTTAATTTCTGCATTGTTTTCGTTTACATCTTTTGATTTAGCTTATTTTGGATCTATATAATCTACTGTGTGATCTCTCTGAGTCTTTGTGGTTCGACCCCTACACTTACTACAACAACTGCTTTAGTATCTTAGGGTATTAAACTGAGCATATCAGCGGCTGCATGGTTCACCTCTTGTGACGACGGGATCCGCAACGAGGGGCAGAAGAGATTGCAGTGGTGGTTTAGGGCACATCACGTCCAATCCCGAAGAGATTTCAGAACCTAGATTCCATCTTCTTTCTTATCGGTCCAAGAGGAAAGCGATGGAGTATAAAGAAAAAGTCATCATCATCTTACATGAATGGACTTTTGAGCGGAGAGGAAGGAGGAGAGGTCATCTTTTAGGGTTAGGGCTTCACGAAGGAGGAGAGATATATGAGAAAGAGAATGAATGGGTTTTCTGGTGATGAGAGAATGGGGGTAGTTATATGGGTATTTATACTAAAACCTAAGACTTGAAGAAAAAAGAAAAATAATTGAAAAGGAACATTTGAGCTTATTTATAAATGAAATATAACATTTTAGATGAGAATGAATAAAAAGGAAATATTTAGCTAGTCGCATGAATATTCCGGAAGGATTAATAAATCGAATTAAACCAGAAATTTCATGAACCAGAAACATACTAATCCTGGGAAGCCATGATAGGGATGTTACAATTCTCCCCCCTCCTCGTTACAGAGAATTCGTCCCTAAATTCTAGGGAAGAGAACCGTGATGAGAAATGAAAAACTTAAGGTCAAAAGAAGGAAGAGTTCTAGAACGACGGGAAGAAGTCGGATATGCCAATTCCCAAAACGCCAAGGTCAAAACACCCAAAGTCAAAAATATCAACACTACAAAAAAACACAGTTTTTGTGACTACCTAAATCGTCCTAAAAACGGGAGGTAGTCACAAAGATAACATGTATGGATAAATGCGCTATTTGCGACTACTCTGGGACAATTGTAAGTGGTCCCAAAATTTTGGTCGCAAAAATAAATTGTCACAAAATAGTCCCTAAATTCCGACTACATTGTGACGACCTAATGTCGTCGTATATAAGCAATTATGTTGAGACCGAGTGCGTTAGTTGTATATTAAAGACTAGATTGTGACGACATTCACATAGCGACTATTTTCAAACATAGTTTGGTAGTCATATAACTGAGACTAAGTTGGGACAATGTTTTTTGTCGTACATTTGCGACATTTTCAAGACTAATATAAGGTAGCGTCGAAATAAAGACGAACTAAAAAATCGGTAACAAAGTTTGTGGTCGTGCAAATTATATAAAGACTAATATAAGGTAGCGACTATTTTCAAACATAGTTTTGTCGTGCAAATTAGTGTGTAATATTTGCGACTGATTTAAGACTAGTTATTACCAAATTAGTCGTAAAAGCGTTACATACTAGCAACCAATTTATCACAATGTTGTTCTTTTCATTAATGTTTGTGGTCGCAAATCGGTGACAAATAACAACTTATGTGCAACTAACCATCTGTATTTAATAAAAAAATAATTTCAAATTAAAAAACGTAAAATTGAAACAAATGCTGAATTTTAAATATTTTATAGCAAAATTAGTCAAACATGAAACAAAAGATCCCAAACATAAAATATATATTCATTACACAACCAAAATCAATAATCCCAAAGAAACTAATAAGTTATTTTTTAAGATAAAGGAGAGGTCGATGAAGTGTTTGACAAGGTTGAACTGGTTGGTGCGGTGCCTGGTGTGGGGAAAAGAATCAAAATCAACTTCTACTAAAGTTGATGTGCCAAAAAAAACCTGAAATAAACTACGGTGCAATTTTCTACCTTTCAGACATAAAAATTTAAATTTCCTACCCAAACTATTGAATCCAACCCAAATCCAGCATTGACCGCATATCCGTTACTCAAACCGTTAAAGCGGTCTCAGTCAGCTGTCATGTCAGCTAAAGCGTCCGCAGTTGCTCAGTCAACTGCCACATCAGCAGTCATGATTTTTTTTAAAGAAAATTTCCAATTTTTTTTTTCAAAATTGTTTTTCCGTATTTTTTTTGTCTAAATTCATAACATTTCATTAATCTTAAGTAGGTAGATTACTTCTCCAAAATGACGAAATAACCCCGAAACACTAAACTATCTTAACCAAAACTTGTGTATTCGAACCAAACCGAAATAAAATTTAGAATCGAACCGACCATATACCTAAATATTTCTATTATTATAATGAAAGATAAAAATTACAGAAATAAAGAAAAAATGCTAAGACGCTTATGCGCAAAGAAACCAGCTTGATGAAACTTTCTGGATGCTTAAACCACCTGAGAAATTTGATGGGTTTCTATAGAGACTTCCCAGGTTGATGAACAGAGTCACGTGGCTTGACTGGATGCTTAAACCAATTACAGAAATAAACAAAAATGCTAACCTCCAATAACTTAAACCAATTGGAAGCATCCACATTAGCAATATATATCATCAAAAATATAACTAGACTTTTTAATGATATAATTGGTTATGTTCAATTTGATTTGTTTATCTATCCATAGATATGCAATTTATATACCTTTAAAATATAGTTCCACAAAGAATAATTTAATTATATATTTTTAGCTCATGTGATTAAAAGAAAATTTACAACATAAAAATTGAGATTTAAATATAATCAGTTTTAGATAATTAAGATTAATAAAATATTAAAAATTTAGACAAAAATATATATAGAAAAATGATATCCTTACCCGCATATTTATAGATCTTTGCCCTTATCCGCATAATAATTTCGTATTGGGCTAGGTTGGATTTGGGTTTTAAAATTCACTAAAAAATATAATTAGATATTTTATTGTTAATTGAACATAATCATTAGGTTTATAGTATTATCAATTATATATATAATGTTATTGGTAATGTTATAAAATACAATTAAAGCGGGTATTTACGGATCACATAACGGGTAGGGTAACCGGTCGGGTAACGAGACGTGTATGAAAAAAAAAATTGATACCCGATACCCGACCCTTACCCACGAGTAATAGAATTATGATACCATTTACCCGACCTTTAAGTCACGAGTACCCTTATTTTTAAATCGGGTACAAGTCGGGTAACGGGTCAAAGACGGGTAACATGTATTAGTGCCCAGCCCTAGTTTGAAGTTGTTGATCCATCTCTGAAATTAATACGGAATGAGAGCTTGCATAACTTTTTTTTTTTTTCCCTTTGTTGAACATCTCTTCAAGTTGTCCAATCCCAAAAGGGTTTCCCTTATCATCTGTTTCAGTACACTAAAAAAAAAAATTGATTCACAAGACTAATTTACAAGAAGCTAAACATCAAAGTTCTGTTCCAATCCTTAAGAACTGCCACGTATCAAGCATTTCAACATAAGATTGAGTAAACAAAATCAAATAGAAGCAATCGATGCATTTAAAACCCATAACCTTGGAATCACTCAATCAACATCTAGTATATCAACCTATACTAACAATTCATGCTCATCAAAACAAAGAAAGAAACAAAAGATAAAATTACAAAGTCAGACCAAAACAAGACCACAACAAAAAATCAGACCAAACCAAAACTGAAACATCAGACCACTAAGCTCTAAGTTTAGCAATCGAACCCTTCATAAAACACATACTCTCATCAAAGATCCAATGCCAACTCAAACATACATAGAAATATTGAAAGAACAGTAAACAACAAGCACACTTTAATAATGGTTTTATCTAAATCACTAAAACAAGACAAGGCAAAATCAGACCAAAACAAGACATAAATGTAGGTGTGGGGATGAGCACATCCCCTTTTTAGCTCATTCCAAAGCAAAAAGCCCAACACCAAAAGCCCAACATCCATTGTGCAGATATGGTACTGTTCACCGACCTATCCGACACTGTTCACCGACCTGCCCAACTGTCCGGCACTGTTCACTACATGCCCGGTACTGTTCATGACCTGCCCGGTACTGTTCACGACCTGCTCGGCACTGTTCACGACCTGCCCGGTACTGTTCACGACATGCCTTGTCAACGTCACATCATCCCCAAAAACCGGAGAGCTGTCTGCTCAACTCCCACTATAAATACCCCCTTGGAGTTCATTGTCAAACATCCCATTCTCAGCTCTCCCACTCTCTCTCTAAGTTATTTTCCCTCTCTAAAAAGAGCTCTCCCAGCTCTCCCCAGCTCTCCCAGCTCGGCGCAGCTCTCCCAGTTCTCTGCAGCTCTCCCAGCTCTCTGCAGCTCTCCCCAGCTCTCTGCAGCTCTCCCAGCTCGGCGCAGCTCTCCCAGCTCTGACGGACGACCCGACCTGACGGTCGACCCGACCTGACGGCCGACTGACTTGACGGCTGACCCGACCTGACGGCTGACCGACGACCCGACCTGACGGCTGACCGACATAACGGTTGACCGACCTGACGGCTGACCGACGACCCGACCTAACGACAGACCGACCTGGCGGTAGACCCGACCTGACGGACGAACCGACCTGACGGCCGACCGACCTGGCGTCTGACCGACCTGACGGCTGACCGACGACCCGACCTGACCGACCTGACGGCTGACCGACCTAACGTCTGACCGACCTGACGGCTGACTGACGACCCGACCTGACGGCTGACCGACGACCCGACCTGACGAACCCCCAACTCTCCAGCTCTCTACTACACTCCTTAGCAACGAACTACGAATGGCTTGATCCCCAATCCGGGGTACGTAGGCAGCCCTCCGGGCACAGCTATAAATCTCCTCTCCCTCCTCATTTGCCGACCGGGACGCAACCGGCTATATCTTAACAGAAAATCTCCGAACCTCCTCGATACAAATTGATTTGTGGGAGACGTGCTCAAACACGTTTCAACAATAAAGAAACAAAGATAGACCAAATCAGACGAGACCAAAACAAAGACATAAAGAAACAAAATAGAAAGTGAAAATTAAGACCAAGGCAAAAATCAGAGGAGACCAAAACAAGTGCAATAAGAACAGAAACACAAACGAAAGAGAAACTGAAAAATCAGACCAAAACAAGAGAACATCTCATTCTTTTCTAAGTCTCAGTCAGACCAAAACAAGAAAACAAGAGAACATCTCAGTCAGACCAAAATCAGACCAAAAATCAGAGGAGACCAAAACGAAAGAGAAACAAAGACAATCATATGCTAAGAAGAGGAAGACAAAAATGAAATCACCTTAAGGAATATCTCATTCTTTTCTTCGATAGTGAGGGTCCGTTGAGTTGATTGTTCAGACGAATTCTCTGAAGTTTCCGGACCATCGACATCCATTTAAGACATAATGTCCTCTATGTTCTTCTCATAAGTCTCGTCTACTTTTTTAGGCCTTTAGATCAACAAAAGTTTCGTCCGCCCTTGTATGTGTTTTCATATATACTTCTCCAAGCGGTACAGGACGCCCCAATTCTTCCTCCTATAATGATACAAAAACATATGAATAATGTGAAGTGCAATAATTAAAATCAATGAACCATTTCTGGTTGAACTTGCAAGTATGATTTTTTGACCGGATACGTGTTTGTGGACTCCAAGACAGCCACAATCAGAGTTACGGGACTGCGATGCATTAGAGCTCCTCTCAATTACAGCGGGAGTGTTCCAATGAGTCCACATTTCAGCCCAAAGTGTTGGGCCAATCCAAAGCGGTCTCTCACCACTATTCTTAGCTTGACTAAAGATTCCTTTCATCCGTTTTTTTTTGCTCTTTTCAAGAATCCGTCTTTCACCATCTCGATAATGCCGGTATCTCAATTGTACTTCCACTACACAATACAATATTGATAAAAATTAAAGATACTAATTCAGTACTATGTAACTATAAAACAATAAAAACTATATCAAACATTACCGCAAAAGTTCTGAAATATCTTTTTTGAATGTGTATAGGTGTAACCTTCCAGCTAAAGTAAGGACCATCGAACTTCCTCCGAAATATTCCAACAATGACTCGAGATAATTTTTCTTTGTCCCGGTCAAACCTGTTACATGAGTAACGAAATAGGTTAAGAAATGAAATTCAAACTTTGATCTAATTTAACAAGTTACTGAAAAGTTATATCATCAAACTTTGATCTAATTTAACAATTTTCAGAAAAGTTTCAGCATTTACATGAAACCGATGGTTAAGACATTGAGCTAGATTACAATAACTCAAAAAATATATAGTCCATATCCAAACATGAATAATGACAATCCTCACACTTAATTATATCACCGCAACATCAACATCCAAAGAACTCGATTGAAAATACTAAACTAAAAGTTATATCATATCACGACATCTCTACATTTCATCAAACTCAAACACAATTCTTCAGCTCCAATGCAAAATCAAAATTAAGATCCTATGCAAACTCAAACACAAATGTTAAGTGAATTTAGATTTTACCATTTAGTCTCAACGCCTGGGATAGGATGCTCACTCAAGACTGGTAGATGTTCTCGACCAGAAATAGCCATCAAAGCATCTAACAACGCTTAGTAATCTTGTTTTTTGGGGTTGGTTTTCACCTAGCCGAGATCAACTGTGGAAACGACTAAGTAAACTAAGTTAAGATCTCGGCTAAGCTAGGTGAAAACCAACCCCAAAAAACAAAATTACCAAGCGTTGTTAGATGTTTTGATGACTATTTATGGCCGAGAACATCTACCAGTCTTGAGTGAGCATCCTATCTCATGCATTGAGACTACATGGTAAACTATATCATATCACGACATATGTACATTTCATTAAGTGATAGATAGACTTTTTAAAGGTCTTAATCAATACTTCGTTGTAGTATTTGAGGATCGAACCGAAGAGGCTAAGGTTGAAACACTAAGAATGCATGAATCTTCCTAAGCTAGAGCAATGTTTTTGTGTTTTTCTATTTATAAACTAAAGGAAACAAATTGCAAGAAGGGAAAACAAAGATATAAGAGTTGAATCACGGACTAAGCTATCAAGGAGATGGGATACGATCAAACAACGAATCAATTGGAAGCATTGAACTCTATCCTAGAACATGGGATTCATAATTATGACTAATCCACCGTCGTGGCACTAATCACTTTGTTAATCACCAAATCAAGAGCAAACTCTCGTTTGTGATAAGATGATTTACAAGCATTGAAATCCAATCCCAATTAGTTCACTANGTGTCTGGCTCTGCTTTTACCTGGAAACGCTCCAAAACATGCAATAACTCACTAGGACCTAATGCAAATGTCCTAAACTCTAAATGAGACCTATATGCAAGATAAAACCATGATTATGCATGCAAATGACACAAAACCCTAAATGCAATGCATCCTAAAACATGCAATATATGAGTGTATCATTAAGCTCAAACACAATTCTTAAGCTCCAATGCAAAATCAAAATTAAGATCCAATGCAAACTCAAACACAAATAATAAGTGAATTTAGAGTTTACCATGTAGTCTCAACGCCTGAGATAGGATGCTCACTCAAGACTGGTAGATGTTCTTGGCCATAAATAGTCATCAAAGCATCTAACAACGCTTGGAAATCTTGTTTTTTGGGGATGGTTTTCACCTAGCCTAGCCGAGATCAACTGTGGAGAGTCGAACAAGTGGAGAGGCGAAAGAGTGGAGAGGCGAAAGAATGGAGAGGCGATAGAGTAGAGAGGTAAAATCTAAACGCTTCGTCGCCTCGTCGGCATTTGAACGCCTCGTCACCTCGTCTGAGATGGAAATCTAAACGCCTTGTCGCCTCGTCGGCAATGGAGAGGCGACGAGGCGAAAGAGTGGAGAGGCGAAAGAGGGGAGAGGCGAAATAGTGGAGAGCCGGAGAAGAAAAGGAGAGGCCGAGACAAACTAGCTCACCTTGGATCGTACTACCTCACCGGGTCCAGCTCGCTTCTGCAGAATCAAGGCCGAGCCGAGCCCAAACCGATGTGACGCCTCAGACGAATCAAAACCATGCCTTGGTTAAATCAAGACCAAACCAAGGCCAAATCATGACCAAACCAGAACCAAACCGACCCGAACCACCTCGGTAGCTTGATAAATAAAAGAGGCCGAGCCCACAACGGAGCAAATCGTCATGGGCCGAGCCGGATACATCATGGGTCGAGCAGGATACATCATGGGACGAAGCAAAGGTTGGTGGGCCGATATGAGGTTTATCTTTCAAGCATAATGGGCCGAACTGAAGGCACATTAGATGATTCAGGTCATCATTCGCCCTAGGAGACGATCCAAGTTGTCGACCGCATAAAGAAAAAAGGAAATCTTTCAAATGCCTTCCGAGATCCTCGCTTACGAAATCAGTATAAATATATATTGTAGTCTCTCATAAACGATACACGCTTTTACCTAGCAAAACACTTAGCAATATATCTTCACTACAAGAAAAAAACAGTTTTTGTGACTACCATTTGCGACTATTTTGTTAGACGCAAAAAAGAGGGACAATATTGTGAGTGATTTGCGACTAATAAGCGACTACACATAAAACATATGCACAATAGTCCCAAATTACCAACTAAAAAAATTAGTCATATCAGAGTCACTTATTTGTGACTGTTTAAAGACTAGCAAAAGTAGTACCAAATTTGTGACTGGGTTGCTTCGATTTAGCAACTCCACTCGATTTTTTTAAATAAACATCAAATAATATACAAAAAAATTCAACACTTACAATTTTTTTAAATATAATCATTTTATAAATCCTAAATTCTTAACCCTAAACCTCTAACCCTTAATCATAAATTCTAAATCGTGAATTGTAAAATATATTTTTGAACAACTATATACCTAGAATCATTGTAAAGTGATATTCAAACCTTATAGGTTCTTAAAGTTTAGGGTTTAGGGTAACATGTACACTAATTTGCAAACCCAGGTTTTGTGATTAATTTGAGACTAATTTGTGACTAATTTTTAATAGTAGTCACAAAATAGTCCAAAATTTGGGACTAATTTGCAACTCCACTCAATTGTTTTTTAGAAATCAATAAATTATAAACTCAAACCACAAACTCTTAACCCTAAACCCTTAACCCCTAACCCATAATCATAAACTTGATCTAAATATTAAATTATAAACTAAATAATACACATAAACATCAAATAATATACAAAAAATTCAACACTTACAATATTTTTAAATATGATAATTGTATAAATCCTAAATTCTAAACCCTAAACCTCTAACCCTTAATCATAAATTATAAATCTTAAATTGTAAACTAGATCTTACACATAAACATCAAATAATATACAAAAAAATATAACACTTACAAAATTTCAATCTAATCATAACATGTACTAAGTGTTACATGTGTTTTATAAGTAATGATTTTGAAATATAGAAATTCTCTCAAAATTTATTTATTTTTAAGTTTTAACATATTTTTGAACGGCTATATACACAAAATCATTGTAAAGTCATATTCAAACTTTTTGTGTTCTTAAAGTTTAGGGTTTAGGGTAAAGATTTTTTATTGTCACAAAATAGTCCCAAATTTGCGACTAATTTGTGATAAAATGGCAAAATAATGAAAACTTCTCATTAGCTAATTCATTGAGACAATGATTGAGATCTTCCACCGTTGATGTGGAGAATCTATTTTTTATTGTTTTTATCTTTTTTATCTCTCTCTCTCCTTCCACGATTTTCTTCTTCTTCCTTCTCTTCGACATAATCTCTTTATCTTCTTCTTCCTTCTACATCTAGCTCTTTTTTTTTTCAGATGCTCACCGCCGGCGAGGCTGTCGTGTGGTTGGTCGGTGGTTTTTTTTTCCAGATCCATATTGGTTTCTCTTTCTTGATTTCTCTTTCTCTTCCTCGATTTCTCTTCCTCGACTTCTCTTTCTCTTCCTCGATTTCTCTTTCTCCATTGATTTTATTTGTGTTTTTGGGTTCAGGTACCTCTGATGCGAAGAGCTTGAACAATCCACCACCACCACCACTAGAGGAGCTCCGCGGCCTAAGCCAGACGGAGGAGCTCGCGAGGAGGAGCAGATCGGGATGGAGGTTCGTGGTGGTTTCTCTGTGCGATGCAGGTTCGAGTCTAACTATGGAGGAGGAGCTCGCTCGGAGGATCAGATCGGCGAAGGTGAGGGAGCAGATCGGCGCGACGAGGGATCAGATCGGCGCCGGCGATGGCAACGGTGAAGACCCGTGATGCCATCGAAGATCTTTTTGTTTTTTTTGTTTTAATTTAGATTTTTTTTTTTTTTTTTCATTTTCTGTAATTAATTTAATAAATAAAAATATTTTTTTTTTTTTTTTTTTTACAATTAGTCGCAAACATAGTCTCTAAATTATGACTGATATTTGGTGTCACATATTAGTCGCAAAATAGCGACTGTTTTTTGACCACTGTATTTAACGACCAAATATTTGCGACTAAATTTTTTAGTCACAAAATGGTCGCAAATGACTCATTTGTGACTATTTTGGTAGTTGCAAAAACTGTGTTTTCTTATAGTACTTGTATGCAATCGCTTCCTAAACAGCAATAATAAAAACTATATTTGTATCTTTGTTCTTTTATTTCGATCTTAGAAACTTATGTTCCCTCTAAAAATCCTTACAAGAATTTGGTTATGCGAGTTTCGACTCCCACAATTTGGCACCGTCTGTAGGGACTAAAAGTTTTCTTACTCACAGAAATCAAAGAACGAGATCTGAAAAGATGGCCGGAGACGAACAAAGGAGCGGTGATAACACAAACAACAACGGTAACGACACTCCCAGAGACAGAGTTGATCCCAGCGGCTCTCCTCCATTAATCACGGAGACTGCTTGGCACCCCTGGCCGAATTAAAAGACATGCTCGCCACGCTGCTGAAGAAGGCGGAGGAGCAAGACAAGCTAAACAAAACCCTCTCAGAGAGGCTCGAGATGCTGACGACAGAGAGCCGAGCCCGAGATCTGCACACCGAAAACTTCGGCTCGGCGACGAATCCATCCAGCGGAATCGCGAGGAGACTCGTTCTCAATATCACGGCCCTCGACTTCTCAACGCCTGCTAGTACCTCGGCACACGCCTCATGAATCGCGAGGGGACTACCACCATTGCATCTGTCAGACGAGGTCACACTTGCGACGACGATGCCAATCTTACCCGAGCCACCTCGGTTAAATCGTAGAGTATAGGAGCACCAACGATGGACGAGGCCATCAGACTGACAATCGCTGAAGGTACTGCCTCGGAGGGACGAACACGACGATCACCGATGGAGAAAGACACGACAAAGGAGATCACACCTCGGTATGCAT
Source organism: Eutrema yunnanense (assembly GCA_002933935.1). NCBI lineage: Eukaryota > Viridiplantae > Streptophyta > Magnoliopsida > Brassicales > Brassicaceae > Eutrema > Eutrema yunnanense. The sequence continues at coordinate 125,450 of PKML01017401.1, read as the reverse complement.
CACGCGCGAGGAGCTCACCTCGGCACTAGAAAGAGCAAGAACTGTAGGAGACGTTTCCAGATCGGGTCAGCTCAAAAATTTGACTAAAGAAGAAGAAAACCTTCTCTGGGTGGAACAGACGCAACGCTCCTACGAGCTGAGAAAGGCGAGCCAAAACCAACACGACGAGTCTCCGAGGCCGAGCCGAGCCCAGACTGAAGAGATGAGAGAGATCCGAGCTTCTTTAGTTATGGCCAATGCTGAAATGCGAGCCGTTTAATCGAAAGTGCTTCACGCAATTAGCGCAGAACCTGAGATAGATCGAGTGCTAAAGGAGACGCAGAGGACACCCTTCACAGCTCGGATCACCGAGGCAAGAGTATCCGACCCAGGAAAGATCAGAATCCCATTCTACGAGGGAATGACCGACCCGAAGGCACACATAACATCTTTTCGCATAGTAATGGGCCGAGCCAACCTCAAGGAAAGTGAAAGAGATGTCGGACTCTGCCTCCTGTTCGTAGAGCATCTTAGGGGAGCTGCCCTCGAATGGTTCTCAAGACTTGACAGGAACTCCATCGAGAATTTTCGACAATTGTCTCCCATGTTCTTAAAACAATATTCCATGTTCATAGATCGAGGAACCTCCGATGCCGACCTATGGACCCTCACTCAAGGACCGACAGAGACGCTACAAAATTTCATGGGACGATTCAAAACGGTTATATCAAAAGTCAAAGGCGTAAGTGACAAACCCGCCCTCGCCGCATTGAAAAAATCATAGACGAAAAGTACGAGACGACAAAGTCAGCAATCCGAAATGCCACCACGGCAAAAAACCCTAGGAGAAATACCCAAAACAATGAATACCTACAACATAACGGACCCAAGATCGGTGGCGGTCATAACTACCAAGTAGGAGCGGGTTGCACATGGACCAAGAACTCCAACAGCTACGACGAGAAGGCATATTGCGAATATCACCGATGTTACAGCCATCAAGCGGAAAATTGTCAAAACCTAGGCGCGAGGCTTGTAGCAAAACGTTTAGCTGGAGAGCTCGACGGCGCTGTAGGTCTCGACGACTTTGGACAAACAGAGGAAAACGAGCAACCGATCAGCCGAACCTAGGCTATATGCCGAAGCGAGGAAGGAGAAATAACGAAGAAGTGCCACCAAGCCCCCGGAGAAACATAAACATGATAATGGGCGGATCCCAGAACTGCACAACAGAAGCACCGCTTCAGGTCTGAACCATCACTAAGCTACACCAGCAACGAACTACAGGACGACTTGATCCCTGAAAAGTGTAAATAGGCAACCAATCTTCGGAAAGGTTCATGTGTCCCCCCTCTCAAAAGGGGGGGGGGAATAGGTACGTACGTATACCTATATACTTCCATTTTATGCCATACTATCTCTCGCATTCATCATTCAATTCTTTATCAACACAATCACTTTCAGTATTCGTCATTTGATTTTATAATCATTCAAACTTTCATCATCTCATATGTTGCTTGACACAACAGACGAACTACTACATCCTTTATGGATCAACCCCTATATCCTACACAGATTAGAGTCCCTTATAATCCACCACGGATTAAAGCGAGCTATATAAATTAAAGGCGGGTATATCTAGACCAGAGGAAAGAAATGATATACCTCGACCAAACCACTCAAAGTTTTACTATCAAAACGGACATGTAAGTCTACATCGCAAGCTCTAAAACCGAAGTAAAATCCAAAACCCAGTAATCACTTCGATTCTCAGCACACTGGTCTTCAACATCTCAACACATAATACTAGACGTATCATTTTGAAACATGCCGTCTAGTATGAGATACTCGAACTTGTCTCATCATGTTTAGTTAAAACCGAGACGAGTTCGTACGCCGATACTACATCGCATGCTCTAAAGTCGGAGTACAAACAATCAAAACGCAGCAACTGCTCGCTTGAAGCAATCGCTTAAAGCTTACTTGGCAAAGTTTAAAAACTATAAAGCTTAACGGGAAAAATGCCTAAAAAACCCTGAACTCACAACTTTCAGCCAAAAAAAGCTCAAACTACGAGATGGACAAAATAAACCTTCAACTTTTGTTGACTATTCCGTTTAATCCCCAACTTTTACTGACCAAACCATTTTAGACCCAACGTTAGTCAACTAACAATAGGACCAACATCATGACTAAAAAGCTTGATAAAGGTTGGGAAAATGCCAATGTTTTGAAGTTTTTTAATAATTTTTTTTTCATAGTATAAAAATGAAATTAGCGTTTTTAACAATAAAATTAATTTCTGAGAAAGATAACCCAAATATAAATTTTTATTCGAAATTTTTTTGGAAATAATTACTAACTAGTTTATAATATAAACATTAAAATGTTAGAACACGCAATGAAAATGTTACTAAAATTTATAACTATTTACAAAAAAAAATATGAATTTATTTTCACAAATTTATATTACCGATAAATAATTAATCATACTCATGTTATCTTTCGCAAAATTATTAGTTTTTTAAAAATTTAGCCCATGTACAGTACGGTGTGTACGTATGTGGACGTACATGGGTAGACAGATGGATGAATATATTCGTCATTTACACGCTTAAAGACAAAAAAAAAAGAATAATAATATAAGTGTTAACTTACTAAGTAAAGTTGAAATAAGTGACTTTCTGTGCAATTATGTCTTGTAACTATTTTAATCTAAAATTTTGTAAAAAAATTTCAACTTTTTATTTAGCCAAAAAAATTTCCAGCTTTTATTGACCAAGCCATTAAAATCCCCAACTTTTATTGACCAAGCCATTTTAGTCATGCCGTTAGTCAACTATAATCCTATCGTTAGTTGACTAACGTTGGGTCTAAAATGACTTGGTCAATAAAAGTTGGGGATTAAAAGGACTAGTCAACGAAAAACAAAAGTTTATTTTGTCCATCGCGTAATTGGAGCCTTTTTTGACTGAAAGTTGTGAGTTTAAGGTTTTTTAGGCATTTTTCCCAAAGCTTAACTAAAGACAAGTCAAAAATATAATCTTCAAAGCCAATACAGATAAATCCATCCAGACACTATATTCAAAAACAAAACAAAAACAATATACAAAGTTCAAAAACAAAGCAAAAACAAAAGACAAATTCCGGAGACATAAGCTAGTCGGGACGATTCAGATTGAGATTTTCCTCAGCATCAAGGTTCACAACACCATATGTGTTGGAATTAGACCTACAAGGATCAACGACACCAAGGCTAGCTGCAGTGGATTCCACCGGCTCGACGCCAAGAAGAAAACTCAGCTCAGTGGCAATCCTCTCAAACGCCTCGTCAGCATCTAAACACCTCATCAACAAAACGACTCGGCGTCGATGACGTCTCGCCTCGACAACAAAACGACTTGGCGTCGATGACGTTTCACCTCGTCAACAAAACAACTCGGCGTCGGTTACGTATCCCCTTGACAACAAAATGGCTCAGCGTCAAACATAAGACATCTCGCCTCGTCCGCATCTAAACGCTTCGTCGCCTCGTCAGCATCTAAAAGCCTCATCTCCTCGTCAGTATCTAAACACCTCGTCTCCTCGTCAGCATCTAAATGCCTCGTCTCCTCGTCAGCATCTAAACGCCTCGTCGCCACGTCATCATCTAAAAGTCTCGTCTCCTCGTCAGCATCTAAATGCCTCTTCGCATTGTCAGCATCTAAACGCCTCGTCAGCATATAAACGCCTCATCTCTTCATTAGCATCTAAACGCCTCATCTCCTTGTCAGCATCTAAACACCTCATCGCCTCGTCAACATCTAAACGCCTAGTCAGCATATAAATGCCTCGTCGCCTCGTCAGCATCTAAACGCCTCGTCTCCTCGTCAGTATCTAAACCTCTAATCTCCTTGTCAACATCTCTACGCCTCGTCAACCAAACGGCTCGGAGTCGACAAGAAATATCTCACGTCGTCAATCCGGCGGCACCTCGTTTTGCCAAATTAATGGATCGATACTGACCAAGAGGCATCTAGGCTCGCCTCGCCTCGTCAACAATGCGACATCAAACGAGTAACGCCTAGGCTCGATGTTATCGATAGCATCGAGAGTGACGAAGACAGTTCGGCTCGGCAGTTGATCTCGATCTCGATAACTTTCACCTCGTCAAAATCATTACTGAGTCTTTAGACAAAAAAAAATTCCGTGCTCCTAACTTATGCAATCTCTGGAACAAAAATTATAATCTCTAGTAAAAAAAATCTTGATTAACACTTAAAAATTCTTAGGTTGGAACTACCCTAATTCTTAGAACTAGTTACCAATGTAAACTCGATAAATATTTGGTTTAATACAGTTTGTTTTCTTTTAGAAAAAATGTATCTGTAATTAACTAATTTCTAGACAAAATTATGTTTCGGTATGTCTTTTTTTTTTCCTTCTTATTACGGTTTGATTTCAATTTAGTTTCGTTTTTAAAAAAAAATCTGAACGTAGACCCATACATTCGTCCAGGGCGGAGCCGACCATGTAGTTTAACCTTTGTTTAGAGAGCAAATCCATCCCAACACGAGGCTAACTGTTGGGGTCAGTTTTCACCTAGCCAAGATCAATTGTAGAAACGACTAAGTAAAGAGTGGAGAGCCGAAAAGTGGAGAGGCGAAATCTAAACGCCTTGTCGCCTCGTTGGCATTTGAATGACTCGTCGGCATTTGAATGCCTCGTCAGCTCGTCCGAGATGGAAATCTAAATGCTTCGTCGCCTCGTCGGCAATGGAGGGCGACAAGGCAAAAGAGTATAGAGGCGAAAGAATGGAGAGGCGAAATAGTGGAGATGCGAAAGAGTGGAGAGGCGAAAGAGTGGAGAGGCGAAATAGTGGAGATGCGAAACATGGGAGACCGGAGAAGAGAAGGAGAGGCCGCGCCGAACTAGCTCACCTCGGATCGTACCACTTCACCGCGTCCAGCTCACCTCGGCCAGCTCGCCTCTGCAGAATCAAGGCCGAGCCGAGGCCAATCCGATGTGACGCGTCAGACGAATCAAAACCATGCCACAATTAAATCAAGACCAAACTGAGGCCAAATCAGGATCAAACATGAACCGAACCGACCCGAACCACCTCGGTAGCTTGATAGAGAAAAGAGGCCGAGCCCACAACGGAGCAAAGCGTCATGGCCCGAGCCAGATACATCATGGGCCGAATCAAAGGCTGGTGGGCCGAGATGAGGTTTATATTTCAAGCATAATGGGCCGAACCGAAGGCCCATTAGGCGATTCAGGTCATCATTCGCCCTAAGAGACGATCCAAGTCGGCGGCCGCATAAAGAAAAAAAGAAATCTTTCAAATACTTTCTGAGATACTCGCTTACGAAACCTGTATAAATAGATATTGTAGTCTCTCATAAACGACACACGCTTTTACCTAGCAAAACACTTAGCAATATATCTTGTACGCAATCGCTTCCTAAACATCAATAATGAAAACCATCTTTAGATCTTTGTTCTTGTGTTTCGATCTTAGAAACTTATGTTCCCTCTAAAAATCCTTACAAGAATTTGGTTGTGCGAGTTTCGACTCCCATATTGTTGTTCTTGCTCTAGAGCATTAGGAGGATGAGGAGGAGGTTGATGCTCCAGAATCTGAACAAACGATTGTTTTGGGTTGGGAATTTGTGGGTCTGGCTGAAGATCATGAAGCGGCGGTTGCTAAAGAGGAGCCGGTTGTTGCTGAAGAGGAGCTAGCTGTTGCTGAGGAGGAGGAAGAGGTTGTTGTGTCGACGGCGGATATTGGGACAGAAGCGATGCTGATCTATATGGCTGGGAAGTCGACGATGTCGCGTTCGAGGACGGGTTAAAGGCGTGAGAAGACGGTCCTCCACTGCCGCTTCCTCTCCCACGACCGGTAAATCGGACACCTCCGGTAGATTTACCACCACGGCCTCTACTTGATTTTTTCGGAGGCATTCTCTTCAAGTTATGAACGAAATCGGATGAAAGGAGAAGAAAACCAGAGGGTAATCGAAAGAGGAGATGAAAATTAGTCGATCTCAGAAGAAATTTGAGAGAGAAAGTTGGGAAATTTGAGAGAGAAAGTTAAGAAGTTGAGAGAGAAAGTTGAGTGTGCTTGAGAGAAAGAGAAAGTTGAGTCGACAAAAGAAAAAAAAAAGAAAAGAGAAAGATGCATAGTAATTTACGAAAGGGTCTTAATGTGGTCGCACATTTGGTCGCAACTAAAATATGGAGGGATAAATTACCGCTTGACATTTCACAAAAATCCTTAAATTTTTCATAAAATTTGAGAGAGTCGCAAAATAGTCGCACATATAATTGTAGCAAAATAGTCGCAAATAAGAGATGATAGTAGCAAAGTAGTCCTAATTTGTGACTGTTTTGTGACGCTATTTTATAAGTCACAAACATATACCCTAAACCTTAAACTTTAAGAGCCAAAAAGATTTAAATATGACTTTACAAGTGATATATGCATATTCTACATGTATTTAGAACGTATTTCATATAGATTTAAGATCATTTACTTGGATCTTCATGGCATATCATACTTGTTTTGTCTCATTTAGAGTTTTAGGGTTCTCATGCTAGGTCCTAGAGTGTCTTGCATGTTTTGGAGTCCTTTTCAGGTGCTAAAGAGGAGATTCGAGACCCGAGAAGAGGAGACGGAAACCGTACCGACGTCACTGGTCGGTACTGGTGCTCGGCATCGACCGATACCAGGTGTGACACCGAGTATCGACCGACACCGAGGAGTGACATCGGTACCAAAGCTTCAGGGGATTACACCGATGCCACTAATCGGTGTCACAGCTCGGTACTGCCACATGGAGAACCCGGGGGAAAAAGTCCATAATACGGAGCAAAGATACCGAGGAGTGACCTCGGTATCCACTGAAGAAGCATCGATCGATACCAGGTGTGATACCGAGTATCGACCGATACCGAGGAGTGACCTCGGTATCCACTGAAGACCAAAGCCAAACATCTCCTCGGTACCGAGGCCACTGCTCGGTATTGGCTCATCGGTGTAAAAACCCAGGCTCAATACCGAGGTGTTACACCGAGGTGTGTCCTCGGTATTGATCGATACCGAGCAATGACACCGAGGTGTGTCCTCGGTATCGATCGACACAAAGAATTTTATCCATTTAAACCGGGTCGGTACCCGGTTTGCCCCGGGTCGACCCGGGTCGTCACTATTCACTATTTAAGCCCAAAAATCTAATTTGGAAGGGCTAAGTCTTTTCTTAAGCAAAAACCCTCTCTAAGAGTGATTTGTAAGAGATTGATCCTTTTAATTTATGCAATTTGAGTATTGTTTTCTTGATTGAATCCATCTATCTTCTACTTTCTAATCATTCAATCATATTGATCATGAGTTTTAACACTTCTTTTCTTGGATTTGTTAAACCCATGATGATTAGTGAGTAGTCTTAAGGATCTTGAGATAAGGTAGATTAGGGTGATCTAGGGTTTGATTAGTGGTGGTTAGGATTAGATAATCTTATATTCCTTCTTGTCTAGAGTCCCTAATGCTAGATCTAGCTTGAAAGAGTGGGTCTAGATCACAAGGCATTTCATGAACACCAAGTGTTTGATGAAATGCCAAGACCAAACTAGACAAGAGATTTATGTTCCTAACCTAAGACATTAGTTGTTTAGGGTATATCTTTGGTTGATCTTGTTATGATTCTTAATGCTTGCTAATTGTTAATCCACAAATGATGATTTGCTAATGGACTTGATAATTAGCATAGTGATTAGTTGCTTGAAAGAGAACTAATCTAGATTAGAGATCTATTGCCTAGGAATTAGCTTCTTGAGTAAATGAACACCACTACTTGAACTTGGATCACCCTATATCATTAACCTTATCTCTTGTTCCGCTTTTATTATTTGGATTACATCTTGCTTAGTTGTTTTACTTGTTTAATTTGGATACTTAATTACCAACCACCTTGTTTAGCTTAAATTACCTTGTTTAGATTCAGTGTATATAGTAGTTCAAATCTATGTAAAACGTATAAATTAACTATTTACAATTCTATATTGTTAAATTTCTTTTAAAAATCAAGTGAAATTGGTAAACGGAAGCAAATCAGTCACAATTTCAGGTGTTGGTCGCAAATATTCAGGTGTTAGTCGCAAAGAGTACATAACCAAATATGGATGTTGTTAAAGTTAGTCGCAAATTAGTGGGTAGTTTAAGACGCCAATAAAACTGTTGAAAATCTGTTTTAGCCAATCGAACCCCCCACCTGTGATTAATATACAAGGTGTGTAACCAATTAGCTTTTGTGATCATTCTGGTTTTTGCTACATGAACTAATATATATATATATATATATATATATATATATATATATTATATTTTGCAATAATAAAGATATATATAAATATTTTTTTGTATGGGTATGAAAGAAAACAAACTTGATCAGCTTGAGATCATGTACATTAAGTAAATGTAAAATTACAAGTAGACATATATACACACATATACATACGTATATACTTAGTTAAAACAAAACGGTTGCAAATAAGTCAAAAATTTGGGACTAGTTTTGCGACTACACTTTCCGACTAAAACATGAGTCGCTAATTCGTCTTAATTTTTGACTATTTTGCAACCATAACTATATTGTCGACTACCAGTCTTTAAACAGTCACAAATAAGCGACTATTCTCTGACTACCTCGTTTCGTCGTTAATTTGTGACGGTTGTGCCTCTGCATTGTGCGTATTCGTTTATTAGTCACAATTTTGTCTCGCTTTTTTGCGACCAAAAAAAGGGTCACAAAATGTCGTCACAAAAACTGTGTTTTCTTGTAGTGCAAGTCGAAATGCGAGAGACAAATCGGCAGGATAGGGTGGGTTAAGGTTAGGAACGTAGAGTGGATGTAGACAAAACATGGAAGAGAGAGAGTTTAAGGAACGTTGGCAAAACAATTTTAAGTTAAAACCAAACACTTTATTAATTTAGAAAGAGGAGTAGAACATTATTCGAGAAGAAAGCCAACAAATAAATTTCAAGTAAAAATCCTAAATGCAACATGAATTGAAAACTTAAGTTCTACTCCTATGAAAACAATTTCTTCATAATCATCCTCAAAAGCTTCTGGCGGATCGAACTCAACTTCACTATCAGATGAAACGATATGAGACACTTGGCATAGCAATCCCTTTGCTAGACGAGCATTTCGCAGGACAATGTTCACCCGATTGCCACCATGAAGTCCCATTTCACAAAGTTTGGCCTTGATATCGTGATATAAGACTCGGAATCCACATGTTCTTATTGGTCTCACGGTGATCAAAAGCTCACAAGCTTGTTGCGGAAGTGGACGTGATGATGAGATGGAAGGTGGTTTGATTGACTCTCTCAATCGATGGGGGTTAATTGACTCTCTCAATCTATGAACAAAATAGGTTGTTTGAATCACACAAACAAGCTAAATCGCAGCCTCTAAAGAGTAAATTTAATCGCACACTTAAGTCTAAAGAACGAGAACAATTCTTCAGGAAACACACTTGAAAGAAGAGAACAAAATACTATATTGATTCGATATTGAAATGTAAGTTTTTACAATGACAGAAATGAGCTTATATAATGCTCTACACAAGGCTAAAGCCAACGGTCTAAGAGCTAAGAAAGAAAAAAATCGCAAACTAAATGCAAAACTAGCCGTTTGGGTCATAATGAGCAAATCGGCCAAAATAAAGAAACTTGATGGAACGGTATCTGGTCAACTTGGGGAGATAATTTCGTACCTTAGGAACATTTTGGATGGTGTATATCACGTCCAAAACGCAGCATTATTGAAGAAGAAAGAGCCGTTGGAGATTAAAGTCGCGAGACTCTAAATAAAGCAAGTGGAGCTCGAACTTGATCCACCTAATCAAGTGAGGTTAGGTGCACCTTAGGATGTGTATAATATCTTCTAGACGATCTCCAGGCTTCCAAATAAATTGTTGTGTTTCATATAAACAAAGGAAAATGTGACTTTCCTTAGTTGGACTCGGTAAGACCCGTGGAATGTATTTGGCGGTCATGGGTGGATCCGATGGATATTTATTTGGATTTTGGGCTTGTTGGAACCATAAGAGACCCAATAATATTCTCCAAGTGGTTCTGGGTCGAGATCGTTACTGAGTTGGGCTGTGTAACACGATCTTGGGCCTAGTTGCGGGATTGAGTTCGAAACATGTCCATCAATTTGTAAAATCGATAACTTCCATGTCTGAACCGGTTTTGAGATGAATCCAATTCTCGGTTTGTCTCTGATGGATCAAAATTCCAGACCAAGTCGGTTTGTAGCTTAATTCCTTCTAGTTTGGTCGGAAACCTCCAATTAATGTGTGTATGCCCAAATCGGGTAAGTTGGGGATTACCCAATTTGTAAAATGGATATATCCTTCGTCTGAACTCCGATTTGAATGATTCCACTTTGAGGCGCTCCTCTGATGGGTTAAGATTACAGAACAATTTAGATTGTGGCTGAAATTGATATATCATGGTTTTTACCTCGTTTAAGCCATGATATAAGTCCGTTTTATCGAGTCGTTATTCTATTATAGAGTCTTTTACAGGTTTTAGCACATTTGGAGTATTATTGGAGATATTGGAGTTTTATGGAGCATTCTGAAGCGAAACTGAAGTCTGGTGACTAAGTGTCCGATCAAAGCGTCAAGTATCGATCGATACCCCCTGGTATCGATCGACACCCGTCGAAGCAGATTTCAAGTCGCGACTTAATGAATATTTGAAGAATTGCAGAACTTGCCCAGAAGACTTTAATATTTACAAGAAGACCCCAATTCGTGTTTAGACTATTTAATTAGGTTTTACAGCCACTTTGATGGCTATGCCTATTTTATTTTGGTTTTGAGAGAGAGCTTTTGAATGGAGACAAGTCTGAAACTCTGTTCGTCTGAGAGAATATTTCGAACCCTCTTGTTACTCTTTCTGATTTATTTGATGATTTATTCAGTTATGTTGATTGTTTCATTCTCCATGTCTGAGTAGATCCCTTGTTAGGTTCAGGGTTCTCAATAGGGTTTTCTCTGAATGCTAGGTTGATTTATTATTAGGATTCACCATCTAAATTAGTTCTTCACCATAGGTTGTTTGCAAAGCTAATTCTAGATTGATCACCTAGAAGTTAGATCTTAGGGTAATTGATTAGGCACGAGAGTGCGATTAATTACCTGATAGAACCTAAGGTGAGTAAAATAACTATTCGCAAAGAGATTTGGTTTAGTTGTTTTGTGAACAAATCAAACCTGATTAAAAAGCAGATTTAGACATTGGGATTCGCAAAGAGATTTGGAATTCCTAGGATTTAGATTTAGATAGTTTTCGCAGAGAGAGTTGGTTAACTATATCTTAGTGATTTGAGTTCAAGAACCGCGTTAAATCTGAATCTTGCTAGCTAGTCTATCTGCATTTAGTGATTCCCTGAACCTAGCCTTTCTCCAACTGAATTCACAACCGTTTTAATTTACATTCTGTCTTTAATACCATTGATTGCTTAGCGTGATTCTCACCTATATAATCTATTGTGTGTTTCTGTGAGTCCTTGTGTTCGACCCCTAACTATACTATAACAACTGCTTTAGTATCTAAATAGGGTATTAATTTGAGCATATCAAATTTGGCGCCGTTGCCGGGGACTCAATTCGCTATTATATTTTAGTCTGAGAAATTCGACTAAGCTCGACGGTATCGGTCGATACTATCTAGTATCGGTCGATACTCACCGTTTTCTTTTTATAGATATCGATCGACACCACTTGGTATCAATCGATACTCATCGTGTTACTGAGTTACTAACGTTCTTGCTTTTGTTTTCAGGTGCATGTCTAATCGTGAAACCAGAAAGAACAAGAACGCTGAGCTAGTTGATCTGTCACTCGAGCAACTAGCACTTGTGGAACGCGCAAACAGAAAAACAAAGAAATCAACAAGGATGAACAACAATCAAGTGGAGTTGGTTCAAGATGCAGCTGGTGCATACAGAGATCGAGAGGGTCGTTTGTGCAATGGGCAAGGACAACGTCTGGATGGAGAGGGGAATGTCATTCTACCTGCTCCTGTTGTCGAAGGGATTGTCGCTGGGAATGTCGCTGTGAACGCGAACGCTGGGAATGTTGTGGTTAATCATGGTAGAACGATTGGTTAGTACAACAGGCCAGATCAGTTTTACGCAAATTGGTCAGCCATTCGTCCTCCTGCTTATCAGAGGAATGACTTGGAGCTGAAGCCTGCCTACTACACTCTTGTGGGACAGCACCCTTTCCATGGTCTTTCCAACGAACATCCGATGGATCACATTGAAAAGTTCGAGGACTTGGTCACTACCATCAAGAGCAATGGAGTGTCTTACGACTACCTCTTTTGCAAGCTTTTCCCGTACTCTCTTGGTGGAGATGCGACCTACTGGTTGAAGCAGCTATCTCCTGGATCGCTGACTAACTGGGAAGATACTAGAACTGCCTTTCTGAACAATTTCTATGATGATGCACGATCTGAGGATCTAAAGAACAAGATCTCCCAGTTTTCTCAAGGACCTACCGAGGCGTTCAAGGCTACTTGGACAAGATTTAGGTCGTATCAGAGGGATTGCCCACATCACGGATACTCTGATGTTCAGTTGATGGGATTCTTTTTCAGAGGGTTCGACTGGAGGTACCATATGACTTTGGATGTTGCGAGCAATGGAAACTTCAACACCAAGTATCCTGACGAAGCTTACGTGTTGATTGAAAACTTGGCGTCTAGTAATAGCACCAAGAATGCTGATTTTAAGCGGAGGAAGCTAGCTGATAACGTGGATGGTTCACAGATCGCTGATGTGCAAGCTAAGTTGGACTCTATGCACAGTTTTCTGATGGGCAAGACACAGAAAGCTGTTCACTTTGTTGACGATGTCGAGGTTTTCAACGAAGATGAAGAAGAGGATGTTAACTACATTGGTGGTTCTGGCTTTCAAGGTCAAAGAAATCAGTTCAACGACAACCGCAACTTCAACAACAACCGGAACTTCAACAACAACTCGCAGCAAGGAGGGTCGAATCAGTTTGGCCAGAAACCATCTCAGAACAGTGAGTATGTCAGGAACTGTGGGAACTCATATTATCAGCATGTACCTGCTAAGATTCCTGATAGCAAAATCGAGGCTATGTTTGAACAACTGGTTCAAGGACAGCAACAGCTTACTATGAATCTCAACGAAAAGATAGATGATGTGTACAAGGATCTGAGTGGAAGGATCGACGCGCTCGATACTCATCAAAAGATGTTGGAAACGCAAGTAGCTCAGACTGCAGCAGCTGCGAAAGGAAAGGCGACTCAGGCACAGAAGGAGTACGTCAATGCCAACTTTGAGAGGTGCATGAGATCTCGAAGGCGAAGAAGACGGTGATTCCGAACCTGATCCGTCAATATCGATCGATACCACTCTGATATCAATCGATACCAATCTAAGGAATCGATACAAGAACCTCTTGACGATCGACACCAATCTGGTATCGATCGACACCCCTCGGGTACTGAACCAGTGATCATGAAGAAACCAGAGATGGTTGAGGAACGTGTCTACAGGCCTAAGAAACCAGATCCTCGACCACCTAAACACCTCAGAGATCCCATCTCTCCAAAGCAGCTGTGTGGCTTTGAGAAGATGGTACGAAAAATTCCACTCACACATACTTTTGAAGAAGCTCTTGAGTACATGCCTCTGCTGAGTCACTTTCAGGATTGCAGAGAAATTGAGGAAGAGATTAAGGAACTCTTCATTAAAGTCAGAAGTCCACCGCTTCCACCAAAGTAGCTGACTAAGAAGGAAGACCCAGGGAAATTTTCAGTTCCATGCTCCATCTCTGGAGTTGAAATCAAGGAATCACTGGTTGATTCAGGGTCCAGCGTGAATGTCATTTCAAAGGCACTTGCAGAGAAGCTTAAGATCGAAGACATACGATCTACTCATATGCCCCTCACATTTGTGAACTCTTCCACATCAGTTCCGTTTGGTACAATAGCTGACTTGATAGTTAAGGTAGGAGACTGTTTGGTTCCTACTGACTTTCAGGTTGTGGAGATGCATGCAAGGTCTAGCACGTCTTTGATCCTTGGAAGACCGTTCATGGCTACTGCTGGTGCAGTTATGGATACACCCAATAGGTGGATTTCATTCTCGCACATTGACGAACAGGTCTCCTACGAAGCCATCCCTCCTAGAAGAGCTCCCACACAAATATCTTGTATCCCCGTTGGTGCAGAAGAAACATTGATGGTTGATCTTTTGGACGAGCCTGATGCTGTGTCGACTGTCATGGAAACTTTAGATTATCCTCCTACCATCGCCAAGAAAGTCATCAAAAAGACTAAGGCGAAGAAGAAGGTGAAAGACAAAAGCGTCGAGAACGCTACATGTGTCACCTTAATCCCTCAGAAGAGTGATGGAGATTCGATCGAATACAAGGTGAAGTGCAAGGGCATGAAGTTATTGAGCGTATGCTGCGCAAAACTCTGAGTTTGGAAGTGTCTGGTTGTGGGACTTGCATGGGTGTGAGTTCCCTACTTCCTTCCGACTGATCGTCAGTAAAGTCAAGCTTGTGACGTTAAACAAGCGCTGAGTGGGAGGCAACCCACTGGTAAGTCTATACATACGTTTTTATTTTCATTTTGTTTTTGATTTTTAGTTTTGTGTCTTGTGTCGAACGTGAAGCAGATTTGACAAGGAGTGTCGATCGATACCTGTCAGTGTCGATCGATGCCAAGTGTCGTGGAAAGGGCGCATAATTTTCATACGTTTCGATCGACACCATCCAGTGTCGACTAAAAATCGTCAAGTATCGATCGATACCTCTGGGTATCGATCGATACTCCACGGCCAGGTAAGTTTCCTTAAAACCCTACGGTTTTATCTTCTTCCTCTCAATCCTTCATCGCTCGATACCGCCATCTCTCTCCCTCTCTCAAATCCCAACTTTTTTAAATCTTCACCGAATTGAGCGATTTAAGTGTCTGGATTCATTAGAATTACATTCCCTATCCATACCTAGCACTTGTTTCTCAATCCAACAAAGGTATGATCTCGAAATTCCAGTTTTTCACTTCGATTTTTAAGGTTATGGGTTTGTGAAATCCCACTCTTTACAACTTGTTTTTATCGATGCAAGTCGTTTGCTGAGTTGTTCTAGTGTAGTTTTGAACCGACCTATACCTTTGGATTGCCTTGGTTTTCATTGTTGATGATTTGGAATTTTGAGTGATCGATGAACCTGAAACTGCTTCATACGATTTTGTTTGTGGTTAATTGGTCAATCGATCGATACCCTCATACCTCTCATACGATTTTGTTTGTGGTTAATGAGGGAGATGTGTGATTTATGCCATGTCTTGTGTTTGTTGATGATTCCAGATGTCTGCACCAAAGAGAGCACGGACTTCAGGTGACGCGGGACGATTTCATGTGAACGAGCGAGTTGAAGTGAAAATCTCCTCGCAGTGGTTTGAGGCCGTGATTAAAGTTTGTCTTGGAGACGGTCGCTACAGAATCGTGCCAATTAATCAACCCACTACCAGTCTGATAGTGGAAGAGCAATCTCTTCGTGCTCTCCGTACGTCGACCTCTCGCCGGGCACCAGTGACATACAAGCTGAATGATAGAGTGAAGTACCGGGATAGTGCGTTTTGGCGTCGAGGTTTCGTGAGCACTGTACGGGGTCGCGACAGTTACGGAGTTATATTTGACGGAGAGACAGAGGAAGATGAGCTTCCAGGTGACGCGTTACGCAGAGCCTCTCCTACTTCACCATCTGGACCACCACCTCCGCCTATGAATCCCACTCCTCAGTCTGCTGGTTTTCCTCGTACCACTACAGGCCCAAGCACTGGCCCTTGGCCTAGACGAGAAGGTACCAAAATCGTCTCCGACAGGTTTTGGGATGGACAGGAGAAGGCGCACGCCTTAAGTGATGACACCGCCTTTAGACCCATTTCTGAGGAGTGGGACGATTTCGACACGCTGTTCTACAACGCGTGGTTGGGTGTTACCATCGAGCCTACCAGATTTGTGGATGGAGTTTCCCTGCATCAGCTGGGTCTCGACTTGGATTTGGCTCGTCTGCTTGAGCGGATTGGTTTCGGTCACATGGTTACACAGCAGCGTGACCTTTACCCAGACTTGGTTCGTCAGTTAATAGCGACAGCTCGTATTAGCTATTCAGATGAGGTTCTGCGAGACGCACAAGGTGGTACCCTGTCCTTCATGGCTCGCGGATTGAGGTACATGATTTCGCTCCCTGACCTCTGTGATCTTTATGGTTTTTGACGGGATCGCAGGAGGATTGCTCTCCCAGCTGCCCATCCTGACATGCGCGGATTTTGGGCATGGTTTGGGAATGGTGTCTACGATTCTAAGACGTCCACTCAGATGGACATACGACATCCAGTCCTGCGTTGTTTTGTTCAGATCCTGAGCACTACTCTTCTGTGCAAGATGGAGCCTAACAAGATGAGGATGTTTGAGCTTCTGCTTCTGTTTCTGGCTGTCAGGAACATCATCCCTGAGCAGGATTTTGATTGGCCTGAGCTCGAGGATGTTCACCTTAGAGCTGTTTTCGCACATCATCTGGTCTCTCTGAAGACCAAACCATTCACAGGGACGAGCACGAAGAAGGAATCAGTTGGTAGTCTTCTGACACCTATCTTCCAGCACCTCGGGATCAGCACCACGATCTGCAGGATCGTGACTACGCGTCGATACATGGATGAGGCTCATCTGAGGAACCTCAAGTGGTTGAAACCCGGAAGGAAGTGGATTCTTAGTAGATCAAATGGGAGTTTCCTAGTGCAGCTACCTGACAGGGATTTGACGGACATATCTGAGGATCCTGCTCAGCTTCGTTTTGAGCCTCCTGCAGAGTCGTTGACTTCGATCCCTGCGACGAGATGACAAGTTCGTCCACTTGTTGATATCCCATCTACTTCACGTCAGAGAGGACGTACACAGGCTGCACCTTGCCCGCCTATTCCTGAGCCATAGTGGCCTGAAGACGCGGACGTCCCGATGGAACCAGCTGCTTTCCAGAGATTTATGATAGCCAGTTTGAGGAGCATCTGGGCTGCTGTTCGCTGCCGCTGCACGACTGATGCTGATCCATCGTCCCAGGCTGGACCTTCACACACCGCACCTGCTGCTGATGATGAGAGTGATTCTGAGGAGACGGAGGATTAGTAACTCTTCTATCTATCTTCACGTTTGTATTTTTCTTTCTTTTTCTTTTATTTTTTCTTTTCTGTTGAACTTATGTCAGTGTTTGCATTTGAACTTCTTTGGATTCATCTTTGATCTACCATGCTGCTTTTAACCTGTTTTTGAGTGTTCCTAACAGTGCTGACATCTGACACAATGGAATGCTTTCTCTGGTTAAGTAACTCGACACCACTGATTTTCAATCCGTGTGTCGACATACGGTTAGTTTCGATCGATACCTTCCAGTATCGATCGACACCCTACGCGAATGAGGAGAACGTGTATCGATTTAAGCTTGGTATCGCTCGATACCAAGCTGTGTGTCGATCGATACTCAATGTTCCAGCACGGTAACTTCTTGTTTCTCCTATATCCATTCAGTTCATTTGTTTCCGTTCACCAACTCTAGGCTAGATAACACTGGGGACAGTGTTGTTTAAGTCTGGGGGAGGTAGTCGCTGACTTTGTTTCTTGTTTTTCTTAGAGTCAGTCCACTTTTGAGTCATTCGTTGTTTTATTGAGTCGTTTTATTGAGTCAAAATTTTGTCTGAAACTGTGATCTTTTTCCTGAATCTGTTGATTTGACATTGCTTCTAAGTGACCATTGTTACAGGATCAGCTCTAGATCGACTAATAAAAAATCCAAATGTTGACCAGTTAACTAGAAGACACTCACGTTTCCAGCAAAGTTCCTTAAAGCCTGAGCCAAATTTTTGCACTTCATCAATGTGGTTAGTACCCATAGAGTTTGATTCCTCATTCGTATCTGACAAAGGAACCCATGTGTTTGGAATTATGGTATTTCTCTCCCTGTTATAAGTTAATTAATAAGATGCATTAAAAGATGAAATGATTTTCTTCTGAGTAGAGGGTTAGAAAAATTTCCAACGATCCCATTATTTTACTTAAGAGGGAATGATCACACAAAGGATTGGAAGCGAGGTTAGGATTTTCCTATGATGCCANTTTATTGAGTCAAAATTTTGTCTGAAACTGTGATCTTTTTCCTGAATCTGTTGATTTGACATTGCTTCTAAGTGACCATTGTTACAGGATCAGCTCTAGATCGACTAATAAAAAATCCAAATGTTGACCAGTTAACTAGAAGACACTCACGTTTCCAGCAAAGTTCCTTAAAGCCTGAGCCAAATTTTTGCACTTCATCAATGTGGTTAGTACCCATAGAGTTTGATTCCTCATTCGTATCTGACAAAGGAACCCATGTGTTTGGAATTATGGTATTTCTCTCCCTGTTATAAGTTAATTAATAAGATGCATTAAAAGATGAAATGATTTTCTTCTGAGTAGAGGGTTAGAAAAATTTCCAACGATCCCATTATTTTACTTAAGAGGGAATGATCACACAAAGGATTGGAAGCGAGGTTAGGATTTTCCTATGATGCCATTATTCGCCTACATCCTTTGATACATTGAGAGGGAAGAACCGGGGATTCGGTGGCTAACACCATCAATACTCGCGCCTCATACCTTGATGTGTATATGCAAAACTGAAAATAAAAGAAAGAACATAATAAGAAATAAGTCTGGGGGAGAAAAATAATACCAAAAAGTGTGAAAAAGGGTGGTTCCTTGTTATGATATTGTATGGGAAAGAATCTAGAAGGTTCTTGGTACTAATCACAGCGATGAAACTATCGAGGATGGTTTAATTGAACAATGCTGTGAGATAATGAGTGTAGTCTGGGAAGCTGCGAATGTCTACGGAGAAGTACATGGTGGTTAGATCAAAAAGCTGGTTAGGTGACATTTGGATGCTTGGGAAATTGGTCATTTTGATGTTTCAAGAACAGGTGAGTCTCTACGTTTTCAAACCTCTTTCTCTGGTTTAGTCTTCTATTTGCTTGAGGACAAGCAAAGGCTAAGTCTGGGAGAGTTGATATATCATGTTTTTACCTCGTTTAAGCCATGATATAAGTCCGTTTTATCGAGTCTTTATTCTATTATAGAGTCTTTTAGAGTCTTTTACACGTTTTGGCACATTTGGAGTATTATTGGAGATATTGGAGTTTTATGGAGCATTCTGGAGCGAAACTGAAATCTGGTGACTAAGTGTCCGATCAAAGCGTCAAGTATCGATCGATACCCCCTGGTATCGATCGACACCCGTTGAAGTAGATTTCAAGTCGCGACTTAATGAAGATTTAAAGAATTGCAGAACTTGCCCAGAAGACTTTAATATTTACAAGAAGATCCCAATTCGTGTTTAGACTATTTAATTAGGTTTTACAGCCACTTTGATGGCTATGCTTATTTTATTCTGGTTTTTAGAGAGAGCTTTTGAAGGGAGACAAGTCTGAAACTCTATTCGTCTGAGAGAATATTTCGAACCCTCTTGTTACTCTTTCTGATTTATTTGATGATTTATTCAGTTATGTTGATTGTTTCATTCTCCATGTCTGAGTAGATCCCTTGTTAGGTTCAGGGTTCTCAATAGGGTTTTCTCTGAATGCTAGGTTGATTTATTATTAGGATTCACCATCTGAATTAGTTCTTCACCATAGGTTGTTTGCAAAGCTAATTCTAGATTGATCACCTAGAAGTTAGATCTTAGGATAATTGATTAGGCACGAGAGTGCGATTAATTACCTGATAGAACCTAAGGTGAGCAAAATAACTATTCGCAAAGAGATTTGGTTTAGTTGTTTTGTGAACAAATCAAACCTGATTAAAAAGCTTATTTAGACTTTAGGATTCGCAAAGAGATTTGGAATTCCTAGGATTTAGATTTAGATAGTTTTCGCAGCGAGAGTCGGTTAACTATATCTTAGTGATTTGAGTTCAAGAATCGCGTTAAATCTGAATCCTGCTAGCTAGTCTATCTGCATTTAGTGATTTCCTAAGAAATACCCTGAACCTAGCGTTTCTCCATCTGAATTCACAACCGTTTTAATTTACATTCTATCTTTAATACCATTGATTGCTTAGCGTGATTCTCACCTATATAATCTATTGTGTGTTTCTGTGAGTCCTTGTGTTCGACCCCTAGCTATACTATAACAACTGCTTTAGTATCTAAATAGGGTATTAATTTGAGCATATCAGAATTCCTCTTGGGTTGGCCAGAATCCTTCAAGAGATGCTCCTTCTTTCATTTGATGAGTGTTAGGCGATAGTAGCTTAGGAGCAACTGTCCCAACAACAAGAAAAATTCTTATGTCGCCAATAGGATCAGGATCTAAGCCTGTCGTACGCACAGTACAGTCCCTCTCTAAGGTGGTAGTAGTTCCATGAGCTTTCACATAGACAATTGAAACATCGACAATCGTCTCTTCTTTGACATTGGCTATGACATTTTCATATGTGTGCATCTTCTCCACGCTATGGTTTATCTCAGTTCTGATGTCCTTATCATATCCTCTCAAAGTCCCATGAAGAAGATCATTACCATCTCTTCAGCGGTTCTGGTTTGGCAAAAGAGTTTCATAATGCACATGAATTCTTGATGGTATTCTTGCAGCATCTGGTCTATCTGCCTCGCACAGCCTAGCCCCAGCTAACCATGTATGGAGTTACGTCTGGCGTTTTAAGACCTTACGGTCTCCGTTGACACTTACAGGGCCTTCCCTCTCGGACCATTGGCTGCGTAGAACGGATCGGAACCCACTCGAGTTGGAGGCGGAGAAGGGTATTCGCCCTTGAGCTACGCTTCAAGGGCCGCCAGCCTCACCGGATCCAGCGGAGAAACACCCATGGCATATGCGGCTGCACGGCTCACCTCCTGTGACGATGGGATCCACAACGAGGTAGCAGAAGAGATCGCAGTGGTGGTTAAGGGCACACCACGTCCAATCCCGAAGAGATTTCGGAGCCTAGATTCCATCTCCTCTCTCATCGGTCCAAGATGACAGCGATGGAGTATAAAGGAGAAGTCCTCATCATCGGACTTCTGAGCGGAGAGGAAGGAGGAGAGATCATCTTTTAGGGTAAGGGTTTCACGAAGGAGAAGAGAGAGAGAGGAGATAGAAAATGGCGAGAGGAGAGAGAGAGCTATGGTTTTCTGGCGATGAGAAAATGAGGGGAATTAGATGGATATTTCTATTAACCTAAGACTTGGGAAAAAAAAGAAAAATGAATATTTGAGCTTATCTAGAAAAGGAAATATAATATTTTAAATGAGGATTAATAAAAAAGAAATATTTAGTAGCCAAAATATTCTAGAAGGATTAATAAATCGACTTAAACCGGAAATTTCATGAACCATAAACATACCAATCCTATAAGTCATGATAGGGATGTTACACAAAACATAAATTTTGTGATCAGCATACAAAATTACGTGTAAATAAGAATGCAATTTATAATAAGAAAAAAGATTTGATTGATGGATGCCAGACGAATATTTCTTTATATTGTAAGGAATAAATAGCTTACATCTACCCTCAAACTATGTTTGCCATTGTCAACCAAGTTTTAATTTTTTTTTTTTTTTTGAAATTTATTGCTCAACAAATAATATTTACATCTGGGATAAAGAATAAAAAATCAGACAGTCTAGGCCAAGTTTGTAGAGAAATATCAATGTTTAAAAACCAAAAGAGATTGTATTTCGGTGGTCAAACCAATGGCGAAGAAGTTTTTTCCAGTTGGTGATTGAGGTCCGAGTGTCTTTATGCCGTCTGGTATTTCTTTCCATCCACAAGTGGTATAAAGTAGTTTGGAGACAATTCGGACCAAGATAAAGTCCAACTTGCCAAATGCATTACCCATGAGATGAGCGTGTATATGACCATGGTGTGAGGCGTGCACGGATGAGCCTTTCACAAAGTTTTCTTCTCCAATTACCTAAATGTTAGGTTAGTACACTACAAGAAATCAGCTGATTCCCGTTGGTCATATAGGTCGGGAAACCGTCGAAAAATGGCTTTCCGGACGAATTTCCGACCGATTTGAACCGTCGGGATTATCGTGTCAGAAATTAAAATCTGTCGGAATTCAGTCGAAAATTTCCGACGGATTTTCGACGACCAATTTACTAACCAGATTCCGAAGGATTTAAGTAGTCGGGAAATTCCCGACGATTTATCGACGGTACCAAAATACCGACCGATCCCGATGGGAATAGTCGTCGGATATTTCCCGTCGATATTTCGACTGAAATCCGAGAGGCATAATCCCGACTGATTTCCGACGGTTAATTATCCTGACCGATTCCCGACGGGACATTTCTCGACCATATTCCGACTGAAATCCGAGGGGCATAATCCTGACCAATCCCCGACGGTCATCTATCCCGACTTTTTTCCGACGGGTTTTTAAAAAATCTGTAATTTTAAAATTAATAAAAACTAATGATTTTTTATTAAATTAAATTAAATTAATAATTCGAAAAAAATTGTTTTGAAATTAAATTGTGCATATTTAATAATAGTTTGGAAATAAAATAAAAAATGTTTTCAAAATACAAAAACAACAAAAAAAAACTAATTTCCCGATCCCGACGTTCCCCTTCTCGTTCCTGGGAAATTCGGAAATTTCGATTTCATCCTATCTAACATCTCAGTGAATTTCGACTTTGTCTCTGTAAGCTCCTCTTGCGCAGCACCTAACTTAATTTCGGTGTCCGCTTTCGCCGCCTCCAAAGCTGCTACTTTTGTCTTCAGCTCTTCATTCTGCTGGATGAGATCTTCAGAGTAATCATAAAAACCCGATGTAGCCCCGGAGGAGTCCATATTCGGGACCTTACCAAAACCCTGCGACGCCGCCCTTTTTATCAGGGGGAAATTCCTATAGAAAGTAAAAAAAAATTAGAACATTATTAAATTATAATGTAAAAACCTTACGCTGATAACAAGAAGGTTGATCTCTTCCCGCGTCACTTTGAAGGAAGAGGAGGAGTTGCCTTGTGATTGTTGGGTCAACTCGAGCTTCTTCTTCTTCACGTTCTCGTAGATCTCACTCAAGAGTGGTTCATGAATAACCCCAGTTATCTTGTTCGTGTGGCACGTCCTCATCAACTCTAAGTGATCCGGACGCACACCTCCGGCCTCATTGGTCTACAATAAAATGTTGTAAATTAAATATTAATAACTAATTTAACAATTAGATATGAAAAACAATGTAAACAATAAAAGATTACCATTTGTATTTCTCGTGTCCGGAAGCTACTCGATCCCGAGTTGTGGACGTATTGTCCCTTACCGGATCGATCACTCTTTCGGTTTCCCGAATTAGTCTTCAAGGTTTTTTCTGTGTCGGGCTTTTCCCAATATAGTTTGTAGTCCTCCCAAACTTTTGCATCTACTTTCGGTGTTGGTTCCTCTATCCTACCCGAATAATTACTGCTACTACCATAATATTGCAACATTGAATCAGTTTCTCCGTGCGTATACCAAATCTTGTAACCCGACATAAACTCATTCCTATAAATGTGATTATGTACTTTTCTAATAGAGACTAATCTATGATTTTGACATTTAGTACAGGGGCAATACATTTTACCGTATTCCTACGTCATGCTATTGTTTGTCGCAAATATCATGAATTCCACAACACCTTGTGCATACTCATCCGTCAGTTAACCAGTCGTTGGATCTTGTCGTGGTTTATCCATCCACGATCAAAAATAATCATAAGGGTTTGGATTTGAAAAAGAAATTTTCTAAGTTTTCTTTTTGTGTAAGTTGTGAATGAGGGTGGAGAGATATTTATGATGAATTTTCCGCGGATTCCCGATAGATTTCCGACCAGTTTTTGACCGATTTATAATTTTCAAACGTCTATAAAACGGGTAGTGCAACAGGAAGATTAACGGATCTATTTCGTCGGAATTCCCGACTGATCCGACCGATTTATAATTTTCAAACGTCTATAAAATGGCTAGTGCAACAGGCAGATTAACAGATCTATTTCATCAGAAATCTGTCAGAATTCATGAACGATTTCCGATAATATTAAATCGGTCTCTATATCGTCAGAAATCGGACGGGAATTCCGACCGATTTTCGACGACTAAAAATTGGTCGGGAATTTACGACCAATTACCAACCGGATTTTTTTCCTCAGTATTTCATCGGAAATCCCGTCGGGAATCGGTATGTTTTCTTGTAGTGGTAACACTTTCAAATGCTATAAGAAGTTACAAATTACAACATTCTCAGAACGAAAATAAGAGAAAACCATATTAGTTTTGTTCTCATTATCAAGATTTAGACATGTGACTTTGAAGAACCCTTATTTTGTTTGTATAGAACACTATAAGAAAACATACTGATTTTCGACAGGAAAAAATTGCTCGGGAAGTTTCGACCAATTTCCGATGAAATACCGAGGAAAAAATCCGTTCGGAAATTCCCAACCGATTTTGAGTCGTCGGAATTCCCGACCGATTTCCGACGACATAGAGACTGATTTAGAATCGCCAGAATTCGGTCAGGAATCCCGATCGATTTCCGACGAAATAGATCTGTTAATCTGCCCGTTGCACTAGCCGTTTTAAAGCCGTTTTAAAGCCGTTTTAAAGACGTTTGAAAATTATAAATCGGTCTGGAATTCCGACCGATTTCCGATGAAATAGATATATTAATATGCCTGTTGCACTAGCCGTTTTATAGATGTTTTAAAATTAAAAACGGTCGAAAACCGGTCGGAAATTTGTCGGGAATCCGCAGAAAATCCATTATAAATACATCTCCACCCTCATTCACAACTTACAAAAAAAAAAACTCAGAAAATGTCTTCTTCAAACCCAAACCCTTATGATTATTTTTGATCGTGGATGGATAAACCACGGCAAGATCCAGAGACGGGTCAACTGACAGATAAGTATGCACAAGGTGTTGAGGAATTCATGACATTTGCGACAAACAATATCATGACGTCGGAATACGGTAAAATGTATTGTCCATGTACTAAATGTCGGAATCATAGATTAGTCTCTATTAGGGAAGTATGGAATCACCTTTATAGGAATGAGTTTATGCCGGGTTACAAGATTTGGTATACGCACGGAGAAACTAATTCAATGGTGCAATATTATGGTAGTAGCATTAATTATTCGGGTAGGATAGAGGAACCAACACCGGAAGTAGATGCAAACGTAGGTACTGTTCATATGGTGAATGATGCGTTTCGTAAAAACGTAGCATCGTATGTTCAAGATGGTATTAGAATAGAGGAACCTAATTTATAAGCTCGGAAGTTTTTTTATATGTTAGATGCAGCTAAATTTTTTGATATTCTGTTTCCCTCTCTATACGAAGGATGTAGAGAGGGAATATCGCCTTTATCAACTGCAAGCAGGTTGATGACTATAAAGACTGATTTCAACTTGGCGGAGGATTGTGTGGATGCGATAGCTGATTTTGTGAAATATATTTTACCTGAAGATAATATCTCACCGGCTTCATACTACGAGGTTCAGAAACTTGTAGCTGGTCTTGGATTGTCGTATCAGATGATAGATGTGTGCATCGAGAATTGTATGATTTACTGGAGAAAGGACGAAAAACGTGTGAAGTGTCATTTTGTCATAAATCTCGGTATCATGAAACGGGTGGCAGAGTACATGTTCCACATGTTCCACATAAACGGATGTGGTATTTGCCGGCAACGGAGAGGTTAAAGAGGTTATATCAATCCGAGCGCACGGCATGACCTATGAGATGGCATGCAGAACATAACTCAGATGGAGAGATTGCGCATCCCTCAGATGCAGAAGCGTGGAAACATTTTCAAGAGATATATCCTAATTTTGCGTATGAGCCGAAGATTGGAGAATCTAAGCCTAGAAGAAGACCACAGAGGAATAAAGGATGGATAATACAAATTCCTTTAACATTAGAGGATAATACTGCACCCGCAAACATCTACCTTATAAAGAGTGAAAGGGTGCTCTCCAGGGCTGACACCTCAGCACCCCGTATTGGTCTTTTTTTTTTTTTTTTTTTTAAATATTTCTTCTAATCCGGAAATTGCAGAATAAAGTCTACTTAGTGCTTACCATTACATATATTTTTTCGGGCCAAAGTGCTTACCATTAGATTATTAATCAAAATGTATACGTTGTAATATTTTTTAATTGAATTCACAACGTTCAGCTAATGACATGTCTCCTTGATAACCCAATCTTTTAATGTTGTTCCGAAAATAATTCTAAACAATTCCTCTAATTATTGGAACCAAATCCTCGCCGACGAAACGATGGAGTGAGACGAAGATCCGAGTGAACCAACGACGGAGATGTGCTCTAGCGGAGGCGATGAGATGTCTAATCGAGAAAGGATGCTTTTCAGCTTTGACACCTCAACACCCCATATTGGTCAATTTTTTATTTTTATTTTTCTTTAAATTAATCGCATATTAAAAATTAATTGACAATTAATAAATTGATATATGCCTCTTATATATTATTTAACGTTATGAGATATTATTCCTAACATGCATTTACAATATGTTGGCTCGTCTTATTATTGAATCATCAATTTCAAGTTGGATCGACAAAATCAATGATAATACAGAGCATCATGAAACCGAATGAAATCATGAGATTCCTATCAACTACATCCATAATGGAAAGATATGAAATCGAAATAAAATTCTACAGCAACGTTTCGTCAGTCACGGCGTGGTTAACGGAGCAGCCGATGAAAACGTCGTCGATCAATTATGTGACTTGAACGGTGAGGATTGGTCGCGGACGTGGTCGGATTTTGCGTCGACGAAAAAGAAATTCGCGCCGACATCATTGCATAGCCGGCGAGAGGAGGGAAGTGAGAGAGGGTGACAGAGAGAGAGTGTTTGAGGTGAGAGAGAAGCGCGTGTGTGGGGAGGTGACTAGGACGCGTGAAGAGGCATCCTTTCTGGATTTTTTCCAGTTTTTTTTTAATTTTTATTTCAAGTCAAAGAGAGAGAGGCGATCATGTCGGGTCCGAGAGAGGTGCGACTTCAGGCCCGTTGGACCCGAGCAGAGAGATTTCGAGATTTAACTCCGCCGGCGTGCATTTATCGGCACCGCTCGGTAGCGTATACTCGAAGAAGAGCTAGAAAAGGAAGAAGCGCCTTTCATGGCACCCGATTTCCAGGGAGCGGAAGCAACAGCCCTGGGTTCTTCCGGTGTCGAATTTCATCGTGGTTCTAAGAGGGAAAACACTATGAGACCCGACGGCGGCAGCGGCGTTATCGTCGAATCTGCGTTAGTGGAAGCGAGAACAATTTACAATGGGCATTGAGGAAAGCAGGAGAGGACATAGTGCAATTAGCGGTTTAAGAGAAGCAATGATGGCTTCTCGCTGGGATCTACGACATTTTCAATGAACCCGACACTCCAAAATTTATGATGGCTAATCTTTACCGTGATGTACATAATGAGTTAAAAGAAAATCCGCGCTACGCGCGAGTGCTCTCCTAGTCATACTAATAGCACGAGAGAAAGATTTTGCCGATTGTCTTCACCGACCGTATGAGGATGAAAGTTAATCATATCCTTTTGTCGCATGATGAACGAGAAATCCCATCCCAGCTAGCTAGTGCATCAACAAAATTTTGGTTTTGTAAATACTTAACAAAAAGTAAGATGAAGAAGCAGAAGCACTTGGAACATGAAAGGTTAAATAATATTAACCAAGTTGTTGGTGGTCGGGTGGTTCCCTTCCTGCGGTGAGTGTCGGCCCTGTTGGTCTAGGCCAGGGATCGATTCCCCGCGGGAGCGAAATTACCAGAACAAGCACTTGGCCAAGTGGGGCATTATAAGTGGACTGTGTCATTTCCACCCGAGAGATTAGTCTGGGCCTTTGGGCTTAGGATTACTCCCAGGGGTCGAAAGGCATCAAAAAAAAAAAAAAAAGGTTTAATAATTTTGTTTTTCTATCAAAGATATTCATTGTATGATCTCTCAAGTCTTTTATTTTGAATGTGGTTAAAAAAAAACGCATGTGGAACAATGGTCTTTAGATGAAACATAAATCTAAGTAGTCTAAGAACATGTCTCAAATTCTATCAATAATTTGTTTGAATTTTCTACAATTTTTTTTTACTTTAAGCAGTTTTTTGACTTCATGATGTGATACTTTGTTGTGTCCAATGTTATAGAATATAGAAAATGTGTTTGGGGTCTTTGATTTTAAATTTTTTTGGAGGGTTAATTTTTTTTTTATAGATTTATCTCTATAATATTATTTAAGAAGATATTTTTAAAAAATGAACTTTGTTTTGTAAGTTATTACATGAAATGCCATTACAAATAACAAAGAATAATGAAAATAGGAAAGGATATAATAGTCTTTTAAAATGATTGGTTATAATATTGAAAGTATATATTTTGCATTAAAGATGTTATTTATTATTTAATTTCTTAATTATTTTAATACTATATATTTTAAAATAATAATCAATTTTTATTCAAAATCTTGCTATTACAAATGAATTTAAAGAAAAAAAATCTATTCAAAATTTTGCAAATTTTTTCACTATAATTTATTATATTTTATTTGAATATATATCAAAACAAAAGTTGAAAAATATTTTACTAATTTTATAAGAAATTAGTCACAAAAAACTATAATTTTTTTAAGAGTTTGTAGACTAACCACAAAAACTAGAGTCATTAACGGTGCATATTAAAGTTATGTTTTCAAGATTATAAGTTTTTTGCTGTGTAACCCGTATAATAATTTAGTTCACTGCAAAACGGGTTAAATAGACAAATTATTACAAATTGACACATTTATCTATAATCATTAGTTAGTTATATTTTAAAATGTAGATAAAGTAATTTTATTAAATTTCAAAATAATTTCTCTAAAAAAAATTACTCCACGCTATAATTAGCACGGGTTAAATCCTAGTTAGTTTAGTAAAATACGAAGATTGATCAAAATTTCTTATTCATAATTTGTGCACATACTTTTTTTCTTTCTTGCTTCCAACATTTAAATCTCAGTACCGACTATATGCATATAAAATCACCATATCTAATACATAAGATATTAGCTATAGCCATTAAAATGCACATAGTAAAAACTAATAATGTTGGTCTTTCTAAAATTCCAACATTCTCTTTATCACATTTTAGTAAAGAGAAAATCGCATTTTTAACCATCAAAATATAACTCGATAGCACTTTAAACCTCGAAAAAAAATTAATCCCTCTTTAAACCATCAAACTAACGAAACTCACGTTTAAAACCATTAAAGTAGCTCTCGACTTTGCGCTGGCCAAAATTTTGAACGGAGCTATTCATTTCCCCGTTAAAAAATAATGAATTAGAAAGGCCCATTCAACTTTGTTTTGTATCGTCATGGGCTGAAAAGAAACAAAAGCAGGCCCATATATAAATGGGTTTTCCCTCTCTTAAAAACAAACTGGCGCCAAACAGTAAAAATTGCATCTGTGTCGTCAATTGGAGGCAAATCCACACGTCAAATCTTTGGCGGGAAAATCAATCACCATTCGGTGAAACCTCCGTTTTTTGTTTTTTTTCTCTCATTTTTCTTTCCTTTCAAAACCATTTTCCCCTCCATTAATCATGTCCTTCGTTCTCTCATACCTCCTCACTCAGAGAAACAAACAAAAATCGACAATCGAAGAAGAAAATTGAAAATCAAATCACAAAGGAACCCTAATTTCCACACTCGATTTGTGAATTTTCGCTGGGGATTTTCCAGATCTTGTTAATTTTTCTTGATTTCTAGGGTTTCGCGATGGAAAAGGAATCGGAAGTCGAAAAAGGGAAGACGATCGGTCATGAGCAACTGAAGAAGCCGAATAAGCGGAAGAGAGAACCGGCCGCGATTGAGAACCCAAGCTCTGAGGAGAAAGAAGCTCAGATCTCATCGTTGAAGCAGGAGATGGAAGGGCTTTTCGAGTATTTCAGAGAAATGATGGGTCAGAGTGAGACAACAGATCTGTTTTTAGGTTTGAGCGATTTCTCCTCCGTGAACTCAGTGGTGGCTTTGTTAATGGAGGAGACGAGCTTGCCGTTGTCCAAGCTTGTGGATGAGATTTTCTCGAGATTGAAGGAGAAGATGGAAAGTGTAACGACGGCTTCCGTGAAGAGCGCCGTTGTTTCTGTGGGACAGAGAGTGAGTTACGGTGTGCCTAACGCAGACGCTGATGTTTTGGAAGATGAAACTGAATCTTGTCTCTGGTGCTGGGAGGTAATTGAATGGTTTCTTCTTCAATTGGTAGTTTTAGGGTTTCGTATGTGATGATTTTTGTTATATTTCTGCTAATATTAGTTGAGATTCATTGTAATTAGTGCAATGTTCTATCTTGAATCTTGATAGAATAACATTTAATGTTTGATGTGTACACTTGGTGATAGCATTTAATGCTTGAGATGTAATGTTTTCTTTGATGTAATAGACGAGAGACCTGAAAATGATGCCCAAATCTGTTCGTGGATTGCTAAAAGTTCGACGGACTTGTAGGAAGAAGATACATGAAAGGATTACAGCAGTTTCTGGTAAATGTTTTTCTATCGATGATTAGAACAATCGATTGTTTATATGATGTGGAGGCTTATGTTATTGTGTTGTATTTTCAGCAATGTTAGCTGCATTACAAAGAGTAGAGACTGAAAAGTCGTGCAGATCATCTGATCTGAGCAAAGCTGCTGAAAAGCTTGGTAAAATACTGAGTGAGGTGGATATTCGATCTTTCATGGATAACATGTTGAAGAAGAATAGTACAGAGATGTAAGCATCTTTAGTTAGAACTTGGTTTATATTTTGTTTCTCTTGTTTTGTTTTCTTATTTAGTTATTGTATTGATCGTTAAGGGCTGAGAAAGATGCGAAGCGAGAAGAGAAACTGCTTCTTAAACAATTGGAGAAAACTAGATGTGAAGCTGAGAAGGAAAAGAAGAGAATGGACCGTCAAATTTTGAAAGACAAACTGCAACATGTAAGCTGATATTTTCCTTCATTGTCTTCTGGAATTCTTTTCTGGTGTTGTATATTCTCTTTTGGTCATCTGGATGTGCTATTTGATTTTGAATTACGACTTCTGACTGAGCATTTTCTGTTGTTGTCAGGAAAAAGAGCAGAAGCTGCTGCAGAAGGCACTTAATGATGATAAAGAAAAGGAAGAGTCTGAGTCGAGAAAACGGATTAAGAAACAACAAGATGAGTCAGAGAGGGAGCAGAGGCGTAGAGAGAAGGAACAAGCAGAGCTAAAGAAGCAACTTGAAGTACAGAAACAGGCTTCAATCATGGAGCGTTTTCTTAAAAGAAGCAAAGACAGTTCATTGACCCAACCCAAACTTCCTTCGGGTGAAGTATCTGCTCCTATTGCGTCATGTACAAAACCTGCGAATGAAAGTAGAACAGTTGTTCAGGTCATCGACAATGCCTTTGCAACAACTTGTGAAGCTTCAGTTGATGATATTCGCAGGTATGACAGTGGTTTTCTTTGGTGATTGATCTGTAAGGTGTCACTTTGGGTATTCTGATCTGAGTTGTATTTCTATACAGGGCACACTTTGCTTCCTGGCGTCAGTTGGGTCATTCGCTCTCGAGTTTGAAAAAACATTGGGGGATGCGTAGGATGCCAAAGAGTGAACTGTTTCCAAAACTAAAACTATCTACAAATAGGGGAG
The DNA here is from genome assembly GCA_002933935.1 of Eutrema yunnanense. Classification (NCBI taxonomy): domain Eukaryota; kingdom Viridiplantae; phylum Streptophyta; class Magnoliopsida; order Brassicales; family Brassicaceae; genus Eutrema; species Eutrema yunnanense. The sequence goes on along the minus strand of PKML01017401.1, from coordinate 93,665 downwards.
CAACATCTGACGGTGAACCAAACCTGGAGAAGCAAGGGGATGAATATGAAGATAAAAACTTGGGTGGTGTATCTTGCATTAGAAAGTGCGAGTCTTCATCATCTGATCGTAAAAAGTCAAGGAGAGCCAAGCAGTTGTTACAATTTGATAAAAGCTGCAGGCCAGGCTTTTATGGTATCTGGCCAAGCCAAAGGTTAGTACTTATTTTGAAAAACCTTCATTATAGGCAGTAAGCTAAGAACATTGATCATTCATTAGTTTTGGTCAGCTAAAAGTATTTGTGAAACCTTGATTATCTCCAAGCCTTTAGCGTCTCCATAAGTTTGTTTGTTACTGCTTTTGTATATTAGCTTTGTTGCTCACAACATATCTCATTAATAAAGAATGTCTGAAGAAAACATAAGTCTGTGGTGCTTTGCCCTTTTATACTCCTTTGTAGAGGCTTATCCCTAAATCAACTAACCATCGTGTATGTTGGATATGTGGTTCTTATCGTCTTATGCATTAATTTGGATTAAACAATCAGCGTAGCTAATTTATAATGTAGTGATTGTATTCATGATTCTGCTAGAGTTGTAACAATACCATTTCATATTCTGATATACATCTGGCCATCCAATTTAAAAGAGAAAATAACCTCTGTGCACACTCTAAGTTTGCTTACAATGGCACTGAGGGTTCTTCTGTTTAACATATGCAGTCAAGTTGTAGGTCCACGTCATCCTCTGAAAAAGGATCCGGAATTGGATTATGATGTTGATAGTGACGAAGAATGGGAAGAGGTAATTTTACAAATTTCAAAACTTTATTATGTTGTTACAACCCAAAAACTCGATAAGAGATCAGTGGGTAATAAGGTGCTTTTTTTTTGTTTACAGGAACAAGCTGGTGAAAGCCTTTCAGATTGTGAGAACGACGAAGAGGAATGTTTGGAAGAAGGATGTTCAAAGGCTGATGATGAAGATGATAGTGAAGATGGCTTTATGGTACCTGATGGGTATCTCTCAGAAGATGAGGTAGCAAAAGCAATTTTTAACTATATCCTCATAGATTCTTCTAAATCTAGGAATCTAAGACAGCTAGTTTTGAATTTCTTCCAAATTATTACTCCAATTCCTCATTCATTGTCATAATTGATACCTAGTTTTCTTTATACGCTTTCTATAACGAATGGTTTTGCTTAGGTGAAAGTGTCTTAATGGAAACTGTGGTTGCTTCTTTCAGGGAGTCCAAGTGGACAGAATGGACATTGACCCGTCTGAACAGGATGCAAGTTCGCCTCCATCTAAGCTAGATCAAGAGAGTCAAGAGTTTCGCGCACTACTCCATCAACAAAAGCATCTGCAAAGTTTGACTGATCACGCTCTGGCGAAAACACAGCCACTGATTATATGTAACCTAACGCATGAGAAAGTCTCTCTCTTAGCTGCTAAAGATCTAGAGGGTACACAGAAAATGGAACAGATATGTCTACGAGCTCTCGTGGTGCGAGCATTCCCTTGGTCTTCTTCTCTCATTGAGATATCGATCAATGATACGCAAGATGAGGATCAAGAACCAGGCAAGTCATCTTGTAGTCAGAGCACACCTCCATCTGCTTCAAGAGCAAGATCCATACCAGACTCAGATTTGCTTACAGTTGTGAGTAGATTTCTCTACGCTTTCTCCAAACAAATAACATTTTTTTTACATATTGCTACTTAGCTCTAACAAGAATTTTGCGTCACAGGTATCAACTATTCAATCATGCTCTCAAGGTATGAATAGAGTGGTTGAAACATTGCAACAGAAGTTCCCTGATGTTCCAAAGACCAAGCTGAGACAAAAAGTTCGCGAGATATCAGACTTCGAGGATAGCCGTTGGCAGGTTAGTTCTTACAGTATATTTTGATCTTCTCTTAACAATTTGTAACCACACAAATTGTTGAATTTTTTTTACTTATCCTTTATTCTAATGAAACAGGTAAAGAAAGAAGTATTGACAAAGCTTGGATTATCGCCATCACCCGATAAAAGCGGTAAGAAACCAAAGACGATATCGACATTCTTCTCAAAACGATGTTTGCCTCCATCTACAAAACCACAACCCGCAGTTGAAGAAACAGAGAGATTGGAAAATGAGAATGGTGCTTAAATCTCTTTCACAGTTTCCATCTTTTTTTGGTTACATCCCTCGAAACATAAATTTCTTGTGGATACAAAATGTATGATGCATAATATCGGAAAAGTGTTTTAGATGAGCGAATGGCAAATCGGTTAAGAAGAAGTAACCTGAAATGTTATGTTCAGGTTAAAAGTCTATGCACAGCCTTAAAAACTAAATCCTCTGTACTTATCTCTCCGTTTACAATATCTTTTGTGCTTTATTTATTTTTTGCCAAAAATCTTTTGTGCTTTCATTACAACGTTTAAATTGTTAAGAAATGGATAATGATTATCTATACTTTTACCGAATTAACTTTCTACCGTCACATACTTACTGCTTTCATTATTTTATCTTTTTCACTTGCTACGTATATGTACATTTGGTTTGTTGTAAAAATACAAGACGAAGCAATAAGAGAAATCTTGTCTCTCTCTCTCCCCTTCTTCTCTCGTTCTTCTCTTACTCGCATATCTCTCTCTCTATTACAAACTTATATTGAAAGAAATGATGAATGCAATGTTGCAGAAATTTAAGCTACCCCAGAATATGTGGGGGAAGCGCTTCTCGCCACAAACTATATCCTCAACAAAATACCGCACAAAATAACTGGTAACACGCCATATGAACTCTGGAAAAATAACGTACTTTCGTGCAAATACCTGAAAGTGTGGGGATGCCTAGCAAAAGTCGTTGTACCACCTCCTAAAAATGTCTCAATTGGACCTAAAACCATTGACTATATTTTCATTGGATATGCACACAACAGTAATGCTTATCGGTTTCTGGTTCACAAATCAGACATACCGGATATCCATGTAAATATAATAATGGAATCAAGGAACGCGTTTTTATTTGAACACATATTTCCGTGCAAGGATAAACAAAATATAAAACGCACTAGAGAAGAGAAAAACGCCACCACCTCTACAAATGAGGCTAGCACTTCTGGCGTTTCAGTAACCGAAGCAGACGAAGAAAATGAACCTTGACGAAGCAAAAGAGCTCGTAAAGAAAAATCATTCGGTCCTGACTTCATGATGGTCTTTCTCACAGAGAACGAACCAAGAACATTTACTGAAGCTATGACTACACTTGACGCACCTTTTTGGAAGGAAGCTGTCAACAGTGAGTTCGACTCCATTCAGCAAAATCATACATATGAAATAACTGATCTATCTGAAGGGTTTAAATCACTAGAGTGTAAATGGATCTTCAAAACAAAATTGAAGACTGATGGCGCAATTGATAAGTACAAGCCCAGACTTGTGGTGCAGGGATTCTGAAAAAAGAAGGTCTGGATTTCTTTGACACCTATTCTCCAGTAAGGAGAATAACTTCAATTTGAATGCTTATTGGGATTGCAGCCTTAAGAAATTTGGAAATCCATCAAATGGATGTTAAAACTGCTTTTCTAAACGGTGAATTAAAAGATGAGATATATATGAAACAACCCAAAGGATTTGTAGTCTCGGGACAAGAACACAAAGTTTGTAGACTTGTGAAGTCATTATATGTATGTTGAAAAATTTAAACCATGATGCATTCTTTGGAAAATATGAAGAAAAAAAATATTTTTGATCTTCCATTGTTAAGCAACGCATAATTAGCCCTTGAAACTAAATTAATATAGAACTGAATTGTTTAGCCAAAGTAGAGTAGTTTATCGTGTGAATTTTTATACTTGGGAAAAGTGCCTTAGTGCCATGTGTCCATAAATTTATCTCTCTTCGAACGTGAGTTGAATCACTAAACCATTGATATATATATTTTTTGTCGAGTTGAAAGTGAAAAACAAAGACAAAACTATGATTTTGGAGATGATTTTAACAACCGTAATAATCTAGAAAATATTTTTTCTTCTTTCTTTGTTCATTTTTTTTTGGTTAAATATTTTTTCACAATCGTCAAACTTTTTATTTTTATTTAAAATTAACCGTATTATCCGAAATAATCAAAATTACACAAAAGTGATTCTTATTCGGTTATTATTTATAAAACCCAAAAAAAAACTGAAAACCGAAATAAAATTTAATCCCGAATGGGACCTAATACTTTAAAACCGAAAAACCCGAACCAATTAACCGAATACCCACCCTTCATTCGGTCGGGTATGTGATTCTTTATTCTCCTACTCTTATTACTCATTGGTTCCTCTTAAGATAAGTTATTTCTATTTATGAAATTAGTTCAACTAAAAGTATGTAATTATCAAAAACAAAAAGTATGTAATTATCAAAAAAAAAAGTATGTAATTATCACTCTGTTAGTTTTCTCTATATATAGGTTGAGGGTATTTTGTATGTTCCCAGAGTAGGAAAACAAGCATTGGAATAAAAGTCAGGTGATAAACATTAAAAGTCTATGTCCAAAAAAAAGATCAAGATGTTACAAAAAAAAAAAAAAAAAAAAAAAAAAAAGATCAAGATCAAACCACGTACGTGGATTGGTGAGTTTGCCGTGGCAACAAAAGAGCTCGAGTAGAAACTTCAAATTACGACTTTACATTGGTGACTTTTTCTTTTCTCTTATCCGACTCCCTTCTTTCGTGGATTACGTAGTATCGGACAAAATTTACTTTACTTCTCGCGAAGGAAAGATACGATATGACAAAGCCAGTACGTGTTCAATCTCCTCGATGATAAACTGTTAAGAAATCGCAAGTGAAATCTAGATGAATTTGTTAAACCGTAAGATTAAAAGAGAAAAAGTGAATCGAAGTGAATATCATTTTGTCTAGGATTTTATTTATTTATTAATGGGAATGATGCTTACAAATCTTAAAAAAATTATTTTATATAAATTCCAAAACCGGGCCGATATAAGTAAAAATAGAAAATATTTTTTCAAGTTACTTCTCTTTTTGTCTAACTCACTTCTTTTTTTCTTTATGAAGAATCCGCAAGTTCTCCAACAAACTTTTCAACTCCGTTTATTTGCAATAAGCCATTAGCCAATGGTTTTCAGTTTAGTCTCCGAGAAGAGTCTTTCTTATTACATTCGAATATTTAAATCATCTTTAAAAAACATATACCACTTTATTTTTTTTGGCTTAGTTCAAGTTTTATATATCAACTATTTTTATTTTCACAAACAAATGTAGTAGAAAAAAATTACAATTCTTGGATAGTTGTATTATATTGAGAAAGAAGTGGTATTAAAGTTTATAAGTTTGCAAACCTATTGGTTTCTTCAAGTTTGCATTCTGTATTAATAGTTTAAAAGACTATTAGTTAGTACATGCAAAGTTTCACGTCAAGTTTGCATTCTGTCACCTACTTGCAAGCCAGTTTTGTATTCCTTATTCTTCCAAGGTACGTACGATTTGTTTGTGCTGGCAAATCTGTCATAAGTAAAATTTACCAATCAAACTAGAGATTTTTATGCAAAGATAATACACAAAAAGGGCAAAACGTAGAAAACCTAAGTGAAAATAATTCGTTTTTTTTTAAAAAAAGAGATGTTAAAAAAGTTGTCAAACAAATTGTTTTGTAAAAGAAATTGAGCGTTTAAAAAACAAAGAAATGAAAAAAAAAAAAAAATCATCAGTCTTCACTCTCCAACGGTACATTATGAAATAAATGAAGAAACCTAAAATCTCATAAGAAGATTTGTATATATATTCCCAAAATATATATTGATATGCTATACACCAACATGCAGTATTATCTAAAATCATTCTCGCCAAAACAAATGAGCTCAATTATATAAGTTGTTCTCATAAAAAACAATTCCACCTTTGGTTCTATCTCTAATTGCTATATTCTTCGGAATACATTCAATATCTATGTATGAAACACAAATATTAATACATTCAATATCTATGTATGAAACACAAATATTGTATTAAACTAAAACAGGACAAATACTTTTCCAGTATCTTATCAATTTTCATCCCAACGATTCAAAAACGAAGAAGTAAACTTTTGAGACAACTATAAGTAGAGGCGGATCCTGAAATTTATTTAGTATAGGGCATATAATGTAGTTAATACTAAAATTGAAAACATTTAAATAAATTTTATACTAATAATTAAAAAAAAAAAAAAAATCAGTGTGGGGCACATACCACACGACTTCCTTACCTGCATCCGTCACTGGCTATATGTGTTCTCCCTGAAACTCTACATGCTGCAAATAACTTGTGACTCTCTAAGAAAAAGATATCGGTATAACCGTTTAAAGTCAAAATAGAATTGTTGAATTGACATAGTCACATATTAGTTCCATATTGCCGTACAAACGCATAAAGCCATAAAAAACGCTTCACCAGTTCACCTTATTTGTTTTTTTTTTCTTAATTGTATTGAAAATATAAATAGTAGTACCTCACAGAGATTTTTTAAAGAGTTTGCTTGTACAAAAAAGTGATGAATTGGATCAATTTGGAATTTAAAAGGAGTCTTGTATTCGAGCTTAGCAATAATCGAAGGAGTCTTGTGAAGGCCTGAGTTTATCTTTATCATCATTTTTTTATGACGATGGAGTATTCAATTCCCGACCAATACAAATATAACAAAGATAATATCCAACTAATGAAGAGAGAAAAAGGTAGATTTTTTTGTGTGGATCCAGATCGATGGATTGTGGCTTCTATAGCTCCGATATCGGTTTGAGTTATTTCTTTGGCTACTTTTTCTTTTATTTATTTGGTTTTTTCTCACAAAGTTTTAGATCTCACAAAATTTTTGATCGTTTTTTCGTGAGATTTTTTCAATGAATTTGGGAAGACAATTGCTCTGGTTCAATCGAGTTGTGTCAAAGAGGTAACTGACAGATTTAGAAACGGATGGTGGCAACAGTTCTTCCTGACTTCAATCGTTGATAGTTATTCATTCGGTGCTGATGAATTTTTCGTCGCAAACCACAATTACTCCGGAAGGTGATCTAAAATGCGGACTCCTAATTAATCGATTGTTTGGAATAGTGATCGCAGTGGCTCTGTTGTTATCAATGGAGAAATTTAAAAAGTTGTCTCGTCTCGGTGGCTCCTAGTACTGGAGCAATAAAAAAGAGTGGCAGCCGTGGTCAATTCAATATGTAACGTTAATAGATGTTTTTAGATTTCTATGAAGATTATCTCAGTAAAGATTTAACCATTTCAAAAACAAAAGTGGAACATTTATCTGAAGAATCTCTAATCATACAAAAATATATCGTTATTTATTTCAGATCCTTATGGCTGGATCCTCTTTTTCTAGTTTTTTTTAATAAACTCTGATTTTGCGTTAAAAAACAAAAAAAATGACCATTTACCGCTTATTCAAACATTAGCTACACAATTATCTATAAATCGAAATATATAAAAAAATTATTAGTGAAACTAATTTCTTGGTTTTTAAAAAGGAGTAAAAATAAATAGAAACTTTGATTTAGTCAAAACCCAACCATATGCATTGCCTCAATGACTCCTATATAAAGCGTCTTTGAGAACTCATTAATTACTCTTCACTTCAAACACAGAGCAGAAGAAAGTTAGCCAAAAAAAAAAGCTAGAATAATGTTTATCTTCCTTTGTTTCCTCTCACTCTTCCCTCTCTCTTTGATCCTCTTCAAAAAGCTTTTACCGTCGAAAGGGAAGCTTCCTCCGGGACCTACAGGTCTCCCGATCATCGGAAACTTGCACCAGCTTGGAAGATTTCTTCACAAATCTCTTCACAAAATCTCTCAAGAATATGGACCGGTGATGCTTCTCCGTTTCGGGGTAGTCCCTGTGATCATTGTCTCCTCCAAAGAAGGAGCTGAGGAAGTGCTCAAGACTCATGATCTTCAGACTTGTAGCCGACCTAAGACGGTCGCGACAGGGTTGTTTACCTACAACTTGAAAGACATTGGTTTCGCTCCTTTCGGTGAGAACTGGAGAGAAATGAGGAAAATCGCGATGCTCGAGCTCTTTAGCCAGAAAAAGCTTAAGTCTTTCAGGAGTATTAGAGAGGAAGAGAGCGAACTGTTGGTCAAGAAGGTATCAAATTCTGCTAATGAGAAACCAACCTCATCGGTTGACTTGAGGAAAGTCATTTTTTCCTTCGCGGCCAGCATCATTTGTAGACTAGCTTTTGGACAGAACTTCCATGAGTGCGATTTTGTCGATATGGAGAGAGTGGAAGAGTTGGTGCTTGAGTCAGAGACTAACCTCGGCTCCTTGGCGTTCGCTGACTTCTTCCCTGCAGGATGGCTCATAGATCGGATCTCCGGTCAGCATTTGAGGCTGAACAAAGCCTTCGCCAAACTCAACAACTTCTTTGAGCATGTGATTGATGATCATTTGAAGACTGGACAACCCCAAGATCACTCAGACATCATAAGTGCCATGTTGGATATGATCAGCAAGCCCGATAAATTCGGTTCTTTTAAAGTCACCGATGACCATCTCAAAGGAGTCATGTCGGTGAGTACGAATATTCCTTTGGTAAAATCTTTATAGTCTTACATTAGAGGTAACTTGAGGAACAAGATTATAGCTTGGGAAGCAAGTTAACTTGAGATATAGACAGATATCCTGTTTTGTTCGTTGGTCCATCTTCGTTTTTCTTTTTCAGACTTGGTTCATATTGCGCCTTAATTTTGTTTTGATTGAAACCCAAAATCATGATTTGTTCTATGTCTTTTCATCAGGACGTCTTTTTGGCTGGAGTAAACACGGGATCCATCACAATGATATGGACGATGACAGAGCTAAGCAGACATCCGAGAGTGATGAAAAAACTCCAAGAAGAGGTTCGAGCGACACTCGGACCCAACAGAGAGAAAATCACAGAAGAAGATCTAGAGAAAGTTGAGTACTTGAAGCTGGTGATCGAGGAAACATTCAGATTACACCCACCAGCTCCTCTCTTGCTCCCAAGACTAACAATGTCTGACATCAAGATTCAAGGCTATAACATTCCAAAGAACACAATGATCCAAATCAACACTTACACGATAGGACGTGATCCCAAATGTTGGACTAACCCTGAAGATTTCATTCCTGAGAGGTTTGTCGATAACCCTATCGACTATAAGGGTCAACATTTTGAGCTATTGCCGTTTGGAACCGGACGTAGGATCTGTCCCGGGATGGCCACGGGGATCACCGTCGTCGAGCTCGGCCTTCTCAGCCTTCTTTACTTCTTTGATTGGAGTTTTCCCGATGGAATGACCATTAAAGACATTGACATGGAAGAAGACGGAGCTTTCGTCATCGCCAAAAAAGTCCCTCTTGAGCTTGTACCAACTGCTCATCGCTGGTGAAGAATGTAATAATTTATATAAGATCAAAATGCTTTTAATATCGGTTTGGGTTTTGTTTTTTTTTCCTTGTTTTATGTTAATCATATCTTGTAATAGAAATATTTCATGTTTATAGTAATAATGTTTTAAATGTATTCAAGGTTGTTGTATGATAAATATTTTTTTTCATATGGAACTAAAAATTCATTTAAGTATGCATCAAAGCAATACTCAAAGTAGTCTTTCTAGGGCTTTGAAAGAGAGTGGCACGAGTACAGTAGATAACAAAGATAAGTGTGCAGAGTTTTGAGTATTTTTGTTTGCTTGGTAATAACTAGGCATGCGAAAATAACATAAATTGTTGGCAAATTCAATTTAATTCGGATAGTTTCGGTTATTTTCAGTTATTTTCAAAAACAATTCAAATATAACTTTGCAAAAAATCATGAAACCTGCAACACTTTTAAATCATTAAACCTGCAACAATGTCGAGAATCTAAAAATTCAATTAAAGAATTGTCTTTGTTCAAACACACACTCAAAAAGCTTTAAACAAAATAGAAGTGATGCATGTTTGTTTAAACTTTAAACAACAAACTAAAAAAAACATAGGGAGAGAGTGATATATTCTTTGTGATTCACTGGACCCTGATATTCTCACTCTTCTCCTTCAGTTTTTTTTAAATTTAAGATTCACCTGCACACACATAGAAAAATAGAAAAATTTAGCTACATATCAAATTCACAAAACATACGACCAAAACAATTTCCAATAAGTTCATGAGATGAGAACAATTTCATAATTATACATAGGAGATAGAATAAGAGCTTCACGCTTTGAAAGTTTCAGGTTTTTGAAAGTCTAAAAGTCTAAAAGCAAAACAAAAGCAGAATTTTGAAAGTCTAAAAGTCTTCACGCTTTGAACGTTTCATTGTCAACTCAACTAAAACCAATATCAAACCAGTAAGGAAAAAGAAGTAAGAGATCAATTCACAGTTAATACCTCCAAGGCTCCAACCAAATTACCAAGTGACTCATGGAAATCAAGTTCTTCAAACATTTCAATTAAGCTGGATAGTTTTGCATTGGCTTGGATGGAATTTCGCAACCATTGTTGTGTTGTGTGCATATCAAAGCTTCAATCATGTATGGTGCTAAACAACTTCTAAAAGAGTCCAAGATTCGACCGCTAGTACTAAAAATTGATTCGGAAGAAATAGAATACACTTGAACAGCTAGAACATCTTTACCTAGCTCAACACATACTCTTCATATAACTCCTTCCTTCATCACACTCTTAATCGATGATTTGAGATGATTACATTCGATGCCATCTTTTCCATAGAGCCTGTCAAAACAATGAGAAGAAATCGAAACTTTATTGATCAGACTAGGCACAATGGAGTTTCTTCTATAATGACTTAAGGAAAAAAGCTCTCTCCNCCTCCCCCCCCCCCCCCCCCCCAATCGTCGCCTCTGTTAAACAACAATACCAGTTTCACCCGATAATTTTTCGGTCGACTGCTTCGGCCACCATTTTCGTTTTTCTTTTTTCTCGTTACTTTCCATTTTGATCCATCACATCTCTATCTTATTTTTTTCAATTTCTCTAGAGATTATTTCATGCCATTGGTCTCAGAGATTCCTTTGTGCATCGGCCAGTCCTCGTCCAATTTATCACCGGAATTATGTCTGGTGCGATACTTTCATCTAATCTGCTTGCGCTTCCTTTGTTGTGTGGTAGAAGAGATGGATATTATGTAAATGTTAATGGGTGTCTGAACATATAGGGTATGTATGTTATCTTTTCTAGTTTTCTGGTTGGGTTTGACTGAAACTTCTTTAGTTATGGTGGTTGTGATAGCGACATTAGAAGAATATGCAATCATATTTTAGGTTGAATGGTTCATCAATTCAAAATCGTATATGTGTCTTTTGGCTTCTCGATGTTCTTCAATACAAAATCAGATTTTTAATCTGATGATTACGTTTGCGTGGATCTGCGTTGATGTTTGTCGGTTCGATTGTATAACCGTGACTTGTCTCTCTAGTAGAGTGTCTTTTTGGCGATGTCACTCTTTACGGTGGTTCGGTCGGCTTTTGTTTGCTATTGGTCAACGTTTCCAAATCTGGGATCCCGGAATTTTGATTTTGGTAATTGTGGCTTCCATGACGTTAAGTTGTCCATCATGTGTTGACATCAATAATCAAAGGGAAGACGGACATTCCACTATTATCAACGAACAATGCATTGGTTTGACACAAAAGCAACTTTCAAACTTCAAAGAACCATTAGTTGAGACATTAGTGTTATCAAAAGAGGCATTTGACATACGCAAGGATATACGAAGTCAAAGCGGGAGTAATATAAAGTCTACATTATTAACAAGGACGCAAATACGAATTGGTATCGTGTCGACATTCCAAAACATGTAACGGATGCAATGGATTTTTCTTGTACGATTTGGAAAGTAAAAAAAATAATGCCAATCTGGCATACATATCGTATCAGAGTGAGACGAAGAGAGAAGAAGAAAAATAACAGCCTACGATGGTTGTTAGCGTGTAAGGCTTACCTCGAAAGGAAGCAACATCAATTTCTTTTTTAACTATTTGTGTTCAGCATATGACACATATAGCTCCTTATGCAATAATTTGTATTCCGATGTTTTGTTTTCGACTTTGTAACCACACTGTTTTATCTCAATGGCATTTATTCCATTGTTGTACTAGGTTCCTTCAAACTCTTATAAACAATGACTGCAACTTTGAAAATCAATAAAATATTTAGCCGGCAAAAAAAAATTAATAATAAAAACTTTTCAAACTAATTTATACTTTTTAAACCTAAGCGGAGATAAACAACAAAAATCTAATCTATTAAAACAGAAAAATGCATATAAATCTATTTCTATCCTGGATAACTTTTAAACTTTAAATTTTTGTGGAGAACTATCCCTGTTTCCAAACAGAATAATTTTGTTCAATTAAAAATTTATTTTTTGGAGATAAAATTTCAAATTTCTAAACCATTGATATCACAAAAGTTTTAATTTTGGTTATATTTAATTTTTAATTTAATTCCAAAAATTAAAAATTATTTTAGATTATTTTAGATTTTCTTAAATATAGATTAGATTATTTACCAAAAATCAGAAAATTAGTTATTAT
>PKML01017401.1:66029-80698 GCA_002933935.1 Eutrema yunnanense | reverse complement strand
AAAAATAATAAATTTTAAATCATACATGTCATACCATAATTATATATTTCTATACAATATAAAAAATCATAAAAGATATATACAAAAATTGTCAGTCGCCTTCAATGTGGATTAAAATTTTAACTAAGATAAAAATCATATTAGATTTTAGAGATTTTAAGTTGAAAATATCAAACAAAATTGCTTAAATTCGGTTTGATTTTATGATTCTAACTTAAATCATAAGAAAATTTATGTTATAAAATTTATTTTAATACATTAAATAAATATTTTGAAATCCGACACATGAAGCAAACCAAATAGTCATTCGAGTCACCGGGTCCATAGGTTAACCCGGTTCGATGCGGTCCGACCGCAATCAATAATTAAAGAAATTATATATATACACGAATCACACATATATATAAGTATAAAAACTAACAAATCACTAAGATATGTTTAAAAATGATATGTCTAACTGACAAAGTAATTATTAATTTTTTGATATAGTATTATTCACAAACGGAAGAAGATCATAAAGTACCATAATGTAAAATCTGAATGACCTAATAAAAACAATAAAGAAAACTCTCTGATTGAATTATTATGGAACCATGATCTGCCCGGATGAATGATTAATATGTCCAGTTCACGGTTATTTGCTGAGTTTTTACGAGTTTTATAATATCAGGTTTTAGAGCTATAACAAGACCGTATTGTTGTCTGGATCCAGGTTTTAGAGATATAACCGGACCAGCTGGTCTGACAAGGATTTAAAAATATTGCATTAAATATTTTTTTTTTAAATTCAGCGCCGGCGCATTGGTGAAAATCTAGTTTATACTATTAAAACATAGACACTCTTTGGATAACGATATAATATCTTTATTGTTAGATATGAATATTCTAATTAATTATGATATTTATAAATAACATTTAATCTCTATTTAATTGATTAATTTATTTAAAATATAATAACATTAATCCATGATTGTATAGATTAAATGTATATTTTATGTGTGTACGTGGTTGACTTGGTATCTAAGAGAATGATTTTAATCCAAATTTGAAATTTAAGTGACGTCCAAATTTTAAAAAATTATTTTTGGTGTACAATGTTTATTTAATTGAACCATAATTAGACCAAATGATATAAAAAATTATTATTAAAAATATTTTAACTTGATAAAATTTCAAATATTCAAAATTAGTAAATATTTATATTATACGTTAATATGGTGGAGCGGGTTAGGGTTATGTTTTTACAATTGTGGTCATTTGTGGGTTGGTTTATCAAAACATGAAAGATAGCATGCTGATTCGAGGCAGATTAAAATAACGGGTTGGCCCATTTTAGCACTCATAAATATATAATTTATGAAATTTTATTTTAATAAAACAATTAGTTTTGTGCTAATCTAAATTCACATAATAACAAACAATTAAGATTACATATATATATATATATACTTAACTATCTCATACTTCTATTCTACTAATATCCACCATATGATATATATATATATATGTCATATAATTTTTATAACAATTTAATTTTTTTTTATCAGATAACAAACTTTGCTATCATTTATAAGGTTATCATGAAAATTTTTATTAAGTCAAACCATTTTCAGAAGTGTTTGCTCAATATAAATTTCACAAAAATAATGTATAAAAATTATTGCCCTAGATTTCGCATAGTACGGGTTAGAAATATGGTATAAACATTAAAACACATATTGCACAACAAATCAACAATATATTATTCTCTCACTAAAAACTTTAGAATTAAAAATTCAACATATTTGAATCAATAATACTTAAATTAGATTTTATTTCTCATTTTATCTTTTATATATTTCAAAATTTAGTCTACAAAAACATTTATCCCTCATGGGTGCACGGGTTAGAATATAGTTTATAAATTAATAGAGTAACCATATTGGTGATGATATGGCTAGAATATAAGGTGGATATATCGCATGCGGGAAAATGGTCAAAATCAGCCTCAACTAAATTCGATGTGCAAAAAAAAAACCTCAACTAAAATACGGTGCAATATTTTTTTACCTTCCGAACATAAAAATTCAAATTTCCTACCCAAACTATTGAATTTAAGCCAAATCTAACATTGACTGCAAATCTGTTAGTCAAACCGTTAACAGCGCTGACTCAGCAGCCTGAGTCAGCTGCCACATCGGCGAAAGCGTCCACAGTTGTTGAGTCAGCTGCCACGCCAGACTTCATTTAAAAAAAATTCAATTTTTTTTTAGGAATGATATTATTTTTCTATATATATCTTTGTCTAAATTTTTGTCATTAATCTTAATTACCTAAAAATGATTCTATTTAAATCTCAATTTTTATGTTGTAAATTTTCTTTTAATTACACTAGCTAAAAATATATAATTAATTATTTTTTGTGGAACTATATTTTAAAGGAATATAAATTTCATGTTTATGGATAGATAAAAAAATCAAATCGAACATAACCAATTGGAAAATTTAAAACCCCTAAATCAATATTGTTCATCGTCTCCTCCGTCAAAGACATCAAGAAATTGATATAGGGATTTTAGAGATTTTAAAATTTCCAATATTGATTTTGATGGAGGAGACAATGAACAATATTGATTTAGGGATTTAAAATTTTCCAATTTGGAATTTTAGTGTTATATTTAATTAATTTTAAGTAGGTGGATTGCTTCCCCAAAAGAACAACAAAGACCTGAAACACTAAATTATCTTAACCAAAACTTGTGAATTCGAACCAAACCAAAATAAAAATAATTGGAATCGAACCGACCATATAATAAAATATTATAATGAATGATAAAAACTACAAAAATAAAAAAAATGTTAAGACGTTTGTGCGGAAGAAAACCAGCTTGAGGAAACCATATTAGCAATAAATGTTATCAAAAATATAACTAGACTTCTTTTAATGATATAATTGGTTATGTTTGATTTGATTTTTTTTTATCTGTCCATAAATATGAAATTTATATTCTTTTAAAATAAATTTTCACAAAGAATAATTAATTATATATTTTTAGCTTGTGTGATTAAAAGAAAATTTACAACATAAAAATTAATATTTAAATAGAATCATTTTTAGGTAATTAAGATTAATGAAATATTAAAAATTTAGACAAAAAATATATATATAGAAAAATAATATCATTCTTTAAGAAATTGAAAAAAAAATTGGATTTTTTTTAAATGGCCACTAACGTGGCAGCTGACTCAGCAACTGTAGACGTTTTAGCTGACTTGGCAGCTGACTCAGACTGCTGAGTCAATGTTGTTAACGGTTTAACTAACAGGTTTGCGGTCAATGCTGGATTTGGCTTAGATTCAATAGTTTGGGTAGGAAATTTGAATTTTTATGTTCATAAGGTAAGAAATTACACCGTATTTTAGTTAAAGTTTTTTTCGGCACATCAAATTTAGTTGAAATTGATTTTGACCCTTTTCCCTATTGCATGCACCCACATCGGTAGTAACAGAAGTTCTACGGAAAGAAAAGTAATAGGATTATTATAGTTTTCTTAAAAGAGAAGTATTGTAATATTTTCTATGATCTATGTAGGAACATAATTTTGTTTTCTCGAAGTAATTTGGCTCCTCATTGTTAAATAAAGTCTCTCCTGCCTTGGAAATTATATGTTTGTGCTAATATATACACATGATCATCATATTATATCTAACAATTACAGGGCAAGAAATGTGATAACACGTATCATGACTTTGAATAATATGCAGATTTTGTAACTCCATTCTTTTGCAGCTTCTGAAGAGAGAGAGTGAACAGATTCTTCGTTTAGTAAGGCAAGATACTTCAAACAGTGTAAACTCTGCAAAACTTGGGCCGAGTTGGTGAATTGGGCCGAAGTCCAGAAGTCAAGACCAAACCCATATGGAGAAGCATGGTTTAATTTGCGAATTTGGGTGTTTGCGCCACTGTGTTCTAGGGGTTTCAGTGTCGTCTTCGTGTTCCGGTAGTTTGGTTCCTAGTAGTCTTCTTCAATGGGGAATGAAGCTGATAATAAGTTCACATGGGTCATCAAGAATTTCTCCTCTTTGCAATCGAAGATCCTTTGCTCTCCTCAATTCGTGATCGGTGGATGCAAATGGTAAGAAGATAACTTGTCATATAATGCTTTCGTCCAATTTAGGTTTACGAGGAGTCGACATCCATTGTTTTTTTTTTATGATTTTTGCTTGCAGGCAACTTTTGGCCTATCCCAAGGGACACGCTAAGGCTAATTATTTGTCTCTGTTTCTGATGGTTGCTGATTTTAGAACGTTGCCTGATGGATGGAGAAGGCACACAAAATTTCGACTAACTGTTGTAAATCAACTTACGGAGAAACTCTCCCAACGGCTAGGTGGTTTTATCTACTACTATTAGAATACCTTTTTATTATTTGTGATTCTCTCCCTGTCGTCACGGGACTTTTGCTGCTACGTGATAATTCTTTTTATGTGTTGTGTTTGTTGTGATTTACAGAAAGACAGCTCTGGTTAGATACAGAGATTCCTCTCGCGGGTTCTTCGGAAATGCTTCTCCTCACCAAAATTCATGCTAAAAATGGTGGATTTCTTGTGAACAATGAAGTCAAGATTGTTGCAGAGGTAGATGTTCTTGAAGTATTTGGAAAATTAGATGTACCAGAGGTATCTCAAGAGGTAACCCAACCTCTGAAAAGGACAAAGCTAAATGATGATGGTGCGGTGTCTAGTCATTTGCACAAGGAAACTTCATCAGTAAAGGAAAGCATGGATGTCAATGGGTTTCAAGTTCTTCCTTCACAGGTATATGGTTAATAAAGATTCAATCTTTTTCTGTAAAAAAAGTATAATTTTAAAGGTCTACCATTCCGTTTCTGGATATTACATATGTGTTTATACTTTATTCATCCTTTTTCAACTTCAGGCGGAATCTGTGAAACGTATATTCGAAATGCACCCAGACATGGCATTTGAGTTCCGAGCAAAGAACCAAAATCTGAGGACATCATCCATGAATGTCCTCCTCAACCTAATCGAGACGATGTGCCAGTCACTGCAAGATCTTTCCATCGATGATCTAATCCAAGCAGAGAAAGCACTAACATACCTGAAAGATTCGGGCTTTAAGGTGGATTGGTTGGTGCGTAAACTGGAGGAAGTAAAGGAAGAGAAGATGGAAGTGGAGATTGCTGGGGCTCGGATGCGAGAATTAGAGGAAGAACTGAAGGACTTTAAGGAGAAGTGCTCGGACATAGAAGCTCTGCTGGAGCAAAAGAAGGAAGAGCTGAAGGACTTGAAGCAGAAGTGCTCAGACATAAAAGTTCTTCTAGATAAAGAGAAGGCAACGGTATTGGCCGCCAGAACTACTCCTCTAACGTTGGATGGTGTTTTCTGATGACATAGTAAGCTAGAGTGACTTTTGTAGGAATTGGAAGCTCTTATATTTTGTAAAGAAGTAATCCTTTTGTGGAGACGACTCGCTATGGTTTCGTTAGTTGTCTCATTATCGCTGGCGAAGGTTAAGCTACTAATTGTATTTTTCAGTGTTCAAATATAATATTAGCGTATTAAGCTTAACTTTGGTCTTAGAACGAGTTACAATTCATCAAGGAAAACAACATTCCCCACTGCAAAAAGCTTTTCCAAGCTGTTTTTAAGCTCCATTTGTAGACTCCTATTTATCCTGTCTGATCATTTATTGGTAAATCTTCTCTTTTGTCTCATATAATATCACTTTTATTTGTTTCAGGACAGATCTCATCAAGACTTTAGAAGATCTGTCCTTAAGCTGCAGTGATAGAGCTATTGAGGTTGTTTGAAGAATTATTGGTCCACTAATTTTGTTTCCGTGATTCCATCTCCATTGTCTCATAGTTTGTAGCCTTGTATATTCATATTAATGTCAATAACTAGTTTAAGCTAAGATAAGCACTCTGTTTCAAAGTCAGAGCATCGACAACAGTTGGTTTTGATATACTAATAGTGACTACGAGTCAGAGTTTACACTGTTCCAACATTTATCAGTTTTCTCTCCAGTCTAGAGATTGGAAGCAGCAATCCAATCAGTTTCAGGATCTTGACTTGAAGGTTTTGTGATCAGTCTGAATGGAATGTTTCGATTTCTCTAGCAGGGAAAGCCTCCAGATTAGCAAGACTTTGTTGGTATCATATTCCTCCAGCGATCGGTCTCATAGAGAAGAACCACACTGGTAATGCTGCCACTACTCTCATGGCGCATATGGCTCCCAAAACAAGTTATTGATCTAAAAACATTGCTGTAAATTTAGACAAGACAGATACTAAGTTGCAAGTCTCACGTTTGTATGAAGATGCAGGAGTAAAGGATTTGACTTTGCAAGTGGAATCTGTTAACTCATTAGCAATTGAAATAGTCTTGTGAGGCATTACTGAACACACAAACATCTGAAACTTTTATTCAATGTTTCATTGAAGCTTTTATAAGTCGTTAAAGATATATATGGGATATGGTTCTGCATACCGAAAAAACGCCAAGCTTTATGAATAATGACATAATGTTCTAAAACGCCAAACAAAATCTCTACAAATGCATCCGAAATTCAGTTAAATTCAAAATAAAGACATAGCAGGAATCCATACGCATAAACAGCTTCAATCTCTCTGGTCAACTACTTCATTAGGTAATTGCTTCTAACTTTTTTTGTACTGGAAGTTTGTATCAGAGATACAGTCAAAGATTCAATCATATCAATGATTGACTATATTACGGATCATATCAATGATTGATTATATTAAGGATCTATTTATGTATAGCAATATATATTGTAATTACTTCCTTTACGATACCCTAGCGGTGTCTGTGTGTATATATTGACAATCCCTCTACTCAATAAGAACACAACTTCTATAATATCTTACATGGTATCAAGAGCCTTCAATATCTAAAGATTTTTTTTCAAACCTCCGCCATGTCTTCTTCAAACACCACATCCCCAACCATCATCACCGACTCCATCAACGCACACAACAGCAACACCCTCCTCACGGTGAACATGACCAGTGTCTCCAAACTCACCTCCACTAACTATCTTATGTGGAGCTTACAAGTGCATGCCCTGCTCGACGGTTACGATTTAGCCGGTCATCTCGACGGCTCCACCGTCGTTCCCGCAGCCACTCTCACCAACCATGATGTGGTCTCCGTGAATCCAGCCTATACGATGTGGAAGCGCCAAGATAGACTGATCTTCAGCTCTCTCATTGGCGCCATCTCCTCCTCGATCCAGCCTCTCGTTTCTCGTGCCACTACCGCTTCTGAAGTTTGGGAAACCTTGGCTTCAACCTACAACAAACCGAGTCGTGGTCACATCAAACAACTCAAGACTCAACTCAAACATTGGAAGAAAGAAACCAAGACCGTCGATGTGTACCTTCAAGGTCTCACCACACGTCTTGATCAACTTGCCATTCTCGGGAAACCACTTGAGCATGAAGATCAGATCGAGCTCATCCTTGACGGTCTTCCCGATGAGTACAAATCTGTCATCGATCAAGTCGAAGGCAGAGACACTCCGCCTTCTATCACAGAACTCCATGAGCGTCTCCTTAATCATGAAGCCAAGCTTCTCTCTGCTGCGGAAACAATGGTTCCACACACTCCGGTTACCGCCAACGCTGTGCAACAACGTCACAACAACAACAACTATCAACGCCAGAACCAATCAAGGAACAACAATTGGCAGCCGTCACAAACACAGACTTGGCAAGCATCACCGTCACAGTCGCAGCAGCACAGATCCAACTCCCGTGGTCCTCGCCCGTATCTTGGCAGATGCCAGATCTGTGGCATTCAAGGCCATAGTGCTAAGAGATGTCCTCAACTTCAGATGTCTCAATCATCGACTTCTCAGTCAAACACCAACCCCTTCACACCATGGCAGCCAAGAGCAAATCTGGCTGTAGGATCTCCATACTCAGCCAACAATTGGCTTCTAGACAGCGGAGCCACCCACCACATCACCTCGGATCTAAACAATTTATCGCTTCACCAACCATACCATGGCGGAGATGATGTGGTTATTGCTGACGGTTCTAGCATTCCGATAACACATACCGGTTCCCTCTCTCTTCCTTCTAATACTCGCGATTTGAACTTACATAGAGTTCTATGTGTTCCTGATATTGACAAAAATCTCATCTCGGTATACCGTTTATGCAACACTAACCGCGTATCCGTCGAATTCTTTCCTGCATCGTTTCAGGTGAAGGATCTCAGCACGGGGGTCCCATTACTCCAAGGCAGAACTAAGAACGAGCTCTACGAGTGGCCGGTGACATCATCTCCACCCTTTGCCATGTTCGCGTCACCAAGTGCTAAAGCCACTCTCTCATCGTGGCACTCTCGTTTAGGCCACCCGTCGTCTCAAATATTAAACACCATTGTTTCCACATTTTCTCTACCTCTTTTTACAACCTCTCAAAAGCATTTGTCCTGTTCTGATTGTCTCATCAATAAGAGTCATAAACTCCCTTTTTCACAATCCACCATTACTTCAACAAGACCTCTTGAATATCTATTCTCTGATGTTTGGAGTTCACCACTTCTCTCCATAGATAACTTCAAATATTACCTTGTCATTGTTGATCACTACACCCGCTATACTTGGCTCTACCCTCTCAAACAAAAATCTCAAGTAAAAGAAACCTTCATAGCCTTCAAACCATTGGTGGAGAATCGATTTCAAACAAGAATTGGGACATTTTATTCAGACAACGGTGGTGAATTTGTGGCATTACGGGCATATCTATCGCAACATGGAATCTCACACTTTACCTCGCCACCACATACACCGAAACACAATGGTCTATCGGAGAGGAAACACAGACATATTGTTGAAACGGGATTGACGCTGCTATCCAAAGCCTCGGTTCCGAAGACGTATTGGCCGTACGCGTTCGCTGTGGCAGTTTACCTCATTAACCGACTTCCCACGCCAGTCTTGTCTCTCCAATCACCGTTTCAGAAGCTCTTTGGCACAACACCAAACTATGGAAAACTTCGCGTATTTGGTTGCGCGTGCTTTCCCTGGCTTCGACCGTATGCACGACACAAACTTGAAGATCGATCCTTGAGATGTGTCTTTCTCGGATACTCAGCCACACAAAGCGCCTATTACTGCCTTCACGTTTCATCTGCTCGAATTTACACATCTCGGCACGTTCTGTTTGACGAGGAAGTGTTTCCCTTCTCTGAATTGAAGACAGAAATCGTGAATCACGAAGAAGGTGAATCACAAACTCTACTTCTATGGCCGACACAAGCCATTGCGATGCTCCCACAAACGTCACCGGCAGCTCCACTCCCATCACCAGCAGCTCTGTCCTTGGTCCCCCCGTGCTCAGTTCTTCACCGTGAAAACTCACCGTCACTTACCGAGCAGCCGGCAACCTCCTCACCATCTCAGGTATCGTCGCCTCTAACCTCTAATTCTCATTCTCCTTCTCTCTCACTTGAGCCCACTGCTCACATTGAAAATGGGCCGCAACCCACGGCCCAGCAACCCTCCCCACAAAATAATTCTTCCACCAATCCAGCCCAATTAGAACATAACCAAACTCAATCCCTAAATCCACCTCCACTCACCTCTTCCACGATATCACTACCTCCGACAAACTCCCATCCCATGTCTACCCGTACAAAAACTGGAAAAACGAAACCAAACACCAAATATTTACTCACCGCTTCTGTCTCTCCCCTCTCTCGTCATGAACCACGCACAGCTCTTCAAGCTCTTCAAGATGAAAGATGGCGTAAAGCCGTGACATCCGAAATCAATGCTCATGTTGTCAACCACAGTTGGGATCTAGTGCCACCGCCTCCACCGACAACCACCATCGTTGGTTGCAAATGGATCTTTACCACCAAATATCACTCTGATGGCACGATAAGTCGATACAAGGCTCGTCTCGTCGCAAAAGGCTACACTCAACAATATGGAATTGACTACTCTGAGACGTTCAGTCCGGTCATCAAATCTAATACTATTCGCCTCGTTCTTGGTGTGGCTGTAGCTCGCTCTTGGACAATCCGTCAGTTAGACGTCAACAATGCATTTCTACAGGGCACGCTCACAGACGAAGTTTACATGTCGCAACCGCCCGGATTCATTGATGCCGACAGACCACATTATGTTTGTCGTCTCCGCAAAGCAATATACGGTTTAAAACAAGCTCCGAGGGCCTGGTACATTGAATTACGCACATATCTTGTCACTGTTGGCTTCACAAATTCTATTGCAGATACTTCTCTATTCATCCTAAAGCAGGGACGCTCCATCATTTATATGCTCATATATGTGGATGACATCATTGTAACCGGAAATGATGATGTCCTACTTCAACAAACACTTGCCCTGCTTGCTAATAGATTCTCTGTCAAAGATCATGAGGACTTGTCGTATTTCTTGGGGATTGAAGCTAAACGTCTACCCTCGGGTCTTCATCTTAGCCAAAGAAAATATGTTATTGATCTCTTGACTGGGACGAATATGCTCTCCGCCAAACCTGTCACCACACCAATGGCATCTTCTCCAAAGCTTTCTCTGTTCTCTGGCACTGCACTATCAGACCCTGCAGAATATCGAAGACTTGTTGGTAGTTTACAGTATCTGGCATTCACCCGTCCAGATATCTCCTACGCTGTCAATCGCCTCTCCCAATTCATGCACAAGCCCACAAACGATCATTGGCAGGCTGTGAAAAGGGTGCTACGATACTTAGTTGGGACATCAGATCATGGCATTTTTCTCCGTAAAGAGAATCTGTTGTCTCTACATGCTTATTCAGACGCAGATTGGGCTGGTGACGCGGACGATTATGTTTCTACGAATGCCTACATTGTTTATCTCGGTCATCACCCAATCGCATGGTCCTCCAAGAAACAGAAAGGCGTTGCACGTTCTTCAACCGAGGCAGAATACAGGTCGGTTGCTAACACATCTTCTGAACTTAATTGGATTTGTTCATTGCTGGATGAACTTGGAATTAAACTTCCAGCGCCACCAGTCATCTACTGTGACAACATTGGTGCAACGTACTTATGCGCAAATCCCGTGTTTCACTCTCGGATGAAGCATATTGCATTGGACTACCATTTCATCCGAAACCAGGTACAGTCGGGAGCTCTTCGAGTCACTCACGTCTCAACAAAAGACCAACTTGCGGATGCTCTTACAAAACCACTACCTCGGGCTTCATTCAACAATTTCGTGAACAAGATTGGAGTTTCGAAACCACCTCCATCTTGAGGGGGCGTATCAGAGATACAGTCAAAGATTCAATCATATCAATGATTGACTATATTACGGATCATATCAATGATTGATTATATTAAGGATCTATTTATGTATAGCAATATATATTGTAATTACTTCCTTTACGATACCCTAGCGGTGTCTGTGTGTATATATTGACAATCCCTCTACTCAATAAGAACACAACTTCTATAATATCTTACAGTTTGTTATGGGAGAAATCTAGCAGTTAGGAATGGTGTAGAGAGATGGTAGAGTAGATGTCTGAAGTAGACTGCTCTCATCACAATGAACATCATAGCTTGAAAACATATCTGAAAGGTCTTGAGAGAAGCTAGTGTTACCGACCATACAACCATATGGGTCCTGAAAATCAGAACAAAACTCATCTGAAACTGTGTTTGAGAGACAAGGATCTAGAACGTTGCTGCTGGTAATACCACCACTCATACACATGTTCTGATCATAACCATGAAGCTCTTGCTGCATCAACCCGTAGTTATTTGCAAATTCTTGTAACTCTGATGAGTAATCTTGTGTGTTGGAGACGCAAGGATGTTGAAAGCTGCTGCTGTTGGTAATGTCACTCATACAATACATGTTCTGATCACAACCATAAAGCTCTTGACTCATCAAGTGATTCTTCAGACCAGATTCTTCTACTGCCGAGTAATCATCTGTGTAATTGGTGAATTGAGTGGGAACAGATTGATTGAAATCTGATGCAGAGAGTGGGATTTGAGAGAGAGTAGCATCTTCATGGTTACATATAACTAGCGAGAACTGGCTAGGGTTCAAGGATTGGGTCTGATGATGTTTCAGAGAGGATGGTGTTAACAAAGCCTGATGATCCTCCAAGTTTGTCTTTTTCTGTTTCTGTGCCTCGAGAAAACGGAGCCTTTCTTGCAACTTAGAGTAATTTAGTTGTAAGGACTGAATCAGTTGGGAGATTTGGTCGGGAGAGTAATGATCAGAGATTGGATACTTTAATTCGTTCACATTCCTCTTGGTCTTCTTCTTCAAATTCGTCATCTTCGTCTTGTTCTTCTTGAGGAACCCATAAAGGTTGACGCTTTTCTTGCGTCTCTTGGCTTCGTCTAATTTGATATATCTCAGAGAAATGTCTCTCACTTTCTGTCTATCCTCAGGCCATGTCTTCAATTCTCCGTCTGGTCCGTAATGGATGACGCAGGCTTCGACATCACATAGAGTGGAAAGCTCGTAAGCTTTCTTGAAGATGGTCTCGAGTCTGTTGCTCAAACTTGTTGCAGCGAGTGAATAGGAAGAAGAAGACGAACTGGAACAAGAGGAAGAAGGAGATGTTCGCATGGTGATCACAACCATAAACGCTCTGGCTTTTCTCAAGCACGAAGAAGAAAAAGAAGAATAATGAAATTGAAGAGAAACTGTGTGAATTGGATATATTTATAGATTTTTTTTGTTGATCCCAACGGTAATAAAAAAACGCGTTTAGATTCGATTTCCATATTTTGCTTAGTTTTGTGTGTAAATTTCCTTAATTTTACTATTTTGAGTGGTTGAGGATTGTGAGAAAAGGAAAAGGTTTACTAAAGAAATTTTCTTAATTTTGTCACCCACACACTCTCTCTCTTCGTTAATGAGAACAACTAAGGGATGTCATGTGTACTAGATTTGTTTTGATTTTATTTGTTTGATAGATCGATTTGTTTTGATTCACATGAAAACTTTAGATACGAAATTAAATCAATTGAGAATTTGAGATCATGCCAAAATATATAATAACTAGATAAGTATCCGCATATATGCGTGTTTGTAATTTAATATTTTATAATCCGTGAAAAAAAAAATTAAAAACGATAAAATGGAAAACAAAATTAGATCACCCATGAAAATATCTTATACATATATTTAGAAACAAAATTTACGATGAAATAAATATATATCTTGAAAGTAAAATTTGGTGAATAGATCATCTATTATAGATGCAGTAAATAGCTTTGGATACTATTATTGGATTTTTTTTTTGGTAATTGATATACTACCAAATTGTGGTTTATATAAAGATGAGAAATTATAATTCTTTTTCTTTTATGATTAATTTTCTTAATTTAAATGGAAAAACTAAGTAATGTTTTTTCCTTTCTATATTAATTTTGCCTTTTAAGATAAATTTAATTCTTTAACTTTTTAATTTTATTTTTAATAACTTTATATTTTAAGATTATGAATAAGAATTTTTAAGTTTTTTATTAATCGATTTTAAATATTTCCAACTTTGACTTGACACATGTCGCGATCATGTGAATTAACAACTTTGAAACATTCAGTTTTATATGATAAAAATTTTACTAATTCTAAACTAAAATATGTTTTTTTTTTGGATTTTATTCCTTTTTAAAAACTTTAGAAATGTGTAGATTATTATATAGAGTTTGGTCGTGGTTGTACATTAATAATTTTCATTTTTTAAGTTTTCTTTTGTCATAATGGAAAGGATCATAAACTTTTAAGTTTGGTTGTATATTAATAATTTTCCTTTTAAGTTTAAAGTATATTTATAATTTTCATTTTTTAAGTTTGGTCGTGGTTGTAAATTATAAACTTGTGAGTTTCATTTTGTCACTTTCCTTTATTATAAATTTTCCTTACTTATTCTTGTTTTTTCTTTTTTTTTTAAATATTGTCTTTTTTTAGTATAATTTTTTTAATATTTACTTTAATTCATTTTTACTCTTTTTAGATTGTCTTTTTAGTTTAACCTTTTTAATATTTACTATAATTTATTTTTACTTTTTTTTAATTAAATTGACACATGTCAATATCTAAATTAAGTATGACAAATGTCACGATTTTGTCACGATCTCGTGAGTGAGAATTATCTTAATAATTATCCCTTTTAAGGTTGGTCGTGGTTGTAGATTATAAACTTTTAAGTTTCCTTTTGTCACTTTATTTTAGTATAAGTTTTCCTTACTTATTCTTGTTTTTTTAAGATTGCTTTTTTTAGTTTAACCTTTTTTAATATTTACTTTATTTTATTTTTTTAAAATTAAATTGACACATGTCAAGATCTAAATTAACCGTGACAAATGTCACAATCTCGTGAGTGATAATTATCCTACGTGTCACGCTCACATTGAGAGATCCAGCTTTATATAATATGATATAGACATGTAGATGTAAATCAAAGTTTTTATTTAGTGCACCAACTAAATCGTTGAACGCTAACTTTTATATTAACAATTAAATTTATATTTATCATGATATCAAACATGTTAGATTGTTAACAATAGCCTTACATATGTTAAAATATTTATTGTAGCCAATAAACATTTAAATGAATCTGACAACTTTATATTTATCATGGTAATTCAATTGTTGCATGTTAGCTTATGTATTATT
>PKML01017401.1:37349-63712 GCA_002933935.1 Eutrema yunnanense | reverse complement strand
GTTTGGTTTAGATTTATCATTTATCCATTCTTGTTTTTTGGTTTAGATTAGATTTATTAATTTTATATAGCTTTCTTGTTTTTCTTTATTTGTTGTTAATTTTGTTGATCAGAGATTCATAAGCAACATGAGAAGACGAACAATCGTGGCTAATGATGATGATAAGAATCTGAATTTTCTTCTTTTCATCTATTTTCTAGGTTTTTTTTAGTCTTGATTTTTATTGATGATTTGGATTTACTAACAATTTGATTTAGATTCTAGTCTTTGAATTCTTTTTGTTTTTGCACTTATTAGTATGCCTACTTATTAGCTTAATATATTATTTATACATTCATTTTAGTTTTGCTTATTGTATGAGCTTTATCAAAAGTTATGAACCAAACTAAAAACCGTAACCGAACCAAACCAAACCGAACCAAAATTGCATATGGTTTTTAAATGGTTTCATTTTTTATAAAACCGATAAACCGAAAACCGTTAAAAACCGAACCATACCAAACCGAAATATATATGGTTTTTATATGGTTTGAATTTTTATAAAACCGAAAAACCGAAAAACCGAAAAAACCGAACCGAAACCAAACCACAAACCGAAGTTCCCACCCCTACTTTCTATAGGCCCGGACTAATAAACATGAGGCCCAATCAACCGGTGCACGCCCACAATATGATAAGCAGAGCATTGGTGGCCAAGCAAAGTCGAACCCAGGGGCAGGGCACGCCCACAATAGATTTCCTGTTTGAAGCCGATTTCCTGTTTAAAATCCAAAATTCTAGTATGGTTCTCTTCTTGTTAACTCTCTCCTCGAGACTGAAGTTGTAGTCACAATTATAGTTTGTTAAATCTCTCCTCGAGACCCTCTAAAAATCAATCAGGTTTTACGTTTATCATGAAACCTTAATATCCACCAAACGAATTTGTACGCAATTTTTTATTCAATGATTTATGAAGATTAATAATCAGTTTCCATAATACAAGATTTAATCGATTTTTTAAATTGATTAAAAGACACATATTAATAAAAACTTTTCATGAAACTATTGGAGATTCTTAAATGATGACTTAAGGAAAAAAGCTCTCTCTCCCCCCCAAATCGTCGCCTCTGTTAAACAACAACACTAGTTTTGCCCGATACTTTTCCGGTCAATGGCTTTAGTCGCCGTTTCCGTTTTCCTTTTTTTTCTTCGTTACTTTCCATTTTGATCCATCACATCTCTATCTTATTTCTTCAATTTCTCTAGAGATTCGTTCATGCCATTTGTTTTAGAGATTCCTTTGTGCATCGGCCAGTCCTCGTCCAATTTGTCACCGAAATTATGTCTGGTGCGATACTTTCATCTAATCTGCTTGCACTTCTTTTGTTGTGTGGCAGAAGATATGGATATTATTTGGATGTTAATGGGTGTCTCAACATATAGGGTATGTATGTTATCTTTTCTAGTTTTCTGGTTGGGTTTGATTGAAACTTCCTTAGTTATGGTGGTTGTGATAGCGACATCAGAAGAATGTGCAATCGGATTTTGGGTTGAATGGTTCATCAATTTAAAATCGTATATGTGTCTTTTGGCTTCTCAATGTCCTTCAATACAAAATCAGATTTTGAATCTGATGATTACGTTCGCTTGGATCTGCGTTGATGTTTGTCGGTTCGATTGTGTAATCGTGTCTTGTCTCTCTAGTAGAGTGTCTTTCCAGCGATGTCATTCTTTACAGTGGTGCGGTCGGCTTTTGTTTGCTGTTGGTCATCGTTTCCAAATCTGGGATCCTGGAATTTTGATTTTGGTAAATGTGGCTTCCATGGCGTTAAGTTGCCCATCGTGTGTTGACATCAATAATCAAAGGGAAGAAGGACATTCCACTATTATCAATGGAAAATGCATTGGTTTGACACAAAAGCAACTTTCAAACTTCAAAGAACCATTAGTTGAGACATTAGTATTATCAAAAGAAGCCTTTGACAGACGCAAGGATATATACGAAGTCAAAGCGGGAGTAATATAAAGTCTACATTATTAACAAGGATGTGAATACAAACTAATTGGTATCATGTCGACATTCCCAAACATGTAATGGATGCAATGGACTTTCTTTGTACGATTTGGAAAGCAAAAAAGCAATGTCAATCTGGCATACATATCATATCAGAGTGAGACGAAGAGAGAAGAAGAAAAATAAACAGTCTACGATGGTTGTTAGCGTGCAAGGTTTACCTCGAAAGGAAGCAACATCAAAATTATTTTTTAACTATTTATCTTCAGCATATGGCGCATATAGCTGCTTATGCAATAATTTGTATTCCGATGTTTTGTTTTCGACTTTATAACCACAATGTTTTGTCTCAATGGCGTTTATTCCATTGTTGTACTAGGTTATTTCAAACTCTTGTAAACAGTGACTGTAATTTTGAAAATCAATAAAAAAAAATTAGCCGGCAAAAAAAAAAACTTTTCAAACTAGTTTATAGTTTTTAAACCTAAGCGGAGATAACCAACAAAAATCTATACTATTTAAACATAGACACTTTTTGTGTCCAAACAAGAATAAATACATATAAGGTTATAATTTATGTGGATAACTATATATGTTGCCAACCAATTTTTTTTTATAGATAATTTACATAATATCTTTATTGTTAGATATGAATATTCTATTTAATTATAATATTTATAAATAACATTTAATCTCTATTTATTGATTAATTTATTTAAAATATAATAACATTAATCCATGATTGTAGAGATTAAATGTATATTTTATGTTTGTATGTGGTTGACTTGGTACCTAAGAGAATGAGTTTTAATCCG
Source organism: Eutrema yunnanense (assembly GCA_002933935.1). Lineage (NCBI taxonomy): Eukaryota > Viridiplantae > Streptophyta > Magnoliopsida > Brassicales > Brassicaceae > Eutrema > Eutrema yunnanense. The sequence continues at coordinate 60,904 of PKML01017401.1, read as the reverse complement.
AATTTGAAATTTAAGTGACGTCCAATTTTAAAAATTTATGTTTGGTTTAATATGTTTATTTAATTGAACCATAATTAGACCAAATGATATAAAAATTATTATTAAAAAATATTTTTACTTGATAAAATTTTAAGTATTCAAAATTAGTAAATATTTATATTATAAGGTAATATGTTGGGGCGGGTTAGGGTTATGTTTGTACAATTGCAGTCCTTTGTGGGTTGGTTTGTCAAAACATGAAAGTTAACATGCTGATTCGAGGCAGATTAAAATGACGGGTTATCCCATTTTAGCACTCATAAATATATAATTTGTGAAATTTGATTTTAATAAAACAATAAAATAATTAGTTTTGTACTAATATAAATTCACATAATAACAAAGTTTACAATTAAGATTACATCGATATATACTTAACCAACTCATACTCTTATCCCACTAATATCCAACATATGATAACATCATATAACTTCTATAACAATTTAATTTTTTTGTCAGATAGCAAACTTTGCTATCATTTAAGGTTATCATGAAATTTTTGCTCAATATAGGTCATTTATGGTTTTCATTAAGTCATTTAAGGTTTTCATTAAGTCAAACTATTTTTGTTAGTGTTTGCTCAATATAAATTTCATAAAAATAATGTATAAAAATTATTGACCTCCACACAGCGCAAGCGCAAGTTAGAATCTAAATTTCGCATAGCACATTTTAGAAATATGGTATAAACATCAAAGCACATATTGCACAACAAATCAACAAAATATTATTCTCTCACTAAAAACTTAAAAATTACAAATTCAACATATTTGATTCAATAATATTTAAATTAGATTTTATTTCTCATTTCATCTTTTATATATTTCAAAATTTACTTTACAAAAAACTTTATTCCGCACGGGTACGCGAGTTGGAATCTACTTTATAAATTAATAGAATAACCATATTGCTGATATGGCTAGAAAGAATATAAGGTGGATATATCGCAGGCATCCACATCGGCTAATTAGCAAGTGACAGAAGTTCTACAGAAAGAAAAGTAATAGGATTATTATAGTTTTCTTAAAAGACAAGTATTGTAATATTTCATTTTTCTATGATCTATGTAGGAACATAATTTTGTTTTCTCGAAGTAATTTGGATACAGATCATATTTTATTGTTGTGTTCATGGCTCCTCATTGTTAAATAAAGTCTATCATGTTTATTATGAAAATAACACAAGCGGTAAAACAGTAATTTTAAGTCGAAATTTTGTTTATTAATATTGAGCTCGGCGAAGTACAAAATCGTTTAAGATCGAAAATAAAACTTTGGAGACTAAGGAAATAAAGAACATCGATCTTGAGCTCTTAATTTCTTTTGTCTCGCGGATGATTGTGAATATCTTGAATACTATCGAGACTTCCCTATTTATAGGATATCGAGGCGGTTAAAACGAGATAATTTCCTTTTCCTAGTTCCATCAGGAAAAAAAAGATTTCCCGAAATCCCTTGGAGATCAGGAAATATTCTGCGAATCTCGAAAGTCGGTTTCATCATGACGAGTTGGGCCTTTAACGGACTCGGAGGCCCGTAACCGCGACCATGAGCTTTCTTTCCCCGAATTCGAACCGTTGTAAACCGGGGTAAATTAGACCAATCTTGGTTCAAACCGGGGAGTGCTAAACTCACCACTAACAATGAGTCCCTCCCTCAGTTCGGCGAAGTTTATCTTTGGATGAGTTCGGTGAAGTTCATGTAGGATTCTTTTAGCTCGGTATGAATTGAGATCGGTATTTTTCCTTAGCTGTTTTGAGTTTGATATTCTTCAGCTCGGCGTATCTTCTTCGAGAAGACGTGTCGTTTCGGTATCTTTAACCGTTGCGGAAATCGAGGAGTTGTCATGATTGCTTCTCTCTTTATTTATTCGACTCGACCCCTCTGATTCTTCATTTTTCTCCGCTTATAAAAGGTAAATTCTTCTCCCTTCTCTCTAATTTTTCTCCAGCTTTCTCTTTCTAGATTATTCGCATGTTTTAAGTTTTCCGGCCGAATTCCGACATCATCTTCAGCATTTACGGCTTGATTTCTCCGATTTGGTCAAAACTCTTTAGATTCCGGCGAATCTTCATACTGTTCTTCGTTGATCTCCGCATTGTTCTTCGTAGATCTTCCGTTGAATGAATCAGTATGGAAACGATTCTCCAAACAATTATGTTAATAACTACGAGTCGAGATCTGAAAAACCACATGTTGTTTGGGGTTTGTTGTTGAGATTGGTCAGTTCGGGTTCATCAGATAGTTGTTTCGCAGCCATGGATCAGTTAATTCGTCGCAACTCTCGCTTTGCTAAGGCCGGAACGAGTGGTCCTCGGCCCGAGATCCGAGCTCCCGGACTACAAGATCGTGACAGCCAAGAAACCATTGCCCAGCATCAATTCGAAGATACTATGAATCGGAATAATGTCGCGGGGGAAAATGCTCCAGCAGGCGGATAAATTTTGCATATAATAAATCGATCCATGAGAGCCCTTCGGGATCCCTATGCCCAACGAGGTAATTACTCAATCATAGCGTAACAAAACATCATGAAAATAATAAAGGATTGCAGAAAATAAGAAATAAGATAGTGAAGAACGAAGAACACGGATGAAGACGTAGATCGAATGATGATCTCCTCGCGCCTCCTCCTCTTTCTCGGTGATGGCTCTCTCCCCTTGTTGGTCAAAAACGAGCTGCCCCTTTAGAATGACCTAAATAAAGCATATATAGCATTCTCATTCGTCGGGAACGTTTAGGGTTTAATTAATAAGTTATTGGGATCGGATTCCATTGCTCGAGATTAACCATTTGGAAATAACCAAGTATGGAGACATCATCTTGATCAAACGAACCAAAGACGAGGAAAAGACGACCGAGCCAAGCTTTGGCTCGGTTCCATCCCATTCGCTTCGTCAAGATCCGCCTTGGCCATATCACCTCGGGCAAAACAGGATCGAGTTGAGGCGAAATCAACATCATTCCCTAGACCAAACCGAGATTAGATTAAGACTATATCGATTTGGTCCATCTTGGTTCAATATCATGGGCCGAAGTTAGGTCTGCCTGGGCCAAAGTCGAGATTGGGCCGAGCTTGTCAACCCACTAAGCAACTGATCAACAAGAAACCCTAGGTGAGATTTCTAGTCAGCGGTCGCGCAAAAGAAAAAGGAAAGATTCCACATCTTCCGAGATCCTCGTTCATAGGATCTGTATAAATAGTTGTCATAATAAACTGTAAGAGATGAGCTTTTTGAGATCTTAGCGAGACCCTTAGCAAAAATCATTCATGTACTTGAAAGCTTACGAAACAACAATAAAAACCATCTTTGGATACTTGTTCTCGTGTTTTCGATCTCAGAAACTTATATTCACTCTAAGTTCCTTTACAAGAATTTGATTGTGCGAGTTTCGACTCCCACAATTTGGCGCCGTCTATGGGGAAAGTAGAAGTTTTCTTACTCACGGAAATCATTTAGAACGAGGTCTAAAAAGATGGCCGAAGATCAGCAAAGAAGCGATGACAACACAAGCAACAACGGCGACAACCCTCCAATAGAAATAGTCAATCCCGTCGGCAGTCCCCCTATAACCACGGAGACCACCTCAGCGCCCTTAGTCAAATTGAAGAACATGCTTGCCGCGCTGCTGAAGAAGGCGGAGGAGCAAGACAAGCTAAACAAAAAAATGTCGGAGAGGGTTGAGATGCTGGCGTCGGAGAGCCGAACGAGAGACCTACATACTGGATACCTCAGCTCGGCGATGAATCCACCAAGAAGGCCAATAAGGAGGCTCGGCCTCAATCTGACGATCCTCGATTTCTCAAGACTTGCAGGTACATCGGTAAACGCTAGAGGAGGCTCTGCGAGCCTTTCATTGAACTGGAAAAAGATTACCATCGTTTAACCCGTCTGACGAGGTGATGACCGTAGCAACCAGACCACTCCTGTCTGGTCCACTTCGGTCGGATCGTGGAACAGACCAACAAGCCGACGATCGCATGGGATCTGGCCTCGGCATAACATCTGCGATGACCAATAATGGAGGGATCCAAGGTGGAATAAGAAACACCTCGAATCGTATCACAAACGACGAACTCGCCTCGGGACTGGAAGGGGCAAGAGTTGCAGCAAGAGTTGCAGGAGACATCCCTAGCTCCAGTCCCGAGGCAACAATCTGACAGAAGAGGAAGAAAATCTTCTCTGGATGGAACAGACGCAACGCGCTAACGAGCAGAGAAGGGCGAATCAAAGTCAATATGACAAGCCGACATGACCGAGCCAAGCCCATATAGAGCAAATGAACGAGATTAAAGTTTCATTGGCCCAGAATAATGCTGAGATGTGAAACATCCGTTAGAAGGTACATCACGCAATCAGCTCATCGCCTAAGATCGATCGGATGCTAGAGGAAACACAGATAACCCCCTTCAAGACTCAGATCACCGAGGCAACCGTGTCCGACCCCGGAAAAATTAGGATTCTATTCTATGATGGAAAAACTGATCCAAAGACTCACATAACAGCTTTCTGCATATCAATGGGCCGAGCCAAACTCAAAGAAAACAAGAAAGACGCCGGATTCTGCCTCCTGTCCGTCGAACATTTGAAGGGGGCTACTCTCGATTAGTTCTCAAGGCTGGAAAGAAACTTGATTGATAACTTCCAACAGCTGTGTGCCGAGTTCCTGAAACAATACCCCATATTCATGGAATGAGGGACTTATGACGCGGACTTATGGATCATGACGCAATTGCCGACAGAATCCCTACAAAATATCGTGGGACGATTCAAGACAGTGGTGTCGATGGTAGAAGGCGTAAGCGATCGAGCTGCACTCATCGCGTTAAAAAAAGCATTATGGTACAAATCAGATTTCCGAAAGGAGGTCGCACTGAACACGCCTCAAACAATTCAAGACGCCTTGCACCGAGCTTCAGATTTCATAATTGATGAGGAGGAAATGAAGATCCTCGAAGAAAAGTATGAACCGACAAAGTCGACAAGCTGAAGCATCGTCTCGGCCCGAATCCATCAAACCCCCGGAAGAATGCTCAGAGCGGAAGGTTTGTACATCAGGAGGGACCCAAATTCCAAGGTGCTCACAACTACCAAGTGGGAATCGGACGAGCAAAGCTCCATGGAATACATGGAAAAGAAACTTTAGCAACTTCGATGAGAAGGCCTATTGCGAACATCATCAGTGCTACAGACACCTCACAACCAACTACCGAAGTCTAGGTGCGAAATTGGCGACTAAATTTATGGCAAGAGAGCTCGGCGACACATTAACCCTCAGAGACTTCGAGCGCGAAGGAGAGAACAACTAGAATCGACCAAACCGAGGTGGCTAGGCGTAACAAAATCAAGATGAAATCTCGAAATGAGGAAGGAGAAACGATGAGGAAGAACCACAGGGTCCTCGGGGAAGGATCAACATGATAATGGGAGGATCCCGATATTGCGCACACACAATGTCATCAATAATACCGTCTGTTGAAAATATCTAATTATTGGTAGTTTTTGTCCTCCCTAAAACTCTCGTTCTAAAGGCGTTGTCCCTTTAAAAAAAAGTAATAATAATAAATCGAAAAGAAATGAAACAAAAGCCTAAAGAGTCTTAGGGTAGTCGATATTTGTATACCAAGGCAACCATGTTTCTTATGTGAGTAGTAAGAATCCGTTTGAATCATTACCTGGAGAAAAATCTAAGTCTGGGGGAACGACATAAAAGTTCCGACGAAGGAGAAGTTCGCAACAACGCTTATGTAAGTAGGATGTGACTAGAAACTGTGGACGTCAACAGCTCCATCCTCTCTTGCTTTTTTGCATAAAATCTAGCATCCTCCAGTGGAAATACGGTAACCCAAAACACTTTTAACATCACCTCTAAAAAGCCCTTAATGCCTAGCCTCGATTGTCTTGGTTAGTACTTTTTGATGAGAATCATGCAATCATTAATGAATGTTAAGAGCTAATTGACTGAAACATAGGGTTTAAGTGTTAGATTTTCGCATGACGGATACCGTGGACTAGTGTTGCAGCACTTCGGTGAGAATTTTCTAAAATAAGTCCCGATTGATGCATTGCGTTGGTTATGGTTTAGAAGGACGGTCACTGAGATTTTTGTTAGTTCCTTCATTTTCGAAAATTTCTTTCCGAGGACAGATTTCTGTTTTGTTTGAGGACAAACAAAGATCTAAGTCTGGGAGAGTTGATAACACCGCTTTTTGACCATTTTTATGGATCACTTTCATATCTTTTGCATGTGTTTTAACTCCGTTTTCAATGGTTTTCGAAATAATTTCTATGTTTTAGAGTTTTGAAAGATATTTCAGGTAACTTTGGATAAAAGAGTGCATTTCGGAACAAAAGTACGTTTTTGGATAAACTTGGAACGTCATAAGTCTTGCAGTCAAAGAAGACCTTCTCACTGTCTGATCATTCCCAAATTTGGACACAACACAGACGACACAACCAGCTTTCAAAATCAATTAGTTTGGAGATATTTCAATGGTTGGATCATTAAATATAGACAAAAATATACACGAAGCACCAAAGGCAGACGAAGCTGCCTTGAAGCTAGAGTCACCGCGGGCAGAGAAGCTGCACCGTGGCCAACCGGCGTTCCGCCGCGGTCAGAGAAGAGCCGTCTGCGGCCAACGAGCATTCCACTGCGGGTCGAAACCACGCACCCGCGACCACTCCTTATTCAGCTAGATCAAGCTCGTTTCATTCCCGAGGCCAAATCCGTCTTTTCAACCTCAAACCCTAAACGTCCCCATAGAAGTGAAGACTATAAATACATATTTTTAGGTCTCTTAGACATATCTTTTCATCGCTTTTGAGGCAGAGACGAATTGCTAGAAACTTTTATTCTTGTTCTTCGATTTGGAGCGAGAATTCTCGACTTGTGTCTTCAATAGAGAAGCATTTCTTCATCTCTTTCTCTTACTCTTTTTCCTTTATTTTAATATGATGCTAAGCTCAGCTATGGCTGAGTAGTTCTCTTGTTGGGTATATGATTCTCAAGGGGCCCTCATGGTTCGATTATTCACTAGGTTTTTAGGTTAGGATATCGATTAGGGTTCTTCGTTATATCCTTTTTATTAATGCATGTTTGCTTGATTGGCCATCTTTGCAACTGAACTTAGGTATTTTTAGAGGTACAAAAGTACTGGATCTATATTCTTGACCTAGGGTAGACGAGCCAAACCGTCACAAGATACGAAAGTATACTTGTGGAGGGGGTTGTGAGCGTTAACGAACTTGTTTGTTCATCATAATTAATATCCGTCGGATTATTCCGACGGAATTAGCTCGTCGGAAAAGGGTCGGAATATTCTGACGGATTACCGACGGCTATCTTTCCGAATGATATTTCGACAGATGTTAGGTTGGAACTAAACGTCGAAAACCCGTCGGAATCCCGTCGGACATTTCCGACGGATAAACCGACATATATTTGATCGGAATTCCGTCGGCAAAATTTCCGACGGGCATATTTTTCGACGGTTTTCCTACGGATCTTTTTTCGTAAAAATATGTCGGAAATCTGTCGGAACCTCGTCGGATATATTTCCGACGGGATTCTGACGGATTACGTTCTGACGGATTTCCGACGGATATTGAATTTGAAGTTTTTATGATTTTATTCAAATTTTATAATTATTAAATAAAATGAAATGAAAAAAAAAATTAAAAATAGAAATTAATTAATAAAAATTATTTATCATTAAAAAAACAATTCATTACAAAAACTAATTTAATGTTAAAAAAAAACATTAATTTCAAACTAATTCTTCCGGTTTTGCGAGTTTGTATCGGCGAGGGTCTTCGTCTTCGCCTCACTCCAGTACTCGTAGATGCCCGTCCACACGTCGTCCTCGAGGTCCTTGGCTTGGATTTTCCGTACTTCCACTTGTGCATTTCCTTCGAGTACGAAATTGCGGCATATTTGTCGAAATAGCCAAGAACCTTCGTCGTATGATTAGGGGCCCACGTGAACTCTTGCTACAATAAAAAAACATAATGTTAGTTTTCAAAATAAAAATAACAAAATGAACTAAAAAATAAAGATATATTAAAAAACGACTTACCGCAAAAGTCCGGTGCCACAATTCTTCGGAAATTTGAACTTCTCGGGAATTTTGAACTTCTCGGGAATTTTGAACTTCTCGGGATTCCTATTACCAACTCCAGAAACATGTTGACGGAGATCTTTGTATTGAAAACTCGTGAAAAACGAGTTTTCAATACAAAGATCTCTGTCAACATGTTTCTGGAGTTGGTAATAGACTTCCCGAGAAGTTCAAATTTCCCGAGAAGTTCAAAAATCCCATAGAAGTTCAAATTTCCCACGGATTTCACAATTCACGGAAATTTCCAAAATCCCGAAAATTTCAAATAATCCGAAAAATTTACACGTTGCCGCAGAATTTTTATATTTTCCGAAAATATTCTAAATTCCCGTCTAAGTACAAAATTTCCGAAAATTTTAGAAATTCCCGAAATTTTCAAAATTCCCGAAAATTTCAAATAACGTTTAAAAAAATTATAGATATGTTTATAATTAGTAAAAAATTTAAAAACGTAAACATAAGTGTACGTCGAACGATGATTCAATTATATACTTATTTCACCACTTTCTTCTTCGTCATCGTCGCGTCTACCAAACCTTTGCGTAATAGATCCCACGGCAACTGCGTCCTAAAGCAGTTGCTGCTTTCGGACCGAGTTGCTATGAGATCCAATACGCATCATCTGGTAGCCGCGAAGATTACGGAGAAGAGAGTAGTGAAATAGGTATATAATTGAATCATCGTTCGACGTACACTTACGTTTACATTTTTATAATTTTTATTTTATAAAATTATAATTTTGATTTTATATTTTGATTAGTATTTATATTTTATATAATTGTTAGATTAGTGATTTAGATTAATAATTTGTTAGATTAGTATTTATAATTGTTAGATTAGTATTTATAATTTTGATTTTATATTTTCCAAAAACATTTTTATATAATTTTTATATTCACACAAAAACGGTTTTTATTTTATAAATTCGAAAAACGATTTATAAAATTAGGAAAAATTTAACACTAATCAAAATACTAATCTAAAATACTAATCTAAATCTAAAAATACTAAATATAAAATTATAATTTAAATACAAATCTAAAATACTAATATAAAATTTAACACTAATCTAAATACTAATCTAAAATACTAATTTAAAAATTTAACACTAATCTAAAATACGAAATACAACCTAACAACAAAATTATAAATTACTAAATATAAAATTATAAATACTAATCTAACAAATTCACAATTTATAAAATACTTATAAATACTAATCTAAAATTATTAATCTAAATCACTAAATCACTAAAATTACAACATAATTCACTAAAATAAAAAAATTAGTCATTTACATTTACAAGGGAAAGTGAACGGTGGCGACGAGCGGCGGCGGCGGCGTACAGTGGCGATGAGCGGCGGCGGGGGATGGTGGCGACGAGCAACGAGCGGCGGCGGTTACCTGGAAAAAAAAAATGAAGATTGAAGTTAGAGATTGAGGAAGAGAAAGATTAAGAGAAGAAGAGAAGAGATTGAGGAAGGGGAAACTTACCGGCGGCGACTCACGGCGGCGAGAATAGACCGGCGGCGGCAAGAAGAGACCGGCGGCGGCGAGAGCTTCCGGCAGAGAGAGAGAGAGAGAGAGAGAGAGATATAGATAGAGAGAGAAGAAATGAAGAAGAAGACGATTCGTTTAGGCGGTCAAAATTCCCGCGATCTCGAAAAACCCTAAGTCCGTCGGAAATCCGTTGGAAATTTCTGACGGATACTGTATATTCGCTGCATGTGTTTCGATTGGCCAGTCAACATACACATGTACAAATGTCCAGATCTCAGACGGATTTCCAACGGATTTAGGGTAAATTTGGGGTTTAGGGATTGGTTTTAATAATCCTGAATGTACACGTTTCATTGAAAAAATAGTAAATTCATCAATAATAAAGACTTTGTATCACTTTATAACTTTTACAAGATCAAAACCTATACATTTTTCATAACATCTCTATACCTTATACTAAAACTTATACTAACACCTCTATCAAATTTTATAAAATCTAATATTTTTTTATCTTGTAATTTTATTTAAAATTTGAGAAGTTCAAGCTATTTTATATACATCATATAAGTATTTGTCTACAATTTCTACAAAAAAAAACCTAACCCCTATACCCTAAACCACATTTTTTGGAACGCCGTCGGAAATCCGTCGGAAATTTCTGACGGAGTTCCGACGGATTATTGACCATAGGGTTTTATACATGTTTACCTCGTTTACAAAACCAAAATTTCAAAAAAAAAAAATGCTAAGTATACTTCCGTCGGAAATTTCCTACGGATGTTAAAACTAGATTAGTATTGACATCTCTCCGGCTAAAACTTTATTTGTCGGAAATTTCCGACGGATGCAATGTAGATATTATCGATGTCAGCAACGATGTCGGCAAGATCACTATCTGTCAAAAATCCGTCGGAAATTGTCCCACAGATGGCCATCGTCGGAAATCCGTCGGCAACATCATCATTTGTTGGAAATCCGTCGCAATTGGTCCGACGGATTATTGTCGTCGGATATCCGTCGGAAATTTCCTACGGAGTTCCGACGGGTACGATTTTCCGACGGATTTCCGACGAACGTACCATCCGTCGACGACGCCAATAAAGTCTGCGTGGCTAGCAACGAAAGCAGACTAGTTAAGTATATATATATTATAAGTGTATAGTACGTACGACAGTAGACTTGTATATTTTCGTGTTCCAATTCGTGGAGTTTACTAGAATCGATTTTACTAAGAGCTTTGTTACCGTGTTTGAATCGAACATTCCCCGAAGATATCCCTGTCGACCCAACATCGTTTTATTATTATTTACAACCGATTTTCTCTTTTAATTTTTCACCATCGATTTTATTCTTTATTTTTCAAGCAATCTTTACTTTTAATGCTCTTTACAATTTGTGACACAAAAACCCTTTTCGTTTTAGACTTCCTTACTAATTCTTTTTCTAAAGTCTCTGATATCATCATATTTTGCATCATTATAGCATCCGTTTCATATAGGTTTCGAGTCATTTGCATGTAGTTCAGGATATCTTTTTGAGCATTTTAGTCATTTTAGGAGTCTAGTGTGTCCACATTTAGTCCTAGAGAGTTCTTGCATGTTTTGGATCGTATTTCAGGTGTTAACGAGGAGAGGAGACAGAGACCGTACCGAGGTCACTGCTCGGTATTGGTGCTCGGTATCAAAAGCAGAGGAATTGCACCGAGGTCACTGCTCGGTGCAACTGATCGGTATAGCCCGACGGAGGAAAATCAGCTTCAATACCGACGGCCAACACCGAGGAGTGACATCGGTATCGAAGCTTCAGGGGATTACACCGATGTCACTGCTCGGTGTCATTGCTCGGTACTGCCACAGGAAGAAACCCGGGGGAAAAGCCCTTAATACGGAGCAGAAATACCGAGGAGTGTCCTCGGTATCCACTGAAGAACAATAGCCTCAGTACCGAAGCCACTGCTCGGTATTGACTCGTCGGTGTGAAATACCCAGGCTCAATACCGAGGTGTTACACCGAGCTGTGTCCTCGGTATTGGCCGAATCAGAACTTTTCTATCCATTTGAACCGGGTCGGTACCCGGTTTGTCCCGGGTCGACCCGGTTCGTCACTATTCACTATTTAAGCCCAAAAACCTAGTTTGGAGGGGCTAAGTCTTTTCTTAAGCAAAAACCCTCTCTAAGAGTGATTTGAAAGAGATTGATCCTTTTAATTTATGCAATTTGAGTATTGTTTTCTTGATTGAATCCATCTATCTTCTACTTTCTAATCATTCAATCATCTTGATCATGAGTTTTAACACTTCTTTTCTTGGATTTGTTAAACCCATGATGATTAGTGAGTAGTCTTAAGGATCTTGGGATAAGGTAGATTAGGGTGATCTAGGGGTTGATTAGTGGTGTTTAGGATTAGATAATCTTATATTCCTTATTGTCTAGAGTCCCTAATGCTAGATCTAGCTTGAAAGAGTGGATCTAGATCACAAGGCATTTCATGAACACCAAGTGTTTGGTGAAATGCCAAGACCAATTAGACAAGAGATTTATGTTCCTAACCTAAGACATTAGTTGTTTAGGGTATATCTTTGGTTGATCTTGTTATGTTTCTTAATGCTTGCTAATTGTTAATCCACAAATGATGATTTGCTAATGGACTTGATAATTAGCATAGTGATTAGTTGCTTGAAAGAGAACTAATCTAGATTAGAGATCTATTGCCTAGGAATTAGCTTCTTGAGTAAATGAACACCACTAATTTGACTTGGATCACCTTATATCATTAACCTTATCTCTTGTTCCGCTTTTGTTATTTGGATTACAATTCGTTTAGTTGTTGCTTGCTTAATTTGAACTTGAACACTTAATCACCAATTACATTGTTAGCTTAAATTACTTATGAACCTTGCATTCTTAGTGATTAGGATAAATCCCTTTATGGATTGATAACCTTCATACTACACGTGTTGGAGTTATTGATACCTCCTAGAGACTAAAAAGTCTTGTATCAGTCTCACAGAAAAGCGTGCTCTCCCTGTGGATCGATACCTAAAATACTACAACGCACATATGTGCACTTGCAGACATTATGGCTTAACAAATTTAAAACCTTAAGCTAGGATAACACATGCACTCGCATCAATCTCCTTCTCTCAGCCAACTGACTCTGCTTTTTTGCTTCCAGAACAACTCTTCTTCTCCGAACGCAGAGCATAATCAATCTTTTAATAACTTAATCTCGACTCCTCCAAAGGCCCATCGTCATGTGCTTGTTCAAGTTTGTCCTTAAGTTCCTCAATATTTCGTGAGGCATTTAACGAGTGGTCACGCTTCCATATCGAGATAGACCTTCAACAATTGAAAATATTTGCGTGAAGATCACAAGAGTTTTCTCGAGATGGCGAATCCCAACCCTCAATCCCTGAATCTTTAAAGCCTGCTTTACCCAAACATCGCTTATCAAATCTAAAACTCTTTTTAATCGATAGATTACCAGGCTTAAAGGTAGATAAAACTAACAGGTTTATGATCCGAACCCCATAACTCAAGATACTCCACAAAAGTGTGGGAAAACAGCTGATACCAATCTTCTTTTATTTATACTAGGTGAGTCCCCGCGTTAACGCGCGGGTATTTTTATGTAAAATTTTTTGGGTTTTTTTTTTAAAAAAATTCGTAACAAATGCATATCTATAGAGACATCATACCAGCTGAATAGCTGATATTTCGATTACTACTACGAAGTCGTAACCCATTATATATATCCATTAAGACATATACATACGCTCCTACTATAAATCATGCAACATATGCTTATCCAAAGACATTTAAACCACAATATGAGCACATGCGTTGCAATAAAACACAAGATGTTACAGCGAGAGCGTGTCATGAATAGTTTGAGTAGCCATGAAACGAGCCACCAGCATCTGAATATTTACCATTCCCAGAAATGATAGACCATCACCAACGCTTGGCTCACCAACACCACCCATCTGGCTCGACTGCAACAAATCGTGGTTCAACCCACCATGGGTTAGAACACTCGCCAACATCGGATACGTGTAACCTCCTCCGGCTGCTGCTGCTAAAGCTGGATTCCCCAACATTATGGTTACATAAACCGGATGGTATTGGTTCCCTAGCATGAACGGCGATGCAGCCATTCCACCACCGGTAAATACATGTTGCCCTTGAGCTTGATGTTGCTGGGACTGACCCTGATTAGCAATCGAACCTAATTAAACTCCTCTTCACCGGACCCACTTGGTAATGCCCATTTCCCGAGGACGCATGCCCCATTGAAGCAAGCTGGCATGTCGCCGTTCGATTAAGAGTCCTCTTCTTTGGCTCCTTAGCGCCTCTCTTGCTCCTTTCCTCGTCCAAAACCTTTAATCTTGGCCCTTGTAATTAAGGAGATTGAATCCGCGATCATTACTATTCCAAAACGAATCATCGCTGGAAGAGCCTTGTTTATATGTTATATATATTTTCTAATTTGTGTTTAGTAAAATATGATTTAAAAAAAATAGTTTAACGAATACAACCTAATTCGAGATAGAGGCCATTTGATGAATTTGTTTTATACTGTATAATTAATTTGTGTTCTCCAATTTTCTTTTTTATTAAACTAAAATAAATATATAAAATAAAACAATGAGTTTATAATATTGTGATGAGCCCATGTGTGTTTACAAATAAAACAGTTTGACTTTCATCTTCTTATAATCTATTTGCCTTCTTTTCTAGTGTTTGCATCTGTCTCCCCCAAACTTCGAAACCATTCACTATGTGTTACCACCATGTTCTGATGCGGCCATTGATTCATATCATTCTTTATCACCATCAAAGAGTCTTATGGCATAACAATTTTTTTTGAAAAGTTTATGTGTAACGCTTCTAACGGTTCGAATAACTTCATAACTCATATAATTTCTTTTGTGATTTATCATCATTCGTAGATAATATAGCTTACATGCTGATGAATGAATGTTAAATGTCTTATCGGTGCTCTTTCCTCTTAGTCGTGTTTTTTTATCCTAAATAAATATTTCATATGTTGGACTGTTTGCATGCCAAAAAGTAGCCAAATTTCCGTCTTGTGCAGCCATAAGATAAATTTTATAAATAACATAATTAAAAGAATCTGCACTAATTTAAAAGGACAATTTAACATAACTTTGAATCTACCTTATAAAGAGAGAAGGGTTTAACAAATTAATCAGTAAAACTAATCGGTGCCTAGATATTTAACAAATTTTATATAAATTCAAAGTTATATAATATAAAAAAATTTCATATAATTTTGTTATATGAATAGAATAGCAACCATTGAGTGGGTATTTATATTTTTTTCCTTATATATATTAAATGTTTTAAGTTAATTTTGTCTTCTCGTTTTTCGTAGATGCATTTTAGATATATGAATAGCATGAATTTAGACTTGTTTATTTATTTATTTTTACTTTAAAATACAATGAATTTGGAAAGGATTGTGTAAAAACAAAATTATTGTAAATAAGTTCTTTAACAAAAAAATATTGTTAGTAAGTTGAAAAGGTTTTTATATATTTTTGAATTAAATAGAAGTTGGAAGGTTTATAAAGTTATTATGGGTTTTTTAATCTTGAATTTATTGAGAAATAAAAAATAAAAAAATTTAACTAATGAGGGGGGGACAAGTGTCAAAGCTGGAGAGCACCCATTCTCTCTTTATATGGTAGATATATTAAAATAGATTTAAGGGATACCAACAAAAACAAAACATATTAGGCAAGTCTCGTTTTTAATATTTTTTATTAAATAATTATTTATTAATACTTTTAAGTTTAATATCTTATACCAAGGGAGATTTCGGCTTAGGTGTCATGTTGTTGGTTTGCAAATTTATCAGAAGTATATGTATTGCAGCATGAGTGGATTTCGTCGAGACAAAGTTGTAGCGGAAGTACATCTATAGTGCTGGTTTGTGGTGCTTGTTTTCATGGTTTTCAATCTCTTTGAGTCTTTTTGAATCTAGATCCATCGTTTAGATTTTGAAAATTTGGGTTACTAGTTTAATTTACGAAGAGCCATGCGCTAGATGTACAAAGATCTTCAGATCTGTTGACGGTGTGGCGTTGCTACTTTCGCTGTCGTTTTCGTAATGGAGTAGCATCTCCATCCGTGTCGTCATTTCACCGGATTTTTATTATAAAAAAAAATCTTCTTCTAGGGTTTAAATTTTTTGGGTAGTAGTTAGGTGTTGGGCTTTTTTAGTAATCTCTTGTTTTCGGTCGTTTTTGGAAACTTTGTAATGAGATCTAAAAATGGGTTTCAATCTGACAAATCTTATTTATGGCCAGGAGTTTCGCTAGGTTCTTTACATTTTCTATAGTGGTTTATCATTTTCATCGATGGACTTAGTTTCATAGGCTTAATTGGTTGTACGGTTTTGGTTTTTCATATGTCTCCCTTTCATAGGATTTTTATCTCCAGAGAAATTTTGTTTTCTGCCGGCTTTTGTATCTTCGGGAAATTTTATTTTATGCCAGCTTTGTATGTTTCAAGATTCTAGTAATGACCTCAGCGTTAAAAAAAAGTTTAATATCTTATACCAAATTCAATATCAAACCGAACCAAACCATACCAATTTTTTTTTTGTTAACATGCATTAAGCATTATGCAGATTTTATAAATGATTTTTATTTAATTTTGGGTTCTATAAAACTGAAAAAAAAAAAAAAAAAAAATCGTCCACATCTGACTTTAAAGACAAAAGAAAGTACCAAAGTAATGAAGTAAAATTAAGCAAAAACCAATGCAAAGTGAAGCCAAGAAATCAGCAGATGGTGTCTTCAAACCACTTCTGAAACTTGGTCATCTCCTTAGAAGGCAAAGCAGCCAAAACATTAACACCTTTACTATCTCCATCGATGTCCGAAAACAGCAAAACTATGTCTTTCCGATGATACACAACGGGACAGCTATACTTAGGCTTTCCCCATGGATATTCAACCTCTGAAAATCCGAGTTTCCACCACGAAGAAACCAAAACTTCCCCATGTGGAAACCCTTTGTACATCTCTCCCCAATCTATAGCGGATCTCGCGTACTCATCCGTTATCCTCTTCGACCCTTCTCCTACCATTTCCACAATCCTCCCAAACGGTTCTTCCAGCAATGCCTTACGTTTTGCCTTTGCGTACGCGGTTAAAACCGCGTTCCCGGTGTACGAAGAGGGAAGCTGAGGATTCAACCTCCCTCTGATGTCCACCGCATAAAGAATCGTTGATTCTCTTTCAAGATCCTTCTCTTCTTCTTCTTTTACTAAAGAGAGTGCCTTGCACCTCCAGACCAAAGCGGTTACAACGTTGAAACCCGTCACACGAACACAACCACTACTAATACTCTCCGAGGCCTTCTCTTTGAGTCTCATGATTTGTTGAGAGGATAGCTTGAAGATGTTGAAGTCTAAGTGTTCTGAAGTGGCTTCGAAGACTGTTGTCTTCTCGGAGTCTTGGAGCTGGACAAGCTCGTGGTGTGGGAATGTGACATGCGGCGGAGTACGAGCTTTGAGAAGAGTACGGTCGTTGCATGGAGGTGTTGATAAGGGCTTCTCACTTAGTAGAGAGGCTAAGTTTTCGAGAAATGTTTTGAAACTAAGTCCATCGAACGTTGTATGGTTTGTTGAGATTCCCATTGCAAATCCACCGCACTTAAATGATGTCAGCTGCCAAAATTTTAATTTTAAGTACATACAATATTGATCTCCATGACTCAATTATGATTAAGGACCAAACTTATGAAGTATCACTTTTGAACCACTTGTAAACAACTTTTTTTGAAAAATGACAACAGGTTTGCTTTAGCCTATATCTATAAAATAGTTAGAAGTTATATTCATACATATGCAAGAATTTACAAACCTAATTTACCAGAGTTTTTTTTTTTTGATTAATATGGGGTAATCCGGGGCTTACTACACACCCGACTAATCCCCATAGATCAGAAGAAACCATGTTAAATCCACTATGGCCAAAGTGACTCGAACCCATGTAAAATTTACCATAGTTTTTGCCCTAGCATAAATGCAAAGTTGGCACAAATCATTGGAATATGATTATAGCACACAAGAATAATCCACATAATACCTATATTTATATATATAGTATATAGTACATACTACATAGTATATACTATATACATACCACAACACATTTAAAAGATGTGGACAATGACTAGTCACTACTGCCCCAAACGTTCATTAACAATCGAGTAAATGTGTTAGAAAATGATTACATTATTTGGCGGTATATCAAACAGAATAATGTCACATTAATTTAGATTGCTTTAAGTTTGGTAAGATTCAATAAATGAGTAACCAAGAAAACCAGCGTTTTAAAATTTTAATAACTTCACGCGGCAAAAGTAGATTTACCTTACATTCATGAATCTTATTATATAAGACTAAATGTTTCAAAGTTGTTAACTCATATGATCGTGTCACGTGTTAAGTCAATCGATTAAATTTTAACATGTATAACAAATGTTTTCAAATATAATTTATTAAATTTATAATTGATTCAAAATCCTAAAAAATAGAGAAACTAAACAAAAATGAAAAATATAAAATATAAATTTATCTTTAAAGACAAAGTTAATAAAAAAGGAAAAATCAAAAATTAATAATGAAAAAATTAAAATTAATTAATAACCGATTAATAAAAAAGGACAACTTAAAAATTTGAAAAAAAATAATAACCGATTCATAATCATAAAAGGTAAAGTTACTAAACTAAAAGGACAAATACAATATTTAAATTTATCCTAAAAGTTAAAGTTAATAAAAAAGGAAAAATAATATTAATTTTTCCATTTAGATTAAGAAAATTAAACATTATATTACTAATCCTAAAAAATATATATATAATTTCTCATATCCATATAAACAACTTGGTAATATGTCAATTACATACCAAAAAAAATCAAAAGTTCAATAATCGTTTCCAAAGCTATTTAGTGCATCTACTCCACCAAATTCTTCCTTTAAGATATATATTTATTTCATCGAAAACTTAATTTCTAAATTTTTATATTATTTATTTTTGTTTTCGTTTTTTGCTTTTAATTTTTTTTTCACGGGTTATAAAATATCTTATTATAAACATGCATATATGTGGGTTCTAATCTAGTATATATTTCTTTTTTATATAACCAGGAAATAAAAATAACAAATATCTGTGTCAGTATTGTACATTGGAAGAATTTCAAACTTATTTTATTTGGCATAGTGTCTGTCTGCAGGCGAAACTGAAACATGTCCGAGTATATATTTCTATACTCATTTATTAAACATATATTTCGTTTAAAAAAATAAAGCAATTGTTGGTTACCTGAAAAGAAAACAATGGTTGATCATCTTTGGGCAAACTTTCAAGCTGACTTGTAACCAGTTGAGCAAAACCTGGATTTGGATAAACCAAATCTCCAAGATCCTCCAACGTATACTCACTCACCGCCGTCACAAACCCAGCTCCGGCACCGTTACAGTCAACATCTAACCGTCCAGAGCTAGGGTTCAGGCGAAGTCTCCCGGCCAAGAACTCGTAAACATCCATAGCCCTCAACAACGCTTTTCTCAACTTCTCCGACACAATCTCCGGAGGAAAATCCTTGTTTGGTAGGAAGAAATGAACAGTTTGGACATCAAAGTTGAGAACTTGGTCGACGTTGGACAAGAACATAGATTTTCTCTTGTTAGTTAAGGTATGTTCAGATGGGAAAATGAGTGATGATTCTTTGATCGTCACTTTGAGATCTTGAAGAAGCAATGATGATGATTCTTGGTACGCACCCATTTTCCACAATCGCTCTCTCTCTAATTTAATTGTGTTTTGTGTGAAGTTTGTGATTTGGATTTGAAGCTTAATCTATATTATATAGACTAACACATGGTGAGAGATGGTTATTTCTGTGTAATATATAGTATGAAATTATCCATGGTTAGTAATATGGATCTCACAGTTAATGTGATTTTTTAAAGCAAAATATTTGTTACGGAGTTGCAAGAAAAAAACATACAAGCAGTTTCGTGTTAATTACGTCGACTTCGTTTTGTCCAATCACATGAAAGCGTTTTTCTTTATAGGCAAAAATTGTCACCGTTGTGTTTATGGATTTGGGAATATTGATGGGCTTGCTTTGGTGGGTATGAAGTTTGATATGTCGGTTTTAGTTACATATAATACATGTGATTTGTCTTTATGAGTCGTCGATTGAATGTGCCAAATTTTTACTTCTCCATTTGTGGTTTATATGGAATAATAAGATTTTTTAAACCATTTGAATTTGGCACATATCAAACTACGGTTACAATTTACAATTAGTCTTCCTTTAGTTGATAACTATTGAATTATGGAATTGATAATTAACTATTGATACAGAGAAGTTCAGATATATACACGCAGAAAGCTAAACTAAGAAAGAAAGAGAAAATACACAATCAATGATAACGTAATTGTAGGAATTCTAACGTATACTTGCTATAGGTCTAATACACCTCCCTCAAGATGGACCACCGGTGGAGAGGTCAATCTTGACGCGAAGAGTTTCAAATCGCAGACGTGGTAGAGGCTTAGTGAGGGCGTCCGCTAGTTGATCGACTGTGTTGACATGTGAGACGCGTACCTGGCCACTTTGTACATGTTGGCGAACAAAATGATAGTCAAGAGCAATGTGCTTCATACGAGAATGAAAAACTGGGTTGGCGGCAAGGTAGTTGGCGCCAATGTTGTCACAATAGATTGTCGGTGTCGTTGTGGTGGTGATTCCGAGTTCGGAGAGTAAGGATGTGATCCAAATGACATCGGAAGCTGTGGATGTTATCGATCGATATTCTGCCTCGGTTGAAGAGCGAACAACTCCGGTTTGTTTTTTTTACGACCAAGCAATAGGATGACGTCCGAGATATACAATGTAGGCCCCTGTGGAAGTGTAGTCATCCTTGTTGCCAGCCCAATCGGCATCGGTAAAGGTATGGAGAGACGGAGTATTAGTGGTGGAAAAGTAGACACCGTGAGACATGGTCCCCGAAAGATAGCGCAATATTCTTTTGACGGTTGTCCAATGATCCGTTGTAGGGCGATGCATATATTGGGACATCCTATTAACAGCGAAGGAGATGGACGTGTGAGAGATAGATATTGTAGACCTCCGACGATCGCCTGATATTACGTGAGATTGTCAAATGTTGTGCAGTGTAAGCGTTGTATTCGGACACATCGGTGTGTTGATCGGCTTTGCGTCTGTCATCTTTGCCCGATGTAGTAAATTTGCAATATATCGAGTTTGTGTAAGATGTAAGCCTTGAGATGTACGAAAACCTTCAATACCCAGAAAATAAGTGAGATCCCCTAAATCTTTAATGAGAAATCTTTGAGAGAGGGATTCGATAAACCGGTTTATATGGGGCTGGCTGTTGCCGGTGATGATAATATCATCAACGTAGATGAACATGTAGAGTAGTACGCCGTTTTTGTTATGGATAAAGAGCGATGCATCATCAAGAGAGTTTGTGAACCCATATTGAAGTACGAACATGCGTAGCTCATTGTACCACGTCCGAGGGGCCTGTTTGAGTCCATATATGGCTTTACAAAGTTTACATACCGCCATCGGATTGTCTTTATTCGGAAAACCAGGCAATTACGCCATAAAAACTTCTTCTTTGAAATGTCTTTGGAGAAACGTAATGGTAATATCGAGTTGGCAGAGGGGCCAGTTGCGTATAACGGTAGTACTAAAAAGAGCAACACTTGTGATAATTAAAATAAGATTTGACAATCTATGATGGTGTTTCAAAGAGAATTGCTACAATAACTTCATAATACTGAATGAGATCATAAAAAAGAGCAGCACTTGTGTTTAAGCAAAACCAAGTTTTGTGATGGATTGAACCAACATACAACAGATACTTGGGTAAATTGTATTTACCATAAAAGTTAGTGGCCACAAAAGTTGTTTGATTCCTTGCTGCCACTTCTTCAGAAATTTCTCCCCTGGGACAAAAAAAAAATCATTTATCATCACCATCTAATTAACATATCTTATTATATAAAGCGTAATGATCACTTTTAAACTTAGATTTAGTTTTAAGTTATATTAGATCTGAAATTTGTTTTCGAACTATCTAATTAATTTAAAATAATTGTTTATGGGTGTATGGATCAATTTTTGAATTTTTTTAATTGCGAATTACAAAACGTAATTTCTAGAAAACTAAACAAGAGATTTAATTTAAAATCTAATTATACGGGTTATTAAGTTTAGTGTCCAAATCTTTTATTACTAAAGCACAAGCCACTTCACCAATTAAAAGTTGACATGTGGCAAATTATCAACAAAAATATATATATAATAAAGCCATAAAGTAATGGAAAAAGTAAAAAACTTAAAAGCTCTAATTCTAAAAATCATATATTTTCTCATCCAAGCCCACCACGATTTCTGAAGCTGTTTCCACCTCCACTAACAAAAAATTGTATGATAATTGTATTTTTTCTTGCTCTCTCTTGTTGGAAAAAACAAACGCGCAACGGCGCAGCGAAATAAAGTTCTCCCCGCACTTGTGAGCCTGTGAGAAAAATATCTAAACGATGGCAGAAAATAAATGAGACAACAAATTATTTTACGTGGAAAACCTCCTCGTTGTGAGGAGTAAAAACCACGGAACCGTAGTCCACTCAAAATCCATTATCACCAATGTATTTGAGTTACAACCACGTCCTCCCTGTTCCACAAGAATAGATCCAGGGACTAAGGCTCCAAAGCGCAATCTCCAACACAAGAACTCAACATGAAAGCAATACAAGAGCTTATAAACGTGCAGTCACAAACGACTCTAAGTTCACTAGGATTCCGGCCACCAAATAAGATCTCCACCGTACAAATCCTAGAAAAACGAGTCAACAACACCGCTGCAAAATTTCAGCTCAATCAGAGAAAAACTCACAGTCGGATTTCCCAAACACTCAAGACAGCACCTGCTGAAACACTGTGAGGAACAACCACGCTAAAACCCATATATCTGACAAACCAACGGTTGAATCTGAAGACCACTGAGTCACGAAACTGTTAAACCCGAAAATCACACATATCGTAGATTGATGAAATCGGTTTGGGTTTAGGAGAATTATTTTACTAGAATCATAGCTGGACCCGAGGTGGGTTGCCTACGTACCCTCGAAAGGGATCAAACCGGTCGTAGTTCTAATTAC
This sequence comes from Eutrema yunnanense, assembly GCA_002933935.1. Taxonomy (NCBI): domain Eukaryota; kingdom Viridiplantae; phylum Streptophyta; class Magnoliopsida; order Brassicales; family Brassicaceae; genus Eutrema; species Eutrema yunnanense. The sequence continues at coordinate 37,997 of PKML01017401.1, read as the reverse complement.
ATAGAAAGTTGAAGATAATCCTTATGAATAGGGGGTTCCCCTATTTATAAGTTTCGAGGTCCGTCGATTTTTCTATTCCTTCTTGAATTAATAATGGCGATTATCCTTATTTCCCGGAGTCGATAAGGATAACTTCCTCTTTTCTCGGGATTTGCCTCTATCAAATAAAAGGAGATCTTCCTTTTATTTCGTAAGTCGATCTTGATGGGCTTTGATGTCGGAGTTGGGCTGATTTCAACTCAAACCGGGTTAAACCGGGGGAGTGCTAAATCCCCCTCTAACAATTAGTCCCCCCCTCAGTTCGGCGAAGGAGTGTTCGAGTTCGGCGGATAATTCTTTAGCCTGGTTGGAGTTAAAATCAGCATCATGTCTTGATCGTTCAGACTTGTGTCCTTCGAATCTTCTTTGGCGGACTTTGGCGTTACTCAGCTTCGTTCGAGTAAAGTTTAAGCTCGGTTCGATAGTTTGTGCGACCAAAGTCAGCGTGTTGTGAGTTTGTTGCGACTGAACTTCCTTAGTGCGAGGTTGACGAGCTGCGAATGCAAGCTTGTCTTACTGCGAAGGGCGATATGTTTGATTGGGAGGTAGACGGACGTCTCCCTTTTTCTTTGTTGATCGTGCTTTGGGATGGACCCTTCGATATAATCT
>PKML01017401.1:4402-36343 GCA_002933935.1 Eutrema yunnanense | reverse complement strand
AGGGACGGACCCTGTGATTGAGTTCGAAAAATAGATAGTTTTCCGTAGGTGGTACCTGGATTTTGGAGAGCTCGGTTGACGAGCTTAAAAAAGTTTGGTAGATAGTCCGAGACTTGAGATAGCTCGTCGAGTAATGACTTATCCGAGATGGATTGAAGAGCGAAAGGTCTTGAATGCATGCCGTCACGATGGTTTGTGCGCTACCGAAGCGTTCTAGCTGGAGCGACAATTTGTGTAAATCTTAGCTTTTTGTTGCTGATGTGTAATTGTTGGCGCCAATTGTTGAGCTCAGTTGATGAGATCGATGAACGTTCTTCTTGCTCTTCTTTTATTCCCGAGTTTGGCTAGTGTGTCAGGTCGGTTGACCCGGGTGAAAAGGTTTCTGTCGCGGTTTGTGCTTTTAAACCGGGCTCGGATAATTTTTTATATATATATATATTTTTTTTAAACGAGCTCTGATTTTTCTTCTTCTCGCTTCTTCTTCCTAATGGGCTTTAGGCCCATTTATTTTTTGTCGTCTTCGAGATCAAGCTCGGCTTCTTCTTCCTCTTTTTTTTACGTCTCCATGAATATGGGCTTAACTAATGTCAGATGGGCCAATAATTCTGTTCTGGCCCAACAGAAGAAAAATCTTAATCTTCTTCTAACATCGTCTTGGTTTTGTCGCCGGAGCTGCTTTGAGCGGCGGCGGCGATGGCGGAGCTCCAGCGAGCTCGAGTGATGGCTGTAAGAACCTGAGTTTGACAATTTCTGTTCGAAATCTATGATGATGTGAGATTGCAGAAGAAGGCGATGTATAGAGCGAGATGGATTGACGGAGAAGAATACTTCGAATCTGTCCATGGCGGATTTACTCCACGATCTCGAGTGCTTTCTTAGAAAACTGATCTGTCGCGGGGCAGATGGAGCAGATCGTATCCGATACTGAATTTTCAAGGGGGAACGGTGACAAAGCAATTCGCGTCTGGTCTTTCGTGTGGTTGTTGATAGATGCCGCGATGGTGGTTGTAGATCCGCGTCTGGTCTTTCGTGTCGAGAGAGACGAGTAGGAGCTGGAGATGCTTTGGTGACGTTGGCTATCTCGGAACAGAGTTGTCGAGTTTCTCATCGGACATGAAAGAGAAGTTTTGCTTCGCCGGATCTGATTTTTTTCCTTTTCTTTGTATTTGACGAATACGTTTCTCGACGGTATCAAAGATCCATGTAGGTGATCGGTGATTTAGAGAGTTCGATCGGTAAAGATGACGAGACGTTCATGTCGTCTTAGGGTTTCAGATTCCTACGGTTTAAAAATAATTCTCCATTCACCGCAGTCGGCGCCAATTGTTAAACCCGAAAATCACACATATCGTAGATTGATGAAATCGGTTTGGGTTTAGGAGAATTATTTTACTAGAATCATAGCTGGACCCGAGGTGGGTTGCCTACGTACCCTCGAAAGGGATCAAGCCGGTCGTAGTTCTAATTACATAGAAAGTTGAAGATAATCCTTATGAATAGGGGGTTCCCCTATTTATAAGTTTCGAGGTCCGTCGATTTTCCTATTCCTTCTTGAATTAATAATGGCGATTATCCTTATTTCCCGGAGTCGATAAGGATAACTTCCTCTTTTCTCGGGATTTGCCTCTATCAAATAAAAGGAGATCTTCCTTTTATTTCGTAAGTCGATCTTGATGGGCTTTGATGTCGGAGTTGGGCTGATTTCAACTCAAACCGGGTTAAACCGGGGGAGTGCTAAATCCCCCTCTAACAGAAACTTCCCTGAAAATTATAGCCAGATCGGAGCACTTTCAAGACTCCAAACGTTGTCTTGAATAAACCTGAGCGAAACTGTTTTTCACCCTTCTCAAATCCGAAAATCTCCTCTCTTTTTTTTCTCTCTCAACTTCTGCCTCTTGTGCTTCTTGTCAACAATTATGTTACGAGATGTTTATATATATCCTCATTAACCCTAAGCCCAACATCAATCTCATGGATCAATATTAATGGCCTAAGCCCAAGTTTGGTTTTCTTTCAACCAAACCCATGGTTTCCCCACAACGAGGAACACCAACAAACTCCCCCTTCGACTAGGTGGAGGAAACAGCCATCCCGGCTATCTCTCGGCAAACTTCAAGCTTCCCTCTCGACAATGACTTCGTCATCATATCAGCTCAATTATCATTTGTATGAACTTTTGCAAGTTCCACGTATCAAATGATACCTCCTGTCAATGTGTTTATAACGCGAATGAAATGTAGAGTTCTTCCCGAGACAAATGGCGCTCTGACTATCGCAAAGCAACACATAATTATCTTGCTTGAAACCAATCTCCTCAAGAAAATGCTTCATCCACAACAACTCTTTACAAGCTTCTGTTGCGGCTATAAACTCAGCTTCAATGGTAGAAAGTGCAACACACTTTTGCAACCTTGATTGCCATGCAACAACTCTTCCTGCAAATGTTACCAAGTAACCCGAAGTAGACTTCCTGGAATCAATTTCCCAGCCATATCAGCATCAATATAACTAACAAGCAATGGCTTATCACCTCCAAAGGTAAGCTTCAAACTAGAAGTCCCTCGAAGATATCTCAAAATCCACTTCACAACATTCCAATGTTCTCTTCCAGGATTGGAAAGAAAACGACTAACTGTACCAACAGCCTGAGCTAAATCTGGTCTTGTACAAACCATATCATACATCAAGCTACCAACTGCAAAAGCATATGAAACCCGTGTCATACCTTCCTTCTCTGAATCTGTACTCGGACTCTGTTGACTGCTCCATCTAAAGTGTGTAGCAAGAGGAGTGCTTACCACTTTAGATTTGTCCATGTGAAACTTTTGAAGCACTTTCTCAATGTATTTCTCCTGAGACAAGTGAATCAACCTCTCACATCTATCTCTGACAATTTTTATACCAAGAATTTGTTTCGCTGGACCCAAATCTTTCATGGCAAAGGACTTGCTAAGCTGCTTTTTCAACTCCTGAATTCTGCTCAAGTTCCTTCCTACAATCAACATATCGTCAACATACAACAACAAGATGATAAAATCATCATCACCAAACACATGCACAAACACACATTGATCAGAACTAGTCTCCTTATAACCATGCTCCCCCATAACAGATTTAAACTTCTTGTACCACTGTCTTGGTGCTTGTTTTAATCCATAAAGGCTTTTCTTCAAGCGGCAAACTAAATCCTCTTTGCCCCTTTTCACAAAGCCTTTCGGTTGTACCATGTAAATCTCTTCCTCCAAATCACCATGAAGGAAAACCGTCTTTACATCCATTTGCTCAACCTCTAGATCAAGACTCGCTGCCAATCCAAGTACAACCCAAATGGATGACATCTTCACAACATGAGAAAATATTTCATCATAATCAATTCCCTTATTTTGGTTGAATCCTTTCACAACCAATCTAGCCTTGTATTGAGGCTGCAAATTGTTTTCTTCATGCTTAATCCTATACACCCACTTATTAAGCAATGCCTTTTTACCCTTAGGAAACTTCACCAAATCAAACATGTCATTCTCATCAAAAGAACCCATCTCGTCTCCCATGGCATCCAACCACATATCCTTGTGTTCATCCTCCAAAGTTTCATCAAAGTTCTCAGGTTCTCCCCCATCAGTAAGTAATACATACTGATATATCATGGTTTTTACCCCTTTTAGACCATGATATAGGTTCGTTCTATAGAGTCTTTCTACTATTTTGTAGTGTTTTAGAGTCTTTTACAGGTTTAGGTACGTTTGGAGCTTAATTGGAGATATTGAAGCATTTTGGAGCATATGGAGTTGCAAAGACGTCAGAAATTTGGTATTCGTTGAATAATTTCCCACCGATGGATTGCGCTAAAATTATAACACAAGACAGATCAATGGATTAGCTTTCATTTGGAAGTGGTTTGATGCCATTCCAACGGTGCGATCGAAAGTTATGCCAGTTTTCGTGAAGACAGTCCAGTCTGGCGAGCAGAAGAGTCGGCACAGAGGATGAGTATCGACCGATACTACCTAGTATCGACCGATACCGACTTCAGGAAGAAGAAAACGTGACTTTTTACAAGTTTGAAGTTTGCAACTTGGTCCAGAAGACTTTAATAATTACCAGAAAGCCTATGACGTGTTTTAGCATTATAATTAGGTTTTTCAGTCACTTTTGGTCGCTACGCTTTCATAACTTGAGACATAGATTATTCTACTTTGGTTTTTGGAGAGACAACTCTGAACTCATGTTTTTTATTGATTTCTTTGATGATCTATTCATTCATGTTGTTTTCATTCTCCATGTCTGAGTAGATCCACTTTAGGTTTAGGGTTCTCATAAGGGTTTTCTCTAAATGCTAGGTTGATTAGTTAATTAGGATTCACCATCTGAATTAGTTCTTCGCCTTAGGTTGTGTTCAAAGCTTGTTCTAGATTAGCTACCTAGAACTTAGATCTTAGGATAATTGATTAGGCACGAGAGTGCGATTAATTACCTGATAGAACTTAGGGTGAGCAAAATAACTATTCGCAAAGAGATTTGGTTTAGTTGTTTTGTGAACAAATCAAACTTGAACTAAAAGCTGGTTTAGACTTTAGGATTCGCAAAGAGATTTGGAATTCTAGGATTTAGACTTAGATAGTTTTCGCAACGAGAGTTGGTTAGCTATACTTTAGTGATTTGAGTTTAAGAACCGCGCTAAATCTGAATCGTGTTAGTTAGTTTATCTGCATTCATTGATTTCCTGAGAAATACCCTGAACCTATCTTTCTCCAATCGAATTTACAACCGTTTTAATTTACGTTCTGTTTTCAATATCATTGATCGCTAGCTTAATTCTCATCTATATAATCTATTGTGTGTCTCTGTGAGTCCTTGTGTTCGACCTCTACTTTACTGCAACTACTGCTTAGTACTTTTAGGGTATTAATTTTAGCATATCACATACTCACTAGGATCATACCTTATCGACGGTTTTAGACCTCTCTCAGATATTCTAACAACATGTGGGTTCTCGATACTTGGAGTTCCATCATGATCGTCACCATGACCACCAATACCGTCATCATCATGTGCGGGAGCATCTGCACCAGGTGTATCAATATCAACCTCACCCTCGACTTGACTGTGGACCAATGTAGAAGGAACAACCTCTGAATCAATCAAACTCTCAAAACTCTGAGATGGTTTTTCGGACTTGTCAATGTCCTTAATAGTTTGATCTTCCATGAAGACAATATCTCTGCTTCTGATGAGCTTTTTCTCAACGGGATCATAAAATCTGTATCCAAACTCATCATGACCATAACCAATGAACACACATTGTCACGACTTCATCTCAAGCTTCGACCTTTTATCTTTGGGAATATGAACAAATGCCTTGCACCCAAAAACTCTCAAATGACCATAAGAAACATCCTTACCGGTCCAAACTCTCTTTGGAATATCACCCTCAAATGGAGCACTTGGTGACAAGTTCAACACATGAACAACTGAGCTCAAAGCTTCACCCCAGAAAGTCATAGCCAAGCATGAATGTGAAATCAAACATCTCATTCTCTCGACAATCGTCATGTTCATCCTCTCCGCCAACCTATTCAACTGTGGAGTCTTAGGTGGCGTAAACTGATGCCTAATACCATGTTCCTTGCAATAAGCATCAAATGGTCCAGAATACTCACCACCATTATCACTGCGGATACACTTCAACTTTTTTCCCGTCTGTCTCTCAACCAATGCCACAAAATGCTTGAAATATTCCGAAACTTGATCTTTAGTCTTCATAGTGTAAACCCATAGCTTCCTAGAATGATCATCAATGAATGTCACGAAATATGATGCACCACCAATAAATTTCGTCTTCATTGGACCACACACATCTGAATACACCAGATCAAGTATCTCAGGTTTCCTAGAGGGTGCAGAAGACTTGAAAGAGACCATGTGTTGTTTCCCTGTAAGACAACGTGCACACTTCTGTAAGTGCAAACCGGAGATCCCTGGAATGGTGATTTAGGTGTTTTCACACAGTTAATTAATAACTTAAGTGCACACTACTACAATATTAACAGTATGTCAATGTAGTACTTTAGGATTGAATCCACAAAGACCAAGATTACCCTACGATTCTCACAAGATGAAATTAAGCTAAGACGATAATAATGTTTGATTTGCAAAGTAATGAAAAGAGCAAAATCGATCGATGCAAGGAGTGCATCGATCGATTTGGACTTCTCTGATGGTGTTGCATCGATCGATGCACTCCTTGCATCGATCGATTTTGCTCTTTTCTGCAATGTTCCATGCGTTTTTGTCCACGTAACTCCAATTTCTTTCTTAAACTCCTTTTTACCTGAGATAACTAAATAAAGAACTAAAAGACTCTAAAAATGAACTTTGACTCGATAAAATACTCAAAAGAAACACTAAAACATGTGTTAGAAAATGGTAAAAACTAAGCATATCAATTTCCCCAGACTTAGTCTTTTGCTTGTCCTCAAGCAAACAAAAAACTAAGCAAGAAGAAAAAGTTTGAAAAACACAGAGACTCACATTTCCTTTAGAATTCTGCAATGACCATTACCATAGTAATCCACGTATTGCCAAACTAGCTCTAGATCGAACCACCATGTACTTATCTACAAGCATCGCAGCCTCCCAGATTCAACTTATTATTTCGCGGAATAATCAAAAGCCATCATCGCTGGGTCTCATCAAAGATCATAGTGCCAAGAACCTTCTAGACTCTTTTCCTTTCGATATCGTGACGAGACAACAACACAACCTTTGGTACTTTTTCCCTCCCCCATACTTATTTTTTTCTCATTTTCTTTATGTATGGTCAATGGGTGATGGAACGCGAGTATTGATGGTTTTTGCCACCGAATCCCCGGTTCATTTGAGTGCCACCCTTTTATTCTAAGGTGTAGGTGAATAGTGGTATCTCTTGAAATTTTCCTAACCTCGCTTCCAACCTTAGTGTGATCATCTCTTTCGAAGTAAAATAGTGGGATCGATGGAAATTTTCCTTGCCCTTTACTCGAAAGAAAATCATTTCATCTTTTCTGATTTTTATTTTAAATAAGGGAGAGGAGTACCATACTTTCACACAGGTCATCTTGTCAGATACGAATGAAGAGTCAAGCTCTGAAGACACCAATCACGATGATGAGGTAAAAGGAACAGCTCAGAAACTCAAGCTTTTTGAATTTTTATGGATACATGGATGTCTCTGATTAACTGATCAGCCTTTAGATTTTTCATTAGTCTGATCTGAAGCTAACTCTGTAACAATGGTCACTTAGATGCGAAATCACAGAAAAAAAATTCAAAGGTCGTGATCATAATCTCCAACAAGTTTTGACTCAATAAAACATAATGACTCAAAGATAACATCGAAATGACTTGAAAGAGAAAACAAAAGAAAGAAAACTACGTTAGTAATGACAAAGACCCTCCCCCAGACTTACTTCACACCCAAAGAAAGATAAAATAAAAGAAAAAAAAAACAAAAAAAACGTACAGGTGGGTTGCCTCCCACCCAGCGCTTGCTTAAAGTCATTAGCTTGCCTTTATAGCCTTTTAGGCGTGAGATGGATCACCGAGGGGAATGGTTTCTTCCCCAGCGATTTCTACGCCAGCGAGGTATGACTTTAGGCGCTGACCATTAACCACAAACTCATTTCATGTAGTGCCCAGCAACACCACAGCTCCGTACGGTCTCACCTCATTAATTGTGAATGGTCCGGACCATCTCGATCTCAGCTTCCCTGGAAAAAGTTTAAGGCGAGAGTTGAAAAGCAACACCTGATCATTTGCAGCGAAGTTCCTGGGAATGATCTTCTTGTCATGATAGGTCTTGGTCTTCTCCTTGTAAATCCTTGAGCTCTCATAGGCCATATGGCGAATCTCTTCTAGCTCGTGTAGTTGCATCGTCCGTCTTTCAGAAGCATATTTGATGTCAAAGTTCAGCAACTTTACAGCCCATGTTGCCTTGTACTCGAGCTCCACAGGAAGATGACATGATTTTCTATAGACAAAATGGAATGGTGTCGTGCCCAAAGCTATCTTGTAGGCAGTCATGTACGCCCAAAGAGCGTCATCCAGCTTTGTAGCCCAATCTTTCCTCGTCGTGTTCACGATCTTTTGCATGATACTCTTGATCTCCTTATTGGAAATTTCAACCTGTCCACTCGTCTGCAGATGGTAAGGAGTGGCTACCTTATGCTTGACTACATGCTTCTTTAAGAACCCTTCAAAGACTTTGTTGATGAAATGAGACCCACCATCGCTGATCACCACTCTAGGCACACCAAACCTTGGAAAGATCACATATTTGAACATCTTTAAGACCACATTGGCATCATTTGCTGGGCTAGCCAGCGCTTCAATCCATTTAGACACATAGTCAACTATAACGAGGATGTATTGATTTCCATAAGAGGATGGAAAAGGACCCATGAAATCAATACCCCACACATCGAACACTTCAACCTCCAAGATGAAATTTTGTGTATTTCGTTCCTCTTGCTAATATTTCCCTGCCTCTGACATGAACCGCATTTGGAGATAAAAGCATGTGCATCGCGAAACATAATCGGCCACCAGAATCCGGCTTGCAGAGTTTGGACACTGTCTAGAACGTGGTAAAATGTCCATCATATTTCAAACCATGACAGTGGAAAAGAATACTAGGACTTTCCTCTTCTGAAACACATCTCCGAAAGACACCATCTGAGCATTGCTTGTATAAGTATGGCTCGTCCCAAAAATAACGTATGATGTCTCTCAAGAACTTCTTCTTCTTCTTGTTCCCAACAAAGTCATTTGGTTCTTTCTTTGCAGCCAAGTAGTTTGCTATCTCACCAAACCAAAGAATTTCAGGGAGCTCGGTGTGGTGTGAAGATATGTAGTAGTCATTGTACCCAATACTGATCGCGTATACGTTCTCCTCAGGTAGGCTGTCGTCTAAAGGAGTCTCTTTAACTACACGTAGCCTAGACAAATGATCTGCAACACCATTCTTGATCCCCTTCTTGTCTTTGATTTCAAGATCAAATTCCTGCAGCAGAAGAATCCATCGCAAAAGTCTAGGTTTGGCATCCGTCTTCGTAAGTAGATACTTCAGAGCAGCATGATCAGTATGCAATATAACCTTAGACCCCACAGGATAAGATCTGAACTTCTCAAAAGCGAACATAATAGCAAGAAGTTCATTCTTGGTTGTAGCGTACTTGCACTGCACATCATCAAGAGTTATGCTGGCGTAGTAGATAACATTAAGCTTCTTGTCCTTTCGCTGTCCCAAAACACCTCTTATTGTGAAATTGCTAACATCATTCATCACTTCGAAAGGTAGGTCCTAGTCTGGTGGTTAGACAATTGGCGCGCTGACAAGTTCTTCCTTGATGGTGTGAAAGGCCTCTAGACAGTCGCTGTCAAAATGGAACCTCACCTCCTTGCATAACAATCGTATCAAGGGTTTAGTAATCTTGGAGAAATCCTTGGTGAACCTCTTGTAGAACCCATCATGCCCTAGAAAGCTTCTAATCCCCTTGACAGAATCTGGCGGATGTAGACTAGTCATCACCTCGATCTTTGTCTTGTCCACTTCGATACCCTGCTCTGAAATCCGATGACCCAAGACTATCCCATCTCTGACCATAAAGTGGCACTTCTCCCAGCTCAGCACCAGATGATTTTCCTCGCAACACTGTAATACCCTGCACAAATTAGAAAGAAAAACAAAAAAGGAGGATCCATACACAGAGAAATCGTCCATGAAAACCTTTATTATGTCCTCAATCAAGTCAGTGAAAATCGACATCATGCATCGCTGGAATGTTATTGGGGCATTGTACAAGCCAAATGGCATTCTGCAATAAGCAAAGGTGCCATAAGGACATGTGAATGTAGTCTTCTCCTGGTCGTCTGGGTGGATGAGAATCTGGAAAAAAAACCAGAATAACCATCTAGAAAACAGTAGTAGGGGTGGTTAGCCAATCTTTCAAGCATCTGATCAATAAAAGGCAAAGAAAAATGATCTTTACGAGTATCGGCATTCAACTTCTTATAGTCAATACACATCCTATGCCCTGTGACAGTTCTAGTTGGTATCAATTCATTTTTCTCATTTTTAACAACTGTCACACCACCTTTCTTTGGCACAACATGGACTGGGCTCACCCAAGTACTATCAGAGATAGCGTATATGATGCCCGCCTCTAGAAGTTTCATTATCTCCTTCTTTACAACATCTTTTAGATTTGGGTTTAACCGTCTCTGATGTTCTATCGAAGTCATCGATTCATCCTCTAGATGTATACTATGCATGCAAAGGTCAGGTGAAATCCATATGAGATCATCTAGTGAGTAACCTAAAGATCTATGATACTTTCTAAGCTCACACAGAAGCAAAGCAGTTTCCACATTGTTTAACTCAGCATTGATGATCACAAGGTAAGTGGAATTAGGGCCAAAAAATGCGTACCTTAGCCCAGCTGGGAGTGTTTTGAGCTCGATATTTGGAGCTTTCAGCTAGCTCCACGGGTCAGCAGAAGGCGCAAGGAGACTTGCTGCTGGAGGCGTCTCTGCGGCTCCATCTAAACTGATGTACTCGACCATCTTCCCCATTGTCTGGCTTGAGTTCAACATCTTAGCATAACCGGTCGCATCGTCACTCATAAACCCATGCTCACTCTCTGCCTTTGTTAAAACAGTCTCCAACGGGTCATCGACTAGAATCTCTTCAACCACTTCGTCAGAGATTTCTAGTGAGTCATCTATTGAGAATGTCTGACCGTCCAACATAGGCTTCTTCAACATCTTATTTTATCTCAAACTTCATGACAATGTCTCCCATGTGGAGATCTATTTGCATGTTCCTCACATCTATGATGCCTCCTACTGTACACAAGAAATGTCTTCCCAAAATGAGAGGATCCTTTGGTTCTTCATCCAGCTCTAGAACCACAAAACCTGCAGGAATAAATGCATTGCCAATTCACACATGTAGATCCTCAAGAACACCAACATGCAGCTTCACCGAACGATCGGCAAACACTAGAGAGATCTTAGTTTGCATGAACTTTGTGAATCCAAGCCACTTAGCCACATAGGTATGGCATTAGGTTGACGCTGGACCCAAGATCACATAAAGAGCAAGCAAAAGCCATTGCCCCAATCTGCACTGAGAGAATGAACTTTCCTGGGTCGCCTAGCTTCTTTGGCATCTTGTTTTGGAGGACAACACTGCAATCTTTAGAAACCATCATGAAATTATCTTCAGTAGAAACCTTAGTTGTCACTAAGCTCTTCATATACTTCTTCAATGAAGGTATCATTTGGATTGCATCAACAAGATGAAGCTTCACCACAAGATCATTCATCATTTCCTTGCACTTGGCTTCTTCTGGGTCTTTACGCGACTTCCTTGGACGAGTAAGGTAGGGGATCCTTGGGGTGTAGACGCGTGTAGGGGGTAGCTCATGTGGCTCATCTGTAGCGTCTGCACTTGTGAAAGCCTTCCCCTTTTTGGTTGTCCCCTTGCCAACCTCTCCTAGATCAATGACGACATCAACATCTTCTCCTTTTCGCGCAGTCGGTTCCAACTCCTTCCCACTTCTGAGTGTAATGGCATTGACGAACTCATTCCTTGTATTTTGCTCTACTTTCCCTGGAAGAGTTCACTGGGGTCTCTTGATTGCTTCAGCAGTTTGAGCAACCTGAGTATCCAGCTTCTTCACATGAGTGCACACAGCTTAATACTTGATGTTGAGATCGTTGTACATGTAATCAACCTTGACATTGATCTATTTAGCAGATTGTTGTTGATTGAGCAGGAGTTGTTGCATTAGAACTTTAAGCTCATCCTGAGATTCATTTGTGGAGCTTGCATGAGCTTGGAATAAGGCATGTTTTGTTGTCTGAAAGGAGTTGAACGATTGTTTCTGCTGGAACCCACCTTGAAACATGGTCTGGCCCTGGAAACCTTGAGAGAATCCTGAGACGCCTGCGTTTTGCACAAATGTTTTCCCTTGGGGGTGTTGAACTTGTTGGGGGTAGACTTGATCCTGGGGATTCTCGACGTTGGTGCTTCTGTAAGACAGATTCGGATGGTTCATGTAATTCTGGTTGAAACTTTTGTTCTGTATATACCCTTGTCCACTAACGAAGTTCACCTCATGTTGCTCATTAGTTTTGTCTTAAGCTAATCCATGACAGAAAATTTCATCTTCTGCCTCCTTGCAAGACTGCACACCTCTCTGATTTCCCTTCAGTAGTAAGTTCACTTTCGCAGTCAGCTCATCAATATTCTGCGAATCTACACCGTTGACACATTTAGACTTGTCGTACTCAGGACATGGATTTCCAGAACTTGAAGCCAAGTTCTCTACCAGCTGGTACGCCCATTCCTTAGTCTTAGTCATAAAATCTCCATTGCTTGCAGCATTAAGGGCGTTCTTATAGTCCCAGTCAACTCCATCGTAGAAGATGCTTGGAATATGCTCATCTGAGTACCCATGATGAGGGCACTCCCTGCGGTACTCTCTGAACTTCTCCCAAGCTTCGCAAAAAGCCTATTATGCGTGCTGCTGGAAGGTGGTGATTTTATTTCGCAGTGAAGCTGTCTTAGACTTGGTGTAGAAGTGGTCCAAGAAAATAGCTCTGCATTCTTCCCATGTAATCAATGACCCATGTGGAAGTGACATGAGCCATCTGAACGCCTTGTCCGCCAAAGAGAAACTGAAGAGCTTGCACTTGAGGTAATCGGCTGGTACCCCATTCGATTTGGTAGTGCTGCAGATTTCTTCAAATTTTTTGATGTGGTCCATTGGATGCTCTGCAGGTACACCATGGAACATATGCTGCTTCACCAATGCAATCATCTGAGGTTTGATCTCATAATCTTGCATCGTAATAGCCGGTGGACGGATATATAGCTATGTTCTGGTAATAGGCATGAGGTGTGTCCAAGTCTCCAATGCTAGGATGTTGTTGCTGCTGCTGTTGCTGTTGATGCAGCTGTTGTGACTGATGCACTTGTTATTGTAGTCTTTGGAGTTCGGCAGCTGCAGTGTTTTGTTCGTTGTTCTGATCGTCCATGATGACAGGAATTGACCATGCTCTCCGGTTCATTTGTTCTAACCTTGCTAGCTCTTCGTTGCTGAGCTCGCGAATGTTTTCAGAGCCCCTGCTTCTGGTAACTCTATTCAGCTTTTCTGTCAGTCACCTGACATGCACAAGTGATCAAGGTAGAATATGTTAGTAAATCTTAGACTAAATTTCAAATTCAGAATTGAAGGTAACGCTATTGGTCCCCGGCAACGACGCCAAATTGATATAGGTGTTTTCACACAGTCAATTAATAACTAAGGTGCACACTACTGCAATCTTAACAGTATGTCAATGTAGTACTTTAGGATCGAATCCACAGAGACCAAGGTTACACTACGATTCTCACAAGATGAAATTAAACTAAGACGATAATAAGGTTTGATTTGCAAAGTAATGAAAATAACTAAAAGCGGTGTAAATTCAATAAGAGAAAAATGTTAGGTCGAGGGTTTCTTCGCAGGAATCCAGAGATCATGAATCAGATAACTATTAAGGGAACGATTAAACACAAGTTTTAAATTCAAACATAAATATCTAACCAATCCACTTCCATGGCATTGATTACTAAATCTAGCAACCTAAAATCCTAACTTCCGTTGAACCTAGAGTTCTAGACCAGCATTAACAAATATGTTCAATATGTTAACATCACCTTCCGTTGGCTAAAGACGATTCGCTCGCTTATGTTCTTTATAGAAACCTACGACATTTCCGTGGTATAGATTAAACCCTAGATCAGAGGCAAAGCGGTCAACATAGCCTAAGCAGTAAACACAACAATAAACGAAAACCACAAAAGATAATTTCCTATATGTGTCTAATTCAATGATTCATGGATCCCGTTGAAACCCTAAACCTAACTATGAAACTACTCAGACATGGCAGCAGAGAACAAGCAGAAAGACGAAGAACTCATAATATAAATCAAAGAGAGGAAATGGTTTAGAATTCTGCTCAATAGATGCAGAGATTCTTCTTCAAAGTTTAAAATATCAATGGCCAAAAATCTGAATAGAATAGAAAGCGGTAAAAAGAGAGATATAGCCTAAAAGTGGCTAAAAATAATGTATATATATGGTTCTGGGCGGATTAGGTCAAAGTATGCAGTTTTCGGGGCAAAACAGGAAAATCAGAAATTTCCATTTCTTCTTGCCGACTTGCATCGATCGATGAACATATTGCATCGATCGATTTTGGACTCTCTGGGCATGCTCCATCGATCGTTGCACTCCTTGCATCGATCGATTCTAATTCTTCTGATGGGGTTGCATCGATCGACTTCAATTGTGCATCGACCAGCTTCACTCATGCATCGGTCGATTTGAACTTCTCGGGTGATGTCACATCGATCGATGCAAGGAGTGCATCGATCGATTTGGACTTCTCTGATGGTGTTGCATCGATCGATTTTGTTCTTTTCTGCACTGTTCCATGCGTTTTTGCCCACGTAATTATAATTTCTTCCTTAAACGCTTTTTTACCTGAGATAACTAAATAAATAACTAAAAGACTCTAAAACGAACTGTGACTCGATAAAATACTCAAAAGAAACACCAAAATATATGTTAGAAAACGGTAAAAACCAAGCATATCAAATGGACTCCTTCTTAGACAACACAGACAATCCTTTCTCACTCATGTGACCGAGTCTCTTATGCCACAACTCCATGGCATCATCATTCTCCACTACATTAACAATGTCTTTGGAGGCCTTAGCCTGCATCCAATAGAAAGACGAAGACTTATCACCTCGAGCCACAACCATAGAACCCCGTGAAAGTTTCCATTTACCACCACCGAATAAACTATAGAAACCCTCATCATCAAGTCTTCCTGTAGAAATCAAGTTCAACCGAATATATGAGACATGCTTAACTCCCTTAAGCACAAGTCTAGTACCAATACTACTCTCCAAGCAAATATCACCAATGCCAACAACCTGAGCCAAATCATCATTACCCATCTTCACAGAACCATAACTACCTGAAGTATAGGTAGTGAACAAATCCCGTTGTGATGTAGCATGAGTAGTAGCTCCACTATTAACCACCCAGCTGGTGTCTTGGCATGCAACATTAATGACATCACTTTCATGAAGAATTAGAAACTGATCGTCAGTGATTGTCACCCGATCTTCACCATCTTCTTGCTGCTTGTTGTCCATTTTCAACTTCCAGCAATATTTCTTCGTGTGCCCTTTCTTATGACAATAATAGCACTCCATATTCGCAAATCTATTAGACTTGCTCCTGCTCCTATTATTATCCTTCTTGGACTCTATATGTGTACCTCTCCCCCCCTTGACTCAAAAACTAATACATATGAACGCGAGGAACTAGCATTTGATTGCCTTCTTGTTTCCTCATTCAAGACACTGTTCTTCACTAAGTCCATCGAAATAACACAATTCGACGCGGAGTTACTGATATATCATGGTTTTTACCCCTTTTAGACCATGATATAAGTCCGTTCTATAGAGTCTTTCTACTATTTTGTAGTGTTTTAGAGTCTTTTACATGTTTAGGTACGTTTGGAGCTTAATTGGAGATATTGAAGCATTCTGGAGCATATGGAGATGCAGAGTCATGCAGAGACGTCAGAAGTTTGGCATTCATTGAAGAACTTCCCACCGATTGATTGAGCTCAAGTTTGGACAAGAGACAGATCCATGGATTAGCTTTCATTTGGAAGTGGTTTGAGGCCATTCCAACGGTGCGATCGAAAGTTATGCCAGTTTTCGTGAAGACAGTCCAGTCTGGCGAGCAGAAGAGTCGGCACAGAGGATGAGTATCGACCGATACTACCTAGTATCGACCGATACCGACTTCAAGAAGAAGGAAACGTTACTTTTTACAAGTTTGAAGTTTGTAACTTGGTCCAGAAGACTTTAATAATTACCAGAAAGCCCAGAACGTGTTTTAGCACTATAATTATGTTTTTCAGCCACTTTTGGTGGATACGCTTTCATAACTTGAGACAGAGTTTATTCTACTTTGGTTTTTGGAGAGACAACTCTGAACTCCTGTTTCTTATTGATTTCTTTGATGATTTATTCAATCATGTTGTTTTCATTCTCCATGTTTGAGTAGATCCACTTTAGGTTCAGGGTTCTCATAAGGGTTTTCTCTGAATGCTAGGTTGATTAGTTGATTAGGATTCACCATCTGAATTAGTTCTTCGCCTTAGGTTGTGTTCAAAGCTAATTCTAGGTTGACGAATCTGGAACTTAGATCTTAGGATAATTGATTAGGCGCGAGAGTGCGATTAATTACCTAATAGAACCTAGGGTGAGCAAAATACTTATTCGCAAAGAGATTTGGTTTAGTTGTTTTGTGAACAAATCAAACTTGAGCTAAAAGCTAGTTTAGACTTTAGGATTCGCAAAGAGATTTGGAATTCTAGGATTTAGACTTAGATAGTTTTCGCAACGAGAGTTGGTTAGCTATACTTTAGTGATTTGAGTTTAAGAACTGCGCTAAATCTGAATCATGGTAGTTAGTTTATCTGCATTCATTGATTTCTTGAGAAATACCATGAACCTATCTTTCTCCCAATCGAATTACATCTTGTTTAATTTACGTATTGCTTTCAATTACATCTTTTGGTTTAGCTTGATTCTCATCTATATAATCTATTGTGTGATTCCGTGAGTCTCTGTGGATTCGATCCCTAAGTATTACAACTGACACTGCTTTAGTACTTTTAGGGTATTAATTTGAGCATATCAGTTACAAAGAGACATCTTGAACACTTTCCAAGAATCTGGTAATGTACCAAGAAGCCATAAACCGTGAATCTCAATCTCAAACTTGATTCCCATGTCAAAAAGTTTATTGATCAATTGCTGAAATGCATTCAAGTGATCTGTCATCGGAGTTCCCTCCTCATACCTCAGCTCAATCAACTTCTTAATCATGTACATCTTATTATTCCCGATCTTTCGAGCATATAATTGCTCCAGCTTCAACCACAAAGAACGAGCATTAGTCTCATTTTCAATATGATGCAGCACATTATCATCTACCCACTGCCTTATCGAACCACACACTTGGCGATGCATCAACGTCCACTCATCATCGGTTTTATTATCAGGTTTCATCTCCTGAAAAACCGGAAGATGAAATTCCTTCACAAAAAGCAAATCTTCCATCTTGCATTTCCATAGATGATAATTAGCACCATTCAAGCTTATCATTCTGCCCATATTTTCCATCACTCACACAAGCAAACCAATAACCCAAAGTTATCAAAAATCCAAAGCTCTCGAACCCAAAGCTTTAATACCACTTTGTTGGGAAAAACAAACGCACAACGGTGCAGCGGAATAAATTTCTCCCCACACTTGTGTGAGCCTGTGAGAAAAATATCTAAACGATGGCAGAAAATAAATGAGACGATAAATTATTTTACGTGGAAAATCTCCTCGATGTGAGGAGTAAAAACCACGGGACCGTATAGTCCACTCAAAATTCACTATCACCAATGTATTTAAGTTACAACCACGTCCTCCCTGTTCCACAAGAACAGATCCAGAGACTAAAGCTCAAAAGAGCAATTTCCAACACAAGAACTCAACATGAAAGCAATACAAGAGCTTATAAACATGCAGTCACAAACGACTCTAAGTTCACTAGGATTCCGACCACGAAATCAGATTGCCACCGTACAAACCTTAAACAAACGAGTCAAAAACACCGCTGCAAAAATTTAGCTCAATCAGAGAAGAACTCACCGTCGGATTTTCCAAACACTCAAGACATCACCTGCTGAAACACTGTGACGAACAGCCACGGTAAAACCCAGATATCTGACAAACCAACCGTTGTAACGACAATCCCACCGTTGAATCTGAAGACCACTGAGTCACGAAACATCCCTGAAAATATCAGCCAGATCGGAGCACTTTCAAGCCTCCAAACGTTGTCTTGAATAAACATGAGCGAAACTGTTTTTCACCTTTCTCAAATCCGAAAATTTCCTCTCTTTTTCTCTCTCAACTTGTGCCTTTTGTGCTTCTTCTCAACAATTATGTTAGGAGATGTTTATATATCTCCCCATTAACTCTAAGTCCAACATCAATCTCATGGATCAATATTAATGGCCTAAGCCCAAGTTTGGTTTCTTTTTTAACTAAACCCATGGTTTCCCCACAAGGAGGAACACCAACATCTCTCGCCTATATCAGCATAACTGAGCACTAAGATTTTCTTCACGCACGCAGCAAAATAAAAACTATTTATAATTTTCTATCTTTCGTATTCTCATCATCTTCATCATCTCTCTCTAAACCTCTCCTCTCATGGCCGTCTATGCTCACCATCTGCTCCTATCTCTTCCTCAACAGGTTGATAACGCTCTCTATTCGATCCGATGATTTTTGGCTTTTTGGGTCCGATTCTTTGGAGTTTTCTTTGTGGTATTAATGATTCTCAATTGTATTCTACTGTTTCTGTAGAGAATCAACGATGAGTTAAAACACCACCATGGAACCAACAAATGGCGATTTCCGCACGAGTAATAATCAAAACAGATACGGCGGCGTTTCACCTTTCTTGGTGACAGACGATTCGCCTCCTCTTCTTCATATGTACGAACAGCTGATTCCTTCACTTATTAAAGCACAATGTGCTAATGTCGGCTGTGATTTCTTTCTTTTTACCGACGAGAAAATTCTCCAGAGATTCCAGATCGAATTACTATAATCTTTATGTTCATCATAACCATAGGTCATCATGCGTGACTAGTACTACTCCTTTTTCGTTTCTCGGTCAAGACCAGGCCCTGTTTTTGCCATGTGCTCAAGGTGCTTTTGCACAGGATCCATTCAATTTACAACTAATTTCTATAGTTTTTAGGGCCCTGTTTTTTTTAAAAAAATTGATTTTAGGGCCCTGTTTTTTTTAAAATAAATTGATTTTAGGACCCTTATTTTAAAAAAAAATTCAAAACATGGTCCAAATTTTTTTTTTTTTTTTTTTTTTAGCACAAAGCCCTAGTTTTTACTGAGCCGGGAATGGTCAAGACATTGATATCTCCTCTCACATCAATCAGCAACAACATGAAATCAATAGCTGCGTCACCCTTCATGTATAAGTCTCTTAAGAAACCGCTTCGTTATTGTTCAAATGGTCACACACTAGATTTGCATCAATGGCAGTCGGTAGAGTGTATTAAGAAATGTGCATCAATCAATGGATAAACCACGCGCTTGAGGAGCGTTTGAAGTCACTCTCCATCAAGAACCAAATCTGGCGAGATCTCGCTCATACCAACGAAGCCACCGCCAACACCCTCCGCACCAACCTCGAGTAGGTCAAGCATTATCAAAATTTTCACTAAATATTTTCGTGATGTGGGGAAGAAGCATTATGTTTCACTTTTTTCTCTTTGTGTGTTCTTAGTTTAGTCAAGTCTGATGTATGGCTTATCATTTATGCCATTTAGATTGAAAAAGTATAATAGTAAAGAACACGTATTCTCAAACGGGTTTTCGGCCAAAAAAAGCCTGTACTATGCTCGAATCGCCAAAAAAAGTCTGTACTTCGTGTTTTACCAAAAAAAGCCCAAACTAATGTTGACTATCCAATTTATTCATAAACTTAATGTTGACTTGCCAATTTGTGAACTCCGTTAGTGGACCAAACGGAAAAATTAGACAGGTGTTACTGTTGTCGTTAAACAACACGACGTCGTTTTGAACCTCAGTTTTGTTTAAGAACAAACGACTNTCGGGTGACGGATTCTCCTCGTTTAACTCCTGAAAAGGACTCCAAAACATGCAAGACACTCTAGGACCTAGTATGAGAACCCTAAACTCTAAATGAGACTTAAATGCAAGACATGACCGTGATTATGCATGAAATCTACACAAAACTATGAATGAAATGCATGCTAAAACAATGCAATATATGAGTATATCAAGGGGCATTGAAAAACGATTTAGCCATCATGTGGGTTCTTGTTGCAGAGAATAAAGATGAGTGAACTCGATTACTCATGTGTTTTATAGATCGGAAACGTCAAAATTTTATTTATAAGATCTTTTACATTTTTGTAAAGACATTATTGTTAATGGTTTCTACAAATCTTTATAATGGAATTTTTAATTTGGTCACACAACTGATGGATTTTTGGCGAAATTCCAACTCATGCATCTTATTATATCTTTATAAAACTATTTAAATCTTTTAAAAATTATATAAAACCATATAAATACATATAAACCATATGGATTTTTGGTGAAACTCCCACTTGACATTTTTGTTAATCTTTATAAAACCATATAAATCATTTTAAAACTATATAAAACTATATAAATTGCATGGATTTTTGGTGAAACTCTTACTTTACATTTTTGTTAAATCCTTATAAAACCATTTAAATCCTTTTAAACACGACTAGAAAAAGGAAATAGACTGATATTTTCTTTATGAATTCATTTAGGAAGGGTTGATAAATATTTATAAAATATATAAATCCATTTAAAACTATCTAAAACCATATAAATACATATAAAACATATGATTTTTTGATGAAACTCATATTTGACATCTTGTTAAATATTTATAAAATCATATAATTCCTTTTAAAACTACATAAAATCATATAAATACATATAAACCATATTGATTTTTGGTGAAACTCCCACGTGACATCNTAATATACATTTTAATATAATATAATAATGATTTAATATAATGGATACTAATGTAATATCCATTTAATACATATTATACATTTATTAAAACATTGAATATGTAATATACATTTTAATAAAACATTAAATGTATATTAAAAACATTAAATGTACATTTTAATAAAACATTATATGTAAAACATTAAATGTATATTACATATTCAATGTTTTAATAAATACATTGAATAAAAACCCCAAGTAATATACATTTTAAGTGGGCTAAAACATTGAATATGTTACTAGCCCAGTGGCAAAAGCACCACACTGAAACCCCCATTACCCAAGTTCGATTCCCCTTTGCAACATAATTTTAAAAAAAATATAGACAAAACGACGTCGTTCAGTCGTTTGTTCTTAAACAAAACTGAGGTTCAAAACGACGTCGTGTTGTTTAACGACAACAGTAACACCCGTCTAATTTTTCCGTTTAGTCCACTAACGGAGTTCACAAATTGGCAAGTCAACATTAAGTTTATGAATAAATTGGATAGTCAACATTAGTTTGGGCCTTTTTTGGTAAAACACGAAGTACAGGCTTTGTTTGGCGATTCGAGCATAGTACAGGCTTTTTTTGGCCGAAAACCCATTCTCAAACTAATGAGTAAAGTAATTTTGATAACTTTATTATTATTATTATTTTTTTTTTGTAACAAAACTTTATTATTTTTCCATGGTTATGTATTGATTTTTAGATCTTGATTTGCTTCCATAGAATGATCTTTTTTTTATTACATGCTGATTTTTTACTTTTTGTAAGATTGTTTGCAGGGAGATACTGAATGTATTATTGAATGTAAAAAGCCATAAACTTCTCATAAGCAAGTTAAGAATTGATGTCAAAACAAAACAAAAAAACAAGTTAAGAATTAGGAAAAATACAGGAAAAGCAAAGACATAATAAAGAAATGAAACAAGAAATCTTCAAACTAATATTTGTAATTAAAGAGTTAATTTAGATCAATGTAAATTCTTTTAAACAAATCTAACTCAATTTTTATATGTTTGTGGTTAATTAATGATAAGTGTGTTATGTTTTTGATGTATCATCTCCTTCTCAAAAGTGAAAGTTATTTTATAAGGTAATTTTTAATTTTAAAGTTTATTTTTTTTATGTAAGCAAAAAGGCCCGTGCTATGCACATGGGATAATACTAGTATATTATATTTTAGCTGCATGATATGCGGGACCTAATCTAATATACATGGAGAAATATATGGAGAAATCAAACTCTATACAAACTTACTTGGGTAGGTCACAAATTGACTTCCTTGCAGACTACCAAGACGATTTCTTTATGCCCATCAATTCACCTTTATTTGCTAATCCACGGAAACAGATTCGAGACATCCGAAACAACTCAGTCACGGAACGAGACCGACCAGTGAACACACATGTTTCTTATTCGCGTAAACGCGCTGTTTCTCGGCAAATTGGACAGCTTATAACGATTCTTCTCTCGCGTATCACTATGAAGATCTGGATCTTTACAAAAGGCTTTATAAAGCTTTCTTCTCAACTCGAATCTATTCGCCAGCAATCTACGCCTATGATCCCCACTGTTTCTCTTCACACCTTGCTCCGTACCGAAATCTATGCCCGAAGAAAGCAAAAGTTTTTTTTTGTTTTATCGTTATTTCCAAAGTAAGATACAAGCTCTTTAAATTTTCCGAAATTCGCCCTATATTTTCATTTGGAAAATTGTGAAAACAAAACATGAACTTTCAAATTTTGGTCATTCAAAATATGAGCTATCGTATGGACAGTTTAAATTATTAATTTATGTTGATTTTAAATTTAAATCACAAACTTCTGTTAACTAAATCAAATTAGACACGACATTAAATCGATAAACGGAACGGATAAATAAGGTTAAAAACTAGGCATGGGCACGGGGCGGGTACCCGCTTATTTTGGCCGACTTGCTACTTGACCCGCCCCGTACTGGTAATGAAAATATTGACCCGTACTTGGACCCGCAAAAACGGGTACCCGCTGATTCAAGGTACCCGCCCAGATTTTTGATACTTGCGGGTACCTTGACCCGTACCCGTACTTGCAAGTACGGGTCCCCGCTCAACAAGTAATTACATTACTTGCCTTGTTTTTTCCATTACTTGCTTTGTTTTCCATTACTTGCCTTGTTTTTTCCATTACTTGCCTTGTTTTTTCCATTACTTGTCTTGCTTTTTCCATTACTTGTCTTGTTTTCCATTACTTGCCTTGCTTTTTCCATTACTTGCCTTGCTTTTTCCATTACTTGCCTTGCTTTTTCCATTACTTGTCTTGTTTTGGGTACAAGTAGCAAACCGGGTAACGGGGAACAAGCCGAGTAACGGAAACAAGCCGGGTAACGGGACAAGTAGTCAAAAAAAAATTTCGCCTTGGACTTGTCCCGTTACTTGCAAGTAGTTGGTTAACTCGCCTTGATACTTGGCTTGGACGAGTCGGGTACCCGATTTTACGGGCGAGTACGAGACGGGTCGAGCGGGTCGGGCGGATAACGAGTACTGATGCCCAGGGCTATTAAAAACCGTTATAAATCTCGATTAAGTGATACGGCGTTGTTTCCTCTTTCTTATTAAAACCCCAAATCACGAAAAATCTCAACCATCTTTTTGGGGGTTTTAATAAGAAAGAAGAAACGACGTCGTATCAATTAACCGTGATTTACGACGGGTTTTTAACCTCGTTTATCAGTTCCGTTTATCGATTTAATGTTGTGTCTAATTTGGCTCGGTTAACAAAATTTTGTGATTTAAATTTAAAATCAACATAAATTAATGATTTAAACTATCCACGCAATAGTTCATATTTTGAAAGACCAAAATTTGAAAATTCATGTTTTTTTACAATTTTCCCATTTTCATTTGGCTATACTAAAACCAAACCTTATAAGTTAAGGAGAATCGTATTTTTTAGTCTTCAAAGCACAAAAACTATCACTTTAGAGTTATTTTTCACTCACATTCTAAATTTATAAACTAATTATGTTCATAAATAAAACTTCCAAACTAGCTTTCATGTTTGTGAAACCAAAAAAAGTTAATTAAACATTTAATTGACATAGATTTTATTTTTATTTTTTATGTAAAAAAATTAATTGAGTAATTTATTTATTATAATAATAATTTACAAAAAATAGAAAAAATGAAAACTTAAAATTTAAAATCTTTCTTTTCTTCTCGTTCCTTTCCTCTATCGACATGATCAGTGTATATCCAGGTTCCTCTGACTTGATTTTTTGCCCCTCGAAGACGTATCGTCTAAGCTCTCTCGCCGCCACTAGACCGGAGGCTCCAACACCGATAACTGCCATGTGGTGAGATTTGAATGGAGATAAGGAATGTGCCATTTGGATTTAATCAGCTCCTCCTATCCAAACTGAATACATCCCCAAATTCTCCGGCATATAGTTCCGCAAAACCCTTCGGTTTTCAAACCAAAAAATCAAAACGCACAATTGTACTAAGTTATTTGATGAAGTCATTAGACCAAGCATCAACCGCGGAGCAAACCACATGGAGTCCTACTATGGACCATAAGTTAGCCGAGAAGACACATGGGCCTATTTTGTTGAATTCAAGCTCAACCAAGAAGGCACCTAATCAGACCCTACCCAAATTATGTTCTTGACCCATCAAGGATCCGCAGAGAAGTGATCCCCACCCCAGACTGGATCGGACATGATCGTGAATCACCAATCAAACCGGCGATCTCCAAACGTATTCTTAGAGTCCATGAGACTTTCTCTTATATATAGAAACTTTCAAAGACGTTATAAGGTTCACCAAGACGCATTGGATCAAGAGGATCTGCACGTGCAGCCATATATGGCAAGTCCGAGATCCGATCAGTCTAACTCTTTACAAACAATAATATGGCGACCCAAGAGAAATTCCTCATCAACTATAGACTCTACAATGTGTCTTTAGCTCCGCCAAAACGCACAAGATCACTTTGGACATACAACAACCAGAATGTATCTAGATACCACACATACCCCCCAAGCTTTCAAGATACAAGGAGCCTCCAACATTCCTTATTTGGCCGATTCTCTCATCAAGTCTCCAACGGCTCTTTACATTTATTTTTGCGATTTCTTTTCTTGTTTTAGACTCTAGGACCGTTGTATATTAAGCCTATAAAAGATCAACTTTTGTTTCATTGTAATTCACCTTTGATCATTGATTCAATAAAAACGCTAGTTTTCTCTTCAAAGACCAAGTTCTTTGTGTGTTTCTAGAGTCTAGTGTGAGAGACACTCTTGTCTTATAAAGCTGCAGATCAATTTGTTTGAGAGATTCAAAAACTCTTGTTTGTCCATTGATTGAGCGAGTCAATCACCGATCCTTACTTTCATAGCTATTTCGTCCACCTTCTGCCAAAGCTTATCAACTCTTGACAACCTTGCGAACCATAAGATTTGGAGTGATCCCAATCTTATATAATTACTATTACCTGTCATGGAGGTTGTACCACCACAAAGTATAGTGTTCTCGAAGAGTTGACGGTGGTTCTCATATGAGACTATGGAGATAATCCAGACAAGTTGTTCAACGATTTTGTGCTCCTTTAATCCCAATATTGATAGCTGAAACAGAGATTCACTTCAATATTTATAAATTTTTAACCTCTAAATCCTGAAACGTCGATATTTTCTTGGAAATTATTGAGAGATTTTCAACGGTATAGGGTATAACAAATTTTGAAGACATTTAACTTGAAAAGTTATAAGTTATATTTCCTAACAGTTACGTCTCAAATTTTTTAAAAATACTGAATTTCAAGCTTTGCAAAGTCTGTAGAGACTCGACAGACTTAAATTTAGTCTGTAGAGACTCGACATATTTGCATAAACTTTTGTCATTTAGTCTGCAAAGGTTTGGTAGACTTGCATAAAGTCTGCATGTTTTTTGGCAGACTTTAAAAGTCTATCCAACATATTTAAATTTAGTCAACAAAAACTCGGCAGACTTGCGTAAAGTCTAAACTTTTTTTAGCATAACATGCTTCATATTTCTGAGGGATTTTGGACGACCCTTAATATTTTACAAAGTGTTATTTCCGTAGTCTTTTAAAAACATGTTAAATTCCAAATTCAACTCGTGTTTTTTTAGATTATGAGGAATTTCCGACGATTAGGGGTATAAAAACATCAAATTTGAAAATTTTGAAGACATTCAACATTGAGAAAGTTATATGTTATATTGTCACTAGTTATGTCTCAAAAATTTCAAAATATCACCCAATATCAAGCTTTTGGTATAAATGATACTTTGATAATATAATTGTTAGTGTAAGTTATAATGTCTCTTATGATGTGTTAATCTCGTTGTTAAATCTATTACTATAAAACACGAATTTTTTTTTTTGGTATTTGTTATTGTTATTGGAACGAAATGTCTGCTAACTTTAATATCTATAAAATTTTAACCCCTTATTTGGTCCAATGAGAAATAGAGCATCCTTGATCTCATTATATGTAACATGTCTCGTTAACTCATTATTCATTGATTCAGTTACCTTGTGATCTAAACCATGAAAAATCGCATCCAAAAGCACTGGCTGCATGCGTAGATGTAAACATATCATTAAAGTAATCCTCTGCCACACGAGCAATAACTTCATTTCTTCTATGAATGATCCCAATTTTTTTTTTTTAATCTTTGATCATCTTGATACAGTTTTTAGCTTTTCTTGCCTTTGTCACTCCGTGATAAAATCGAGTATTTCTATCACATTTTGTAAGCCACAATTTTCTACTTTGTAACGATAATACTCTTCCTCTTGATGATAAGCTTGATTCAACTCTTTTTAAGACTATGGTTATGAATGTTTACTGTGTTTAAACCAAACACACGGTGGTTTAATTTTAATGTCACAATTCACGGTGAAAAACAACAAGTTGACAATTGATTATAAAAAAAAAAAAAAATTGGAGATAATGGAAAGAGACAGGTTCCGCACTTGAAGTAGAAAAGCAGGGGAGTAAGAGCATCTCCAACAAGGGGTTTAGGAGGAGTTCTTAGAGATTTTTAGGATTAAAAATAAATCATAAATGAAATAAAAGCTCAGAACCGGTTCTGTGGGAAGAACTTTTAGATTCGGGTTCTAAAAGCCACGTGCCATTGTGGTATTGGTTTTGGTCAAAAAAAATTTTTTCTCTCTCCTCAGACTTCCTCTCTGCTTCTTATTTGTTTCGCCGAAGGCCAAATCAAAGCGATTTGGGAGCTTTGCATGTGGGAATCGGTAGATCAGAGATGTTTCAGCAAATTGAGAGAGGAAGGAGGAGAGATCAAGATTTGAGAGGAAAGGCGAGAGAGCAGGTTTAGGTTATGCCAAAGGAATCGCTAATCGATTTCTCAGAAATCCCAGATGGTATTCACGTTTTCCCCCTTTTTTGTTGTTTCAAATGATTTACAGAGTCTTGTTTCTGTTTAAATCAGGTTATTGATTAACTTCTCATCATCATTTTGTCTGCAATTTTTGTATTTTTTTTTGTTGTAGAAACTTGAACGTGTTTTTGCTTTTCTTCTGTGTCTTCTTATAGGTCATGTTTTAAGAACACACATCAATCTGTGTGCAATGTTGTGGCTTCTATGTTGTTCTTCAATATACTGTTTGTTGTGGAAATTGAAATTGTTTTCCTTTCCTTCTGTGTGTTCTTATAAGAACGCAAATCAATTTGTCTATGTGGTTTCTTCAGTGTATAAAGTGGAAAGTGTTTTGCTTTCCTTATATGTTTTCTTATAAGAACACACATCAGTTTGTCTGCAATTTTGTGGTTTTTATGTGGTTTCTTCAGTGTCGAAAGTGGAAAGTGTTTTGCTTTCCTTCTTTATGTTCTTATAAGAACACACATAATTTGTCTGCAACTTTGCTGCTTCTATGTGGCTTCTTCACTGTAGAAAGTGGAAAGTTTTTTGCTTTTTCTTCTCTGTGTTCTTATAGACGTGTTCTCGCCTTCTCGGGTTTTTGCAGGACCTCTAGACTCTTTCTGCTTCACCTTCAGTTACCTAATTACTCCGTTGATGCAAAGCAGAGACTTTTTGTAGAAGTTCCATATGAATCAGCTTCTATCGAACATATGATAATGTGGTGAGGTTTTCTTTCAACAATATCCCTGAAAACAAAAGTGTTCCTATGAGTTATTTGCAAGCCCTGCAACAAACCTGGGCAGATTCATGAGTATGCAGAAGAGCTTGATCGGCTGAGCAAGGGCATTGTGATTGATGTCAAACCTCACAACACCATAGTATTGTATCGTGGGAAAAACTATGTGAGACTCACTTGTATCCATGGCTTCCACTTAATTTCTCAAATATTTTTTTTTTTTAGAACTCCAATTGGGGTTCTACCATTGGAGAAGCACAAAATCATAGAGTTCTTTAAAACATAGATTATCAAATTTATTAATATAAATATTCTTACAACCCCATTAGGGGTTCTAATGGTTGGAGATGGTCTAAGTGTGTTTTGGTTGTGGTTCATTCATTTTTTTTTTAATTATTTTTTTATTTAAATCCAAAATAACAACTCTATAAAATTCCACTACTTCCATAAATCACTCACAACCCAAAATTTTTCTCCAAACGTAAACACTCCCAAAAAATTCTCTCCAAAATTTTTTTCCAAAACACAATCTCCAAAAAGTATCCAATTCCTTTGCACCAAGTAAGCAATTTTTTTTCGACAATATGCAATTTTTTTTGTAAACATAATATGTTAGATAATATATATATATGATTAACATTATAATGCAACATTTAAAATATAAAAAATTGTAAAACTCTTCACTCCCAAACATTAAAAATAAATGATATTTTAGTTCTCAAGATATACATAGTAGCAAGTTAAGTTGATGTTATCTATGCTTTTAGGAAATACATAGTAGCAATTTTAAAATTTTAAATAATTAGGTTTGAAAATTTAGTGTTTTAAATTATAACTACAAGTAAAATACGGTTATAATAATTGATGTCAAATATTTATATCACTTTTTATAATTGATGTAAAACTTGTATCCATAAATAACTACAACTAGGTGAGTGGCCCGCACCCTGTGCGGAGATTAATTGAATTTTATAGATAGTTTAACTTATTTTGTTAAGAGAACAATGTGGGGGAAATGTAGTTGTTTAATTTTGAGATATGTTTAGTATTTGATCATAATACGAAATCCTACTTATGTTTCCACTACAATAACCGTAAAATTTACAACCTTGTATCTGAAATTTGGTAAATTTAACAGATTGATTATTTAAATTTCCAGAATGAATTTTTTTTATTTCAACGGTCACTTTCCACAAAATTCAAAATTTTTTACTTTTTCCAACGGCCACGAACAGTATTTTCAATCTATAAATATACTTATCTTTCACTCATTTTTCTTCACTCAAACATTTCATCTCTTCTCAAAGAATTTTGCTTAGATTTCTTTTGTAAGAAAAATGTTTCAAAAAATAATTAGCTTGTTATTGCTTGTAAGTTCAATTGTAATTTTTGTTTCTATTTACGGTCTTTTCGTTGGAGTAGTTAGTCCCGAAGAGTTTACTCCAACCGTTATGCTAGTTTTATATGCACTATTTTTTCTTGTAATTGCTTTAATTATTCATGTAAACGGTTGTCGAGAAAATTACTAATAATATTATTATGATTTTATTTTTAGAAAACAAAAATGGCTAGCATTGAAAATCTTAAGATCCTACCACCGATGTGAAAGCATAACGCAAATACATAACGTAACACTGGTCTCCAAGGGGGAGTGTTACAAAAGTCACCCTACTTTGTCAAAAACGTAAATTCCCATTTTCCAACAAAAAACGTAAATTTCCGTTTTTGCGTCAAAAACGTAAAATCCATGTTTTTCCGTCAAAAACGTATAAAAATATATATTATCCGTCAAAAACGTAAAATCTCATTTTTCAGCAAAAACGTAAAATCTCATTTTCCTGCAAAAAAAAATGAGAGATAGATATTGTGTATATTTTCCGGCATGCGCGGACCAAAAAGTTATTTTTTGGAAATAAAATTAGTTTCGTAATATTTAAGGATTTTGTGGATATTGTGTATGCTTATTGTTGAGATTTTATGTATCTTGTGTATATTATTATTAAAGGTTGGTGAAATTAATTACCATAACTGTGAATTGTATTTGTTTTTCTTACAGTATCAGATTTGCGATTATAGATGGATTAATTTTTATTAATGCTTGACTACATTTCACTCACCACTCAAAATAAGAGAACAATGTGGGAGAAATGTAGTTGTTTAATTTTGAGATATGTTTAGTATTTGATCATAATACAAAATCCTACTTATGTTTCCACTACAATAACCGTAAAATTTACAACCTTGTATCTGAAATTTGGTAAATTTAACAGATTGATTATTTTAATTTCCAGAATGTTTTTGTTTATTTTCAACGGTCACTTTTCTCAAAATTCAAATTTTTTTACTTTTTCCAACGGCTACGAACAGTATTTTCAATCTATAAATATACTTATCTTTCACTCATTTTTCTTCACTCAAACATTTCATCTCTTCTCAAAGAATTTTGCTTAGATTTCTTTTGTATGAAAAATGTTTTAAAAAATAATTAGCTTTTTATTGCTTGTAAGTTCAATTGTAATTTTTGTTTCTATTTACGGTCTTTTCGTTGGAGTAGTTAGTCCCGAAATGTTTACTCCAACCGTTATGCTAATTTTATATGCACTATTTTTTCTTGTAATTGCTTTAATTATTCATGTAAACGGTTGTCGCTATAATTACTAATAATATTTTTATGATTTTATTTTTAGAAAACAAAAATGGCAAGCATTGAAAATCTTAAGAACCTACCACCGATGTGAAAGCATAACGCAAATACATAACGTAACACTGGTCTCCAAAGGGGAGTGTTACAAAAGTCACCCTACTTTGTCAAAAACGTAAATTCCCATTTTCCTACAAAAACGTAAAATACCGTTATTGCGTCAAAAACGTAAAATCCATGTTTTCCCGTCAAAAACGTAAAAAAATATATATTATCCATCAAAAACGTAAAATCTCATTTTCCCGCAAAAAAAACGAGAGAGATATTGTGTATATTTTCCGGCATGCGCGTATTTTAAAGTTTTTTTTTGGAAAAAAAATTAGTTTCGTAATATTTAAGGATTTTGCGGATATTGTGTATGCTTATTGTTGAGATTTTATGTATCTTGTGTATATTATTATTAAAGGTTGGTTAAATTAATTACCATAACTGTGAGTCTGTGAATTGTATTTGTTTTTTTTACATTATCAGATTTGCGATTATAGGTGGGTTAATTTTTATTAATGCTTGACTATAGATATGGAAAACATTGACATAACCTGAAATTATAAATATTTTTGTGAACAGAAAATTAAAGTGGTAAAAAAAATGGACTAAAAATACTTATTGTAAATATATAGATGGTAATGTCAATAATAGAAAACAACATAGATGGTGAAGTCCAGATATGGGCTAACAATACAACATATAGTTTTCTGAGCGAAGACACTGTAAAAAAACATGAATCTTAAAACTAATTGAAATTTTGAAATACCTCTTTGTAGACAAGAGTTTTCTCGCGAAGACAATGTCAAAAACTTGAATCTTAAAACTAATTGAGATTTTGAAATAACTCTTTGTAGACAACATTCATTGTTCTCTTCTTGACGTTACCATCAATGTCTGTAATAAGAATTTTTAGCCCAGATCTGGACTTCACTCTCGATAGAGCAACATACAACTGACCATGTGAAAAAACCGATCTAGGCAGATACAAACCTACGTTTTGAAGAGTTTGTCCTTGACTTTTGTTGATAGTCATTGCAAAAGCTAAAGTCAATGGAAACTGTCTTCGACGCATTCTAAAGGGAAACCTAGTTTCCGGTGGCGTAACGAATATCCTAGGTATTAGAACCTTCTGGCCAATCACCTTGTCATTTCCTGTGATGATTCTTCCCTCGATAACATGACGTCCCAAATGAGTAATAGTCATCCGAGTTCCATTGCATAACCCATCTTTAGGGTCAATGTTACGCATACACATTACTGGAGCACCAATTTTTAATTTTAAACAATGCTTCGGCAAGCCTGATATTTTGACGCTATTCAAAAACTCTGTTGGGTAAACAACATTATC
>PKML01017373.1:116139-148473 GCA_002933935.1 Eutrema yunnanense | reverse complement strand
AGACCTGTAAAAGACTCTAAAAGACTACAAAACAATAGAAAGACTCTATAAAAAGGTCTTATATCATGGCCTAAACAGTGTAAAAACCATGATATATCACTAATCTTTGTAGGGTCTTGGAACGATGCGAAGAAGCAAACTTGGTGCTCAATTGGGAGAAGTGTCATTTCATGGTACGTGAAGGGATCGTGCTAGGACACAAAATCTCCGAGAAGGGCATAGAGGTAGACAAGGCCAAGATAGAGGTGATGGTTAGCTTGGAGCCGCCTAAGTCGGTTAAGGACATCCGGTCTTTCTTGGGACATGCGGGGTTCTACTGAAGGTCCATCAAAGACTTCTCGAAATTCACAAGACCTCTCACAAGGCTACTTTGCAAGGAGGTTGAGTTTGTGTTTGATGAGGAGTGTATGGTGGCGTTTCTAGAGATCAAGAAGGCGTTGGTTAGTGCTCCCATTGTCCAAGCACCAGATTGGGATCTTCCTTTCGAGATCATGTGTGATGCTAGTGATTACGCGGTTGGTGCGGTCTTGTGGCAAAGGAAAGACAAGAAGACCAATGTCATCTACTATGCAAGTAGGACCTTAGATGGCACTCAAGCACGTTATGCCACAACGGAAAAAGAGTTGCTAGCCGTGGTGTTTGCAATGGAGAAATTTAGGTCTTATGTTATGGAATCAAAGGTGATTGTCTACACCGATCACGCGGCTTTGAGATACATTCATGCCAAGAAAGACACAAAGCCAAGACTACTCCGTTGGATCTTGCTTCTACAAGAGTTTGACTTGGAGATACTTGACAAGAAGGGGATAGAGAATGGGGTCGCAGATCACTTGTCTAGAATGAGGATCGAAGACCTTGTCCCAATTGATGATAAGCTCCCCGAGGAGAGTCTCATGGATGTTGGTGTCTTGAAGAAAGGGGTTGAAGCTGTGCGAGGACTAAAAAGTGCTAATGGGTTACAAGACGAGAAACTTCCATGTTCGCGGATCTAGTCAACTATCTAGTGTGTGGGAAAGAACCGCCTTTGGACGGGTGCAAGAAGAAGAAGTTATTCCATGACGTGACAAGATACTATTGGGATGAGCCGTTCTTGTATAAACTATGCTCGGATGGCTTGTATTGAAGATGTGTTGCAGAAGAAGAAGTCCAAGGAATCTTACTCCATTGTCACGGGTCAAGCTATGGTGGTCATCATGCCTCTTACAAAATGGCTACAAAGGTTTTGCAATCCAGTTTCATCTCTCATTATTCAAGGATACGCACCTCTTTATCTCCACATGTGATGTGTGCCAAAGGAAAGGGAATATTGGGAGGAGAGATGAAATGCTCCAAAACCCAATTTTTGTGGTGGAGATGTTTGACGTATGGAGAATCGATTTTATGGGACATTTCCCGTCATCGTATGGTAACCAATACATATTGGTGGCGGTTGACTACGTGTCAAAGTGGGTGAAAGCGATTGCGAGCCCAACCAACGATGCTAAGGTTGTGATAAAGTTATTCAAGACCATTATCTTTCCCCGCTTTGGTGTGCCTCGTGTGGTGATAAGCGATGGCGGATCTCACTTTGTGAACAAGGTCTTTGAAAGCCTACTTAAGAAGCATGGTGTGAGGCATAAGGTAGCAACACCTTACCATCCTCAAATGAGTGGCCAAGTTGAAGTATCCAACCGGCAAATCCAAGCCATACTAGAGAAGACGGTTGGGAGTTCAAGAAAGGATTGGGCCAACAAGTTCGATGATGCTTTATGGGCTTACCGAACCGCCTTTAAGACGCCTATAGGGACTACACCATTCATCTTGCTTTATAGGAAGTCATGCCATTTACCGGTTGAATTGGAATACAAGGCTCTATGGGCGGTGAAGCTTCTGAACTTCGATCTAAAGACCGCACAAGAGAAGCAGTTGATTCAACTCCAAGAGTTAGACGAGATTAGGCTAGAAGCTTATGAGAGCTCGATGGTCTACAAGGAACGGACCAAGGCGTTCCCATGACAAGAAGATCTTGCGTAAAGACTTCGAGGTTGGAGACTTAGTGCTATTATTCAACTCCCGGTTGAATCTTTTTTCCGGGAAGCTCAAATCGAGATGGTCCAGTCCGTTTGAGGTTAAGGAAGTAAGGCCATACGGAGCCGTGGTACTTGTAAACAAGGAGGGCCAAGATTTTATTGTGAATGGCCAAAGGCTCAAACTCTACCGAGCCAATCAAATCGTCGAAAATGGAGGCTCGATCCCTCTCGATGATGTCCCTCTAGCTTGAGGACGGTAACAAACGTCGAACTTAGTGACGTTAAACAAAGTGCTCTTGGGAGACACCCCAAGCTTATCATTGTACATATTTCTCTTTATGTGTTTTTCGATCTTGTTTAGTTCTTTTTGATCTTTTTGTTGAGAATTTTAGGGGTTCTTGGTGGCAAAAGAGGTGAAATCTTGCTAGGAAAGTTCAAAATGAGGAAGAACTGTGAACACCGGCTCGGAATACCGGGTGTAAGCAGCCCGGTGCGGGATCATTTGCTCTTGAGCATCGAACGGTTTTAGCCGAGGGAGCATTGCACCGGCTGGTGCATAAAAGTGTCTTGCCTGGGATGGGATTTTGCCGAGAGCAGGGAGAATCCCGGCCCCGTGTCCCGGCTTGATATTGCCCGGGATGGGATTTTGCCGAGAGCAGGCACTTTCCCGGCCCTGTGTCCCGGTTTCATGTTGCCCGGTGTGAAAATTCCCCGGGAAGAAAAATTTTCCCTCGATACCGGACGCGTGCACCGGATGCCTTTCCCCCGGGACTGTTTTTCCCCTCGATCATGGCCTCGTGTCCCGGCTCCATATTGCCCGGGATGGTTTTGGACCATCGGTCCATAGCTTCGTCCAATAGTCCATGGGTTAGATCTATTACCCAATGGACCGCCAAGTAAGTCTTCTTCTTCCCCCTTTTTTCGCGAAACCACCATTTCTTTTCTCACTCTCAACTTCTTTTGCTCATAACTTTCTCAATTCTCAACCAAAAATTGTGATTCAAGTTGCTAAATTCCAGATTTTTCATCCTTTTTCTGGATCTACCAACACCGTTTCCATTTACAGCTTGCATCCCCAAGGTATTTCACTCATATTTTTCATAAAAATTCAAGAACTTGTTCATAAGGGAAACTTTCATGAACTTGTTTGGATAGTGTTTCCACTTGGATAGTGTTTATGTGCTAATTTGTCATGCATTTGAGGAATTTTGGATTTTGAGGCCAAGAACTTGATTTTTGGTGTTTGTGCCTAAAAGTTTCAAACTTTGAGATTTGATTGGGTTCTTGTAGCACTTAATGGGTATACTAAATCTTGCAAATGAGAAATTGAATATCTTTTTGCAAATTGAGCATTATCTTCTTTGTCTCATGTTTGCCTTTGCTTGGTAATGCCAAAGGTTGTATCTTGGTATCTTGAAATTTATACATTCCTTGAGACAATGTAGGTACCATGGCAAGAACAAGTGACCCAATCAAAGAGAGAGTTCCACCGACTTAAAGGAGAGAGTTAGCACTAGCGGAAAGCGCTAAAGGCACCGAAAAGAGGAAAAAGAAGACACTTGCTAATGACGAGGGAGACAATGTGGAAGACGTGGGGCAAGTGAAAATGAAGAAGAAAGTCCCCAAGCCTAAGCCAAGAGTCCCCACCTATAGTGAGTATGCCAAGAAGCTCAAGGAGGTGAAATTCAAGGAGACAAAATTCCCGGATAAGATTGTACTTGAGAAGATGGGCATCCTTGAGGATGTGAAATCGATTTTCACCAACATGGGTTTCGATGGAATCTTTAAATTGGCTAATCTCTCTCATAAAGACCAAGCTTGCCAATTTCTTGCATCATTGGAGGCTATGTTCTATGAACGAGGGGATAAAAATGCCAATGAGGATGATGGCCACGGTTTCATTGAGTTTAAGGTTGGGAAAGAAGCTTACAAGATGACATTCCATGAGCTAAGTCAAGTGTTTGGGTTCAAAGAAGAAGGAACCAAGAGAGGCCTCAAGTTTCTCTATGGGAAAAACGACTTGACCTACTTGTGGAAAGTCATTGGTATGGGAGAATATAGTCCCAGGAATATCAAAGGCACATCCATCTGCCACCCCGCCATTCGTTATGCCCACAAGATACTTGCTCACACCTTCTTTGCCAAGAAAGAGTTTGGGACGGTTTCGGAAGAAGATATGGAGTTGCTCGCTTTAGGCTTGGCACCGTTTCTTGACACACCTCAAGATGAGCGGCGTTTTATTGGAGAGAGTGCACGCCCGTGCCTAGCCACTGTTCTAGTGAACCACTTACTTGGCTACAAAGATTGGGCTCTCACTACAAAGAGCAAGGAGCCAAAAATCTTCATAGACGGTTTGGTAACTTCGATCCTAAAGGCTAAGGGGATTAAGTCGGTGAATGAGACTAAGGAAGTGGAGTTTAGGGATGAGGTCTATCTCTCAAGAACCAAGTTCTTCGAAGGCAAGATAGGCAAGACTTTCGCCTACAACATAAAGCTCACCAAAACCAACACGGTAAAAGTCCTTTTACCTAACGCTCCTCTCACCACACTCCGAGGGAGGAAAGAGATCTACTTCTATCCGACCAATGATAATTTCTACAACCCGGCAACCGACCCACCACTAGAGATAATCCGCCAAAGAAAGAGGAAGGCGAGGAAAGTGCCAAGGGAAGAAGATGATCACTCCAACGACCAAGAGGAAGAAGAAGATGAAGATGCACACTCGGTTCCCACTCGGCCAACGTATGGGAGTGAGAGGTATTGCTTTGAACCCTATGATGGGAAGATACCGGACATTGCCACTAGACATGCCAACCACCAAACGAGGTTACTTCAACGTTGGTGCAAGTGGCAAGATATAACAATCGGGAAGTTGGTAAAGGCGGTCAAGGACTTGAAGGGCACGGTTAGAGAGCTCACGGGAAAGAAAGGAGAGGCTAGCTCCTCTCGCGGCCAAGGAGAGCCAAGCACGGTGGAGCAAGAGGTGATTGGAGAATGCTCTACATCGTTGAACCAACGTCCTCAACTACATGGAGGAGAGTTGGTGATTCATGACAACGAGTACGTTCCATCCTCCTACGCGGTAAAAGCGGCCAAGAGAAAGACAATGATGATACCGTCTCCATGCTCTAACTATCTTCCATACTCGATGGGGTCTTCTTCCCTAACGAATGCTTTTGAGGTATCTCTCCAAAACCTTGTAAATAGTTTTTATTTTACTTGAGTCTTGCATTTTATTTCGTTATTTGTGGGTCTCTTCCTTTGATTTATTGTACACTGAGACGGTGCGATTTAAGTTTGGGGGAGGGACCGTATCTAATGTCATTTTTTGTCTTATTATGAGTTTTGCATTTTGAGTCTCATGCATATCATGTATTTTCAATAAATTTTGAAACTTTTTGCATTTCATATCTAGGATTGAGTCTAGATGCAATAGCATTTTACGTAGCTTTGCATGAGCATTAGGAGCAATGATAGATTTATCCTTGTAAGTATCATTTTTAGAGCTTGATTCAATGCCCTCGTTGCTTGTTGTTTGATGCTTTTGATCTCGAGTTTGAAATCAAGGATGAACCATGTTTTGATCTCGCATTTCATTACTAAGGTCTTAGCTAAAGCAAGTTGATTTGATTCCAATCCTACTTAAGTGAAAACCATAATTTTGATATTTGAAATTATCATGTTTGTGCATTGCATAGTGAATTCATGGTTACCACATACATATTTGGGCTATCTTATCCACTTTGCCAATCTCTTGTTAGCCCAAATAGTTGATTCCCATCATTGGAACGGTTAACCACTCCCTTAACCCAACCGTCCTTCAGACCAAAACGATTTGTGAGTGATTGTGAGACCTTTTTCGAATCAACTAGGCAAAAAGTGTTGAGTTTAGAACGAAGAGGAAAAACTTCCATGTAGAACTAGCTCAACATCAATGGGCTAGACATAGGTTGAGGCTAGATAGGATGGGAACTTGGGATAAGGAAAAGAAAAGAGAACGTGGAAATGGAGGAAAGAGTTGGAGAAGAATAGGGGATAAGCAAAAGTTTAAAATGGTTGGCAATATTTGTTTTTGGAAATAGCTCCAAGTGATAAAGAAAATAAAATAGTCTTTAGTCTTCTAAAGAAAGAAGAAAAGCAAAAAAAAATGGCTAAGGTACTAAAAAGGGAAGGGAAACAAGAGAGACTAAAGGAAGCAAAGAAGAGCTAAGTACAGAAAAATATTGAAATCCAAGCCATTTGGTGAAGAAGAAAATCCCCTAAGTGCTTAAAATGAAGAAGGAAAGGTGGAACGATATGAGTTGTGAAGGCAAAATGGCCTTTTGAAAAGGGTAGCTTAGGAAAAGTCTTCATTGGGCTTTAGAGACTAGGAATCAATATCGATATGGAGCATTGGGTAGATGGAAGTCAACCTTGTAGCACTAAAATAGTTGGAAAACATGCAAGAATGCCCAATATTTGGAGCTTTATGTTTGATGCCATCTCCATTACAATGTTGGTACAAGACACTTTCCAATCTTTAGAGCAAAGTCTTCAACCATGCCAAGAGGTTTCTTCATGGAAGAGTCTCCAAATGTGATGGTGGAGGGGTAATCGTTCAACTTATATATCCCAAGACTTTTGGCCTTCTCCAAGGTCATGAAATTCACGGTTGAGCCCGAGTCACACAAAGCATCATCAACTTCCAAGCTTCCAAGGGTGCAAGATATTGAGAATTTCCCGGGGTTTCCAAGCTTTGGGAGAGTCTTAGGCTCGATCCTTGTTGTGCTTGGAGGCGCTTTCTCTTGTGCCTTATTGAGAAAACGACTGGGAAATGGAAGTGGAGGCTCATATGGGGGAGGTAAAGTGCGAATGGGCTCTCTTTTTGACCCGACAAGTATCTTTACGTTTTTCACTCTAGCCACATCCTTGATGGACTGCTCAACCTTGTTATTCTTTTCTTCAACCAACACCATATCATTCTCATGGCCAAAGGTCACCTCCCCACCTTGTTGTTCAATGTCCTCATAGAAGCTAAAGACTAACCCGAGGAACTCCTCAATTATGTGATCTTGCTCCTCAAGAGTGGAAGAGGTGTTGCAAGACTCTTTAGATGTTAGTATTGCCTTCCCATTTGAAGATCCTTGAGGATGTTGTGAAGGAGGGGCGGTATTCTTTTGCTCCATTATTTTCACCTTTGAGCTCAATGCCTCAAACTTGCTATTAAGATCATTGTAAGAGCAAATGACATTGTTAGTGGTTTCCGCTTGGCCCTTGATGAGTTGTTGGAACATGGAGGCCAAGTCAAGCTCTTGCGGTTTAGACGTAGGTGCTTGACCTTGGGGCACAAACCCTTGTTGTTGACCTTGAAAACCGGGTGGGGCTTTTGGTTGGAATCCACTTTGGTTTCCTTGAAATTGGTTCATTGGGACATACCCTTGTTGGTTGAAGTTAGAAGGTTGACCTTGAGATTGGAATTGTTGTTGTGGAACTCCTTGAGCTTGAGTAGATTGTTGAGGGTATAGTTGGTCTTGTGGATTCCTATAGGTTTGGTTGAACCCTTGTCTTTGGAAGTTACCTTGGTTCCCCACGTAGTTAACTTCCTCTTGTGTTTCCACAGCTTCCTCTTGATAACAAGCTTGATTTTTCTCGTAGTCACCACTGAAATGGACCGCCTTTTGAGACTATTTTGAAACCACAAGAAGCTTATCTATCATGGCGGCTTGTTTATCCAACTTCTCATTCAACGCTTTCATGTCCTTGGCTCTCTTGTTCTCATCAAAGTCACTTGTGGTCCTTGTGGCACGGTCATAATCGTCTCCATACCTCCCATCACTAGTAGCTAAGTTCTCCACGAGCTCTATAGCATCTTCTACGTCCTTAGCTAGGAAATTACCATTCGAAGCCGTGTCAAGTAGCATACGGACTCTAGGCGAAGCACATCGGTAAAAAGTGCTAAGGAGAGAGGCGTTAGAGAAGCCATGATGTGGGCCTTGAGAAATGTAGCCTGAAAGGACCGCATTTTTTATTTTTTTATTTTTTTTTTTTTTTGCAGATAATTAATTAAACAATAAAAACCATTAAACAATCGTTAATTATTACACACCAATAATTAAACACTCATTAATACACAACTCTAGAACAATCCAAGTTCTATAGCAACAACAGGCAACAGCCCCGGGTCCTAATCATCCCTTCTTCGCCGCCTCGATTCCACGATCACGCCACATCTTTACCTGCATCGACAAAAGTGATGCATCAACATTTGGCTAACCAAATGCTGAGTGAGATTGATCATCCCAACAACAGGCCACCAATTAACAATCAACAATAACAATTATCAATTATTAAGTACAACAATCATCACAACAGCAACCGGTATCGATCGATACCCCCATGGTGTCGATCGATGCCCAAACAACACGCGTCACCCGACAAGGGTCTAGTATCGATCGACACCCAAAACCCTCACCTGGTATCGATCGATGCTACACGACTCAAGCCTATCCACAAAGGATCAGTATCGATCGATACCCACCTGGTATCGGTCGATACCCACGAGACCTAAACACAGGAATCGCCATAACAACCACCAAAACCACCAATCAAGCTTAACAAGGAATCACACAAGCTTAATTGATCACCTTTGGTCACAACTCACCTTAAAACGGCTGAAACGAGCTTTAAAACGACCTTCCAACTCAAGATCGATCTCCCTCACTTCTTGCCCAAAACCAAGCTTCTCCCAAGCTCTTCGAATCTCTTCTTCAAGCTTCTCCCAAGCTCAAAACTCCTTTGATCTCGCAAGATCTAAGCTTTTCCAAGCTTCTCACTCTTCCTCCTTCTCTTACGCTCTTCTTCTTCTTCTCACGACCAACCTTTGGTCTTATCCTCACAAGGATAACCTTTTATACTCGAAGAAGAGAAGAGAAGAAAACGACAACAAGGAGAAAACCCGGCCGGTATCGATCGATACAGGCCAGTATCGATCGATACTGCCCCCGGAACTAACCAGAATTAATTATTCTCCCCAATAATCAACTCTTTCGGAACCACGGGCGCTACATAGCCTCTAAATCTCTCCCAAGCCTTTGTTGAAAGACTCAATAGACCATTGTGTGAAGCTAGATATCTCATTGCGAAGTTTCGCGGTTCTAGACGGTGAGAAGAATTTGGCTAGAAACGCACGTTTGGAATCATCCCACGAGGTGATAGATCCTTGGGGTAAGGTCTTTTCCCATTGGTGAGCCTTGTCACCTAAAGAGAACGGGAAGAGACGAAGCTTGAACCCATCTTTGGAGACCTCGTTGATCTTAGTGAGACCACATATCCGGTCAAATTGGTCTATGTTGTCCAATGGGTTCTCCATTGACAATCCGTGGAACTTGTTGGCTTGAACCATGTTGAGTACCCCGGCTTCACTTCAAAGTTGTTGTTCTCTACCGGTAGAGCTTGAATGCCTTGCCGGTTTTGGTGTGCATTTACCGCATCACCTTCTCCTACGACATGCCTAGCTCTAGGCGGGTGGTTAGGACGGTGATGGTTTCCATTGCCACCACCTCCTTGATTGTTTCTGTTTCCATTAACATTCCCACCGTTCCTTTGGTGGGGAATGGGTTCGTTGATGTTCCCAAGTGGAACATTCTCAAAGTGCTCCATGTCGTTACCAACTTCCTCTTGCACTCTCACACGGTTCCTTCTTACTCTTGAACTCCTCTCAAGTTGATCAATAGCGTCTCTTGGTTGTATGAGATTGGTATTGCCACGAGAACGAGTATGCATACACCTATAGAGAGCAAAAGAAATGGGAAGTGAAGAAGATTAGTAACTTTGTAGAAAATAATACTTAAGCTCACTAAGGACCTAAATCCCAATGTTAAAACAAATCCCAATATGGCAACGACGCAAATTGATACAAGATGTTTTAGTCTCTAAGATGTATCAATATCCCCAATACGTGTAGTATGAAGGTTATCAATCCATAAAGTGATTTTTCCTAATCACTAAGAATGCAAGGTGCTTATAGTAAATTAAGCTAAACAAGTGTGGTTTGTGATTAATTATACATTCAAAACAAGTGAATAGCAAAGCAAACAAGATGTAATTCAAATAACAAAAGCGAATCCTAAGATAGGGTTATCGGCTTTAGGTAATCCAAGCACAATTCATGGTGTTCTTTCACTCAGATAAGCTTTCCCTAAGCAATAGATCTCTAATCTTGATTAGTTCTTTCTCAAGCAACTAATCACTATGTTAATTATCAAATCCATTAGTAAATTATCATTTGTGGATTAACAATTAGCAAGCATTAAGAATAATAACAAGATCAACCAAAATACACCCTAGACAACTAATATCTTAGGCTAGGAGCATAAATCACTTGAATAGTTCATCAAAGCATTTCATCGAACACTTGGTGTGCATGAAATGCCTTATGATCTAGATCTACTTTCTCAAGCTAGATCTAGCATTAAGAGCACTATTCAAGAAGGGAATAAGGATAATCTAACCCTAAACACCCTAAATCATGCATTGGATCACCCAAATCTACCCAATCTCAATATCCTAAGAAGACTACTCAAGACCCATCAAGAACATCTCAAAATCGATATGGATAGGAGATGAATCCATTGATGGGTGATGGATAATCAAGATAAAAAGAAGATAGATGGAAGAGATTGATGGAAACAAATACTAAATTGCATAAACAAAATGATCTCTCTTCCAAATCTCAAGTTCTCTCTCAAAGTTGAGGGTTTTTTACTTGAGAAAAGCATTAAATAAAATTAGGGTTTTAGAGTATTTATAATAAAAAGAGGGGAATCGGGTCAATCCGGAACAAACCGGGTTTTGACCCAGACATTTTTTGGTCGAAAATCGGTCTCGGCCGGGATGGAGCCGGAACACGTAGCCGGGATGAGAGTTTGTGGCCGAGAGGATGTGGTGCCGGGCGGTGTGGTGCCGGTCGGTGTGGAGCTGGGACGGGAGGCCGGGAAACTCCCTATCCGAGGGAAAATGCAACACCGGGAGGTATGGAGCCGGGACGCGGAGCCAGGATGAGGAAAAGTCTTGTCCCGGACCGGTGCATGCACCCGGTAAGGAAAGAGCTCCTCGGCCAGGCAGAGACGTCTTCAGTAAATCCGCGGTAACTCCTTAACCAGATGTCCAAATGGCCTGAATCCAACTCCAGTAGATAGATAACTCACTTCTGTACAACTCCTATGAAGAGCTTCAAGGCTGATTCACATCGGAGGGCCTTCGTCCAGCTACATCTTTCCGGCGTCTTGGATGGGCTTTGCACACCACGTAGGTCCAACTCTTCAACTATTCCCAACTGCCTCCAATCACATAGGGAATACTGCAAAACATGCAAGAATGCACTAAACCTAATGCAAATACTTAAAACTCTAAATGAGACCTAAATGCAAGACAAGACCATGATTATTCATGCGAATTACACAAAACTCTAAATGAAATGCATGCTAAAACATGCAATATATGAGTATATCAAATGAATTAAACCAATAATAAAGATGTAGAAGTAGCTCAACATCAATGAGCTAGACATAGGTTAAGGCTAGATAGGATGGGAACTTGGGATACGGAAAAAAAAAAAGAACGTGGAAATGGAGGAAAGAGTTGGAGAAGAATAGGGGATAAGCAAAAG
This sequence comes from Eutrema yunnanense, assembly GCA_002933935.1. Lineage (NCBI taxonomy): Eukaryota > Viridiplantae > Streptophyta > Magnoliopsida > Brassicales > Brassicaceae > Eutrema > Eutrema yunnanense. Next base: position 136,818 of record PKML01017373.1, on the reverse strand, counting down.
TAATGGTTGGCAATATTTGTTTTTGGAAATAGCTCTAAGTGATAAAGAAAATAAATAGTCTCTAGTCTTCAAAAGAAAGAAGAAAAGCAAAAATAAATGGCTAAGGTACTAAAAAGGGAAAGGAAACAAAAGAGAGTAAAGGAAGCAAAGAATAGCTAAGTAAAGAAAAATGTTGAAAACCAAGCCATTTGGTGAAGAAGGAAATCCCCTAAGTGCTTAAAATGAAGAAGGAAATGTGAAACGATATGAGTTGTGAAGGCAAAATGGCCTTTTGAAAAGGGTAGCTTAGGAAAAGTCTTCATTGGGGTTTAGAGACTAGGAGTCAAGATCGATATGGGGCATTGGATAGATGGAAGTCAACCTTGTATGCATCTATTTGGCTTTACTATTAGCATTTTGCATTAGTTGATTCCTTTTTTAAAGATCCCCTTCGCTCAGAAACCGTCACTTGTATCGAGATCACCTCTATCTTGAAACCATAACCCTAGCCAATTGCATTCACTTGCCTTGCATGAGCATGATTCACTTGAGAAGTTTAATGAATGTTAAAGGATTGGATGACATGAGTGCTTGTGTAGGTTGAGGCTTGAACTTGAATTGTGTAGGGAAGGATATGGCTAGCCCCTTTTGAGTAGACTTGTTGATCGCATCCTAAAGCTAGCAACTTGGAAACCGAGTTGAATTCTTTTTATGGTACTTTTGGATTTGAGCTCCCATTTCTAGTCGTATCCCTTTCTTTATTCTTGTTTGATTGAGGACAAGCAAATGTTTAAGTTTGGGGGAATTGATATACTCACATATATATTGCATGTTTTAGCATGCATTTCATTTAGAGTTTTGTGTAATTCGCATGAATAATCATGGTCTTGTCTTGCATTTAGGTCTCATTTAGATTTTTAGGTATTTGCATTAGGTTTAGTGCATTCTTGCATGTTTTGGAGTATTTTCTAGGTGATTGTAGGCAATTGGGAATAGTTGGAGAGTTGGACCTAAGTGGTGTGAAAAGCCCATCCGAGATGCCGGAAAGATGTAGCTGGACGAAGGCCCTCCGATTTGAATCAGCCTTGAATCTCTTAATAGGAGTTGTAGAGGAGTGAGGTATCTGTCTACAGGAGTTCGATTCAGGCCATTTGGACATCTGGTTAAGGAGTTACCGTAGATTTACTGAAGACGTCTCTGCCTGGCCGAGGAGCTCTTTCCTTACCGGATGCATGCACCGGCCCGGGACAAGACTTTTCCTCGGCCCGGGACAAGACTTTTCCTCGTCCCAGCTCCGAGTCCCAGCTCTACACCGCCCGATGTTGCATTTTCCCTCGGACAGGGAATTTTCCGGCCTCCCGTCCTGGTTCCACACCGCCTGGTGCCACAACCTCTCGGCAACAAGACTTTTCCTCATCCCGGCTCCACGTCCCGGCTCCACACTGCCCGGTGTTGCATTTTCCCTCGGACAGGGAGTTTCCCGGCCCCATGTCTCGGCACCACACCGCCCGGCACCACAACCTCTCGGCAACAAACTCTCATCCCGGCTCCGTGTCCCGGCTCCATCCCAGTCGGGATCGATTTCCGACCCAAAAATGTCCGGGTCAAAACTCGGTTTGTTCCAGGTTGACCCGGTTCCCCTTTTTTATTATAAATACTCTAAAACCCTAATTTTATTTAATGCTTTTCTTAAGTAAAAAACCCTCACCTTTGAGAGAGAACTATAGATTTGGAAGAGAGATCCTTTTGTTTATGCAATTTAGTATTTGTTTCCATCTATCTTCTTTTTATCGTGATTATCCATCACCCATCAATGGATTCATCTCCTATCCATATCGATTTTGAGATGTTCTTGATGGGTCTTGAGTAGTCTTTTTAAGATCTTGAGATGGGGTAGGTTTGAGTGATCCAATGCATGATTTAGGGTGTTTAGGGTTAGATTATATTTATTCCCTTCTTGAATAGTGCTCTTAATGCTAGATTTAGCTTGAGAAAGTAGATCTAGATAATAAGGCATTTCATTCACACCAAGTGTTGGATGAAATGCTTTGATGAACTATTCAAGGGATTTATGCTCCTAGCCTAAGATATTAGTTGTCTAGAGTGTATTTTGGTTGATCTTGTTATTATTCTTAATGCTTGCTAATTGTTAATCCACAAATGATAATTTGCTATTTGATAATTAACATAGTGATTAGTTGCTTGAGAAAGAACTAATAAAGATTAGAGATCTATTGCCTAGGGAAAGCTTATTTGAGTGAAAGAACACCATGAATTGTGCTTGGATTACCTAATGTCGATAACCCCATCTTAGGATTCGCTTTTGTTATTTGAATTACATCTTGTTTGCTTTGCTATTCACTTGTTTTGAATTGATAATTAATCACTAACCACACTTGTTTAGCTTAACTTACTATAAGCACCTTGCATTCTTAGTGATTAGGATAAATCCTTTTATGGATGGATAACCTTCATACTACACGTATTGGGGATATTGATACCTTCTAGAGACTAAAAAGTCTTGTATAAGATACACTCGAGATTCTCCCCATCATGGGTTCAAGAAAGGAGCCATTCTTAGCGTCTTCTATTGGGGAGTTCACCAAGAGCACAAATGGACGTTGGATGCCGCTTGCAAAGGGCGTTTTGCAAACGTCACCGTAGAGCAAGGAGAGCTACTTGTTGAGAACTTTGCTAAGAGTCTAGGGAGCTACTTTGAGAAGCATGATACAACCCCTCTAGAAGGATGGTGTCAAGACTGCGAATTGAAAGGCTTGCAAGATAAATTGGATATAATGGAAAAGCTCATAAACGCGCAACAAATAGGAGTTTGTTTGGGTCTTGAGCAACACCGAGATGAATCCAATCTCGTGGCCAACAAGGAGAACTACAACCAAGGGAGTAGGCTTCTAAATCAATGGTCTAACCATGAAGTTCAAGGCAATCAACAAGGCTACCAAGAGAGCCATGAGTATGTTCAAATATCTATCCAAGAGGAGGAACAAAGAGAGGTGCTCAATCAAATCCTAGAAGTTCAACAATTGAATGATATCAAGTTTCGCAAGATGATGAGAGCAATGAATGACAAATTAAAGGGCTTGCATGATGAGATCAACAATAATATTGAGCAAATAGCCTCCCATTTGGATGCCTTAGAACCCAAATTAGCCAACCTCTTTTTGCCATCCGAGAAACCAAAGGATGTGACGGTTTTACCAATTGTTAGCGAGGAGATTGATGGGGAAGAAACTCCCAAGGGTTTTAATGAGCAAATTGGAGACTCCAAGCAAGAAGAGGAAGTCAGGGATGTAGGCATAAGTCCAAGGTATGCTTTAGCCTCCATCCCACAGATTCATGAAGAAGAGAGTTGTTTTGAGAAGAACAAAAGGGAACCAACTTTTGGAAATGATGTTGACGATGAATTTGCTCTAGATGGAATATGCTTAAGCTCTTTATTTTTTCCCTCATTTGAGATTAAGGAGAATGATGAGCAAAGAGGAATGCTAAGAAAGTAAGAGACATGGGTGGTTGTGAGAAGATAGAAAAAGCTCATGAGAAGAAGAAAAAATCCCATGACAAGAATGCTTTGGGTTATGGTAATGTTGAAGAAGCTTGAGGATTGGATGGAGCTTGCTTGGAATATCTTCTCTCTACAACTATGGAGAATGAGAAAGAGAGTACCAAACGGGAAGGCACTAAGACCAAGAAGAAGAAACCTAATGATAACCACCCTCCCACCCTTGACCCATGTTCTCACACAATGACACTCATACCTTGGAGGTATGATGATGGAGCCATTGAATACAAGGTGAAGTGTAAGGGAAGATCTAAACCCTTTGCCAAGGTTAAAGCAGTCCTCACCACCAAGCTCAAAAAGAAAGGGCAAGCTGGTCTTCAAGATATCATGAGCAAGGTGCTCAAGCTCGAGCTCAAAGATCCGCCATGGAGTGCTCACACTCCTCCATCACCCGCCTAAAAGGGCAACAAAAGTCAAACTTAGTGACTCTAAACAAAGTGCACTTGGGAGACATTCCCTTGTTTATCATTGTACATATTTTCTTTTCTTTCTAGTTAAATTTTGTGTTCCTTGGGCCTTTTGATGGTTTTGTTAAGTGGTTGCAAGGGTCTTGATGGCAGCAAAGTCGTGGCAAGGTAACAACGGTGTTTGATGTTGGGAAAGCTCTCCATTCTCTCCATTCACATAGTCTCACTCCTCATTTGTAAGTAACTCTTTCCTTTTGAGTCTCTTTGCATTTTTATCTTTCGTGTTTGGTCTCTCTCTTGATATTCTTTCACACAGAGACGTTGTGATTTAAGTTTGGGGGAGGGGCCTAATCATGTGTTTTGTGATCTTATTTTGCCTTTTGCATCTTGAGTCTCATGCATATCATGCATTTTCAATAAATTTGAAATTTTTTGAACTTTTGTGCATTCCATGTAGGATTGAATCTAGATGCATAGCATATAAGGTAGCTTTGCATGATCATTAGGAGCAATGATAAATTTTCCTTGTAAAGTACCATATTAAGAGCTTAGTCCAATGCCATTGTTGCTAGTTGCTTGATGCTTTGATCTCGTGTAGAAATTAAGAACGAACCATGCGTTGATCTCATATCTTATTGTTTTTGCCTTGATTGAAGCAAACCTTGACTTGAATTCAACCCCCATCTAAATGATAACCTTAATTTTGACTTGTAATTATTGTGTTCATGCATTTTTGGATGGATTCGTGGATCACTTCATACATACTTGGATAATCTTTTCCCTTTCACCACTCTTGTTTATCCAAGTAGCCATATTCCATCATTGGAATGGTTTCCCCTACCTTGACCTCAACCTTCTTTCTAGCCATTGATATTCGTGTGTGATTGGTGAGGCCTTCTTTCAAGCAAACTTGGGAAAAAATGTTAGGTTTAGGGCGACAAGGAGGAATTCTCATGTAGATTTAGCTTCATCATCACGGGTTAATATAGGAGTAGGCTAGCTAGGTTGGTGGTTCTTGGTTCGATATGGGGGACGGTTTGAAAGTTGGGTGAACGGTTTAGTTTGGAATGGTATTGTGGAATGGAAAAGATAAACAAGGAGAAGGAAAAATGGGATTGGATCTATAGGTTGGTTGGTGCAAAGATTGGTGGAGATAGCTCTAAGTATAAGATTAGCCTCAAAAGTTCAAAGAACAAGAGAAAAGCCAAAGGCAAAAGCATCAAAAAGGTGCAAGAAGCATGAACAAAAATGAACAAAATGGAGAGCTACGGTTAAAACAAAAGAAGCATCAAACCACAAAAAGCAAGGAAGAAGAAGCAAATCCCTGAGTGATAAGAAGATGAAGTGAAAAGAACTAGAAGGGTGTTTGGGTTCGAGAAGGCAAAATGCCTTGAGAAGAAAATGGTAGCTTAGGATAGGGGCACAACGGGTTAGAAAAGTTTAGGTTAGAGACACTCTAGACATTTGGGTAGATGAGAATTCTCACTTGTATGCATGGGTTGCCTTTTACCTTTAGCATTTTTCTAAAGTTTGCTCTTTCGATGAGAGATCCTTGCATTTGGTTACCCATGCGTGATACTGAGATCATCTTCATCTCATAACCGAACCCTTAGTCAAATGAATTATTTCGATTTTGCATAAACATGATTCACGCATATTACACTTAATAAATGTCAAGGGGTTGGAGGATATGAAAGTTTGTGTAGGTTGTGGTTTGAATGTAAGTCATGTAAGGATAAGTATGGCTAGTCACTTTTGAGTAAGTTTGTTTGATCGCATCATGAAGTTTGCAACTTGGACATTGGGTTTAGATTCTTTTTATGGCACTTTTCGATTTGAGCTCCTATTTTTAGTCTTCTCCCTTTCTTTATTCTTGTTTGCTTGAGGACAAGCAAAGGTTTAAGTTTGGGGGAATTGATATATTCATATTTTTCATGTTTTAGCATACATCTCACTTAGAGTTTTGTTTCGTTTGCATGCATAATCATGGTTTTGTCTTGCATTTAGGTCTCATTTATAGGTTAAGACATGTTCATTAGGTCTAGTGAGTTCTTGCATGTTTTGGAGTACTTTCTAGGTGATTGGAGGCATATTTGAAGAAATGGACCAAAGTAGAACGCAAAGTCCATCCGATACGCCGGAAAGATGTTACTGGACGGAGGTCTTCCGATCTGAATCAGCTTTGACGACCTTCATGGAAGTTTCAGAGGAATGAACTAGCTGTCCAGGGGAGTTTTAATTAGGTCATTCGGATATCTGGTTAGGGAGTTATCGCGGTTTTAAGGAAGACGTATCTTCCTGACCGAGAGACCAAGACCTGTACCGCCCCAATTATGCCCGGCATGCACGTCCGGTACGCCACCACTCCACAGGCAGGAAGAATGCAGGCCCTCTACACCGGCCAGGCATGAACTCCATGCACAAAGAACCTCCATACCGGCCCTCCATGCCNCCCACAATTCGCCCGACACGAAACCTACGAAGCTCCCATACCGGCCTAACTTGCCCTGGCATGCACGTCCGGTACGCCACTACTCCACAGGCAGGAAGAATGCTGGCCCTCTACACCGGCCAGGCATGAAATCCTTGCCCAAAGAACCTCCATACCGGCCCTCCCATACTGGCCCAACTTTGCCCGGCGTAAAAGCTCTCGCAAAAGTCAGGGAAAGTGTCTGAAATATCAGGCTAAACGAAGGACCTACACTCGGATTTAGCTTCTCAAGCCTTCATAGAAGTTGTAGGTAATTGAGTCAGCTGTCTTTTGGAGGTAGTTTTCAGTCATTCTGATCTGTGGTTTGAGAGATACATCAGATGTAGCAGGGACATGTCTGACTGGCGCCCAAACGAGTTATGCTCAAAGAAGCAAAGTCTCCATACCGGCCAAGATTCGACCGGTATGGAAACTTCGACCAAAGACTTGACCGGGTCAAATTCTGGTTTGTTCCGGGTTGACCCGGTCCAAACCCAAGGAAAAACACTTTATATGTCAAAAATCCCATTTTGGGGGATTTATCTTACTTTTTATCTTTTTCTCTTTATAACAAAAGACTTGTCTTTTTAGGGTTCTTGAGATTTTTCCCAAAGATATCTTTGATTTATGCAAGTTTGAGTTTATATCTTTTCATCTTTCTCTAATCTTTCACTTTCCTATTCTCTAATCATTGATTAACATCACCTCTTTCACAAGATTTTGCATGTTCTTCATGACTAGTGAGTAGTCTCCTAGGATATTGGGATGAGGTTGATTTAGGGTCATCTATTAGATGTTTTATGATGTTAGGGCTTAGATTATTATGTTTCCTTTCTTCCTAAGTGATCTTAATGCTAGATTGGGTTTGAGAGAGTCAATCTAGATCATAGGAAATTTCATGCACACCAAGTGTTTGATGAAATTCCCCTAAAAGCTTAAGAAGAGATAAACATTCTTAACCTATGAGAATAGTTGCTTAAGGTGTTTATTGGTTGATTTGAATGTTAATCTTAATGCTTGCTAATCATTTTATCACAAATGGGAATTTGTTCTTGATTTAGTGATTAGCAAAGTAATTAGCAAAGTGATTAGTGCCTTGGGAAAGGATTAGTCATAATTAGTGATCTTAACCTAAGGATTAGCATTGTATATGTGTTTGAACATCATAAATTAGCTAAGGATCACTCTAATTCCATAACCTCATCCTTGGATTCGTCTTTTACTATTGCATTTAACCCGTTTAGTATTGTTAGTTCTTGTGACTTGTTTTTAAATTGATTAGCTTATTAGATTAAAGTCAAACCCACCTTGTTAGCTTGAATTAAAGAGTGTATTTCATTCTTGTTGCATTGAACTAGACCCTATATTGGATTGACACCTAAAATACTACAATGACATGAGTATTTAGGATTGATTCCTAAATAGGATAAAATCCTATTTATCAATTAACAAAGTGATTAAGATCATGGAAGTGGATTAGTCTTGTTTTGACATTCTAAGCCTAGGGAGAAATGCTTGTTTGTGTTGTTTAGCATCCTTGATCAATAAATGAAGTCACCTAAGTGAATAACCTCACTCTAGAGCTTGCTTTAATCATTTATCAATCTCGATTAGTACTTGTTAAGTCTTGTTTACTTGTTTTCTTTTGAATTGAATTAGGTTGTTAGAATTAAAACTAAAACCAATCTTGTTGTTTAACTTAAATAGTTCTATGTATTCTTGGTGCTTTGGAACTTAACCCATTGGATTCGATACCTCGTATACTACCTAGTATCTAGAGAATTGATATCTAGAAAGACCGAAAAGTCTATTATCATAAGGAGCGGCTTGAGCGTTGAAGGGCGGTCTCGTTTGGAAGTTCCCATTTCATCCATAGTTCCCGTTTTGGAACCGGTTTTGGTATGGCTTCGATTGTTGTGGATAAGGTTGATCTTGAGCGTTCTCCACGTTTGGGTTTCGATACGAGAGATTGTTGAAGTTGGCGTTGCGGAAGTTGTTGTTGAATCCGTTGTTGAAACGGCTTTGGTAGGAGTTTTGTGCTCCCACATAGTTAACTTTTTCTTCTTGAAAATATGAACCATTGTTTTCGGGTTCGTAGTAAGTGTCACCATCGACTCCAACAGTAGCTTCACAAGCATGCATTTGGCGATTTTGGTTGTTGAGAAGTTGGTTCATCATGTTCTTTAGTTCGGCTATCTCTTTGGATTCTGACACATTCGATCTAGTCAATCTATCGTAGTCGGGAGAATTATTGCTATCCGACATAGCAAGATTTTCGATGAGAGCTCTTCCTTGGTTGATGGTCTTCATGGAGAAGTCTCCATTGCTGGCCGTGTCGAGGGAAAGTTGATATTTTGGTAGTAATCATCGATAGAAAGTGTTGAGCACATTCGGACTGGAGAAACCGTGATGAGGGCAATCTCTCTTGTACTCTTTGAAACGTTCACACGCTTCATGACTTCGTGTAGAAGTGGTTTAAGAAGGCGGCTTTGCACTCTTCTCAATTAGTAATAGATCATGCGGGCAAAGATTTTAACCAACGGTGAGCTTTATCGGCCAAAAAAAAAGGAAAAAGCTTACACTTCAAATAATCAACGGGAACTTGGTTCGTTCTCGTCGTTCCGCATATATCTTCGAACAACTCGATGTGCTCCATCGGATGCTCAGTTGCAACTCCATGAAATTGATTTTGCTTCACCAAAGAAATGATTTGAGGTTCGATCTCAAAATTATTTCCGTTTGGTATAGGAAGTTGTATGGCCGTTCGGTTTTGGAAGTGTTGATACGGTGCATCAAAATCAGCTGTGATGCGGTTACGCGCTTGTCTCCTCGGAGGATTAGCGGGCAGTACAGGACGGTTTGCGTTTATGCCATTAGGAGGAATCGGTGCATTAGCTTGAGCATCGTTCCTTGGTGCATCACGATCGTTGGAAAGTTGTCGCCTCGGATTTTGAGCATTACTGTTTTGGTTGTGGTTTTCTTAGGGATCGAGATATGGCTGGTCATTAGCACCATGGACAGCCCCTCGATCTTCTTTGTGATCCGAAAAATCATGGTCATCCTCGTGATCTAGTTGATCTCCCGAGTGGTCGTTTTCGACCATCCTTAAGTTTCTTTTGAGCCTTCGGAGTTCTCTCTCGTGTTTGTCGATATCGTCTAGTAGCGGTACGGTTCCTCTAGGAGTTCTCTTAGTGTGCATGCACCTTAGAATAAAAGACAAAGATAAAGTAGAAAGTAAAAAAAAAACAAGAAAGAACTTGAAAATCAAAAGTGTCTAGAGCAGAAATTAGAATACCAATTCAAACAAGCTAAACTATCCCCGGCAACGGCGCCAAAAACTTGACACACCTGGAATTAACCCCGGCATGGGGTTTTTACTCTTTATATCTAAGCCGCAAGTACACATCACACGAAGTAATATTTAGGGATCGAATCCACATGGATAGACGTTGTCCAATTTCTAACGAGTTACAACTTATGTCTAGACGTAAAATATATTTTTGTTTTTGTCACGGTCATATCTATGAAATCTAAACTAAACTAAGAAGGGCAGTAGCTAACTAACTATTTTATCGAAGTTGTGAATCAATTAAACGAAGCGTTGGGCAATCGGGAATTTTCTAGGGTTTATGGCCAATTTTTAACGAGGGGATTTCTACGATTTCTAGGATTTCTAAAGCGACTTTTTGTCGTCTTTGAATTCTTGAACTTGGAACACGTACGCTGCGTGTAGTCTACTTCCGTAATCCTACACACCTACTCACTTCAGTACTCGGACGGTAGCTTCCGACTCCGCCCGCGCAAGTAGTGAATGATACTCTCAAAGGTCGTCTACGCCCACTATTCTTCTGTAAGTATACTTCCGAAATCTTACGACGGATTTGCTCGTCTACCATAGGTCAAGCGATTAGATACAGCACTTTCGTGGCCCTAAAACACCTAATATTGATTGCTAAGACGGTTAGTCAAGCAACGCATTAACAACAACGATAGAACGAAGAACTCTAATTATCGGTATCCTAGACTAAAATCCTAATAAGAATCAAACCATAAGCGCCCCTTCAAATCACTATACCCAACAAGGAGATTACTCAGCCATAATGAGGTAATCATATTCAATAAATCAAATAAAAACAGTAAGTAAAAAGGGATGAAGAAAGCTTCTCTATTGAAGATACACTAATCGAGAATCCTTTGCTCTAAACCAAAGAAAACAAGTGCACAAACCACAAGAGCTTCGCCTCTGCCTTCAAGCCTGAAAATAATGTAACGTATCTGTCTAAGAGGCATAAAATAAGTATTTATGGAGCTAATCTCGTTTAGGGTTTGATGGGAAATGATGGTTTTGACCTCGATGAAGAAACGAGTCAGTTTGGTCGTGCAGGGTGTTAGTTGTGGGTCTGTCCTCTCTGGGAGTGGTGAAATGCCACTTGGCCTCATGTGGAGGCTCTCTAGGAGTGGCAAAATGCCTCCTGGCCGCGGGTCCTGCTCCTTCAGGCGCGGTGGCTTTGCCTTTGGGGCAGCTTCATCTGCCTTCAGTGCTTCGGTGTATTTAAGGATCCAACCATTGGATTGCCTCCAATCCAATTGCATTTGAAAGCTGGTTGTCTCTACTTTGTTGTGTCCAAATTTGGGGATGATCAGACGGTGAAACGGTCTCCGTTAGCTGCAAGACTTCTTGACGATCCAAGTTTATCCAAAAACATACTTTTGCTCCGAAATGCACTCTTTTATTCGGAGTTACCTGAAACGTCTTTCAAATTTCTAAAATATGAAAATCACTTGAAAACCTTAAAAATGGAGACCTGAAACTGATCCATAAAAAAGGAGACATGAAACTGATCTAAAATATGAAAATCACTTAAACACCTACAAAATAATATGAAAGTGATCCATAAAAATGGTCAAAAACGGGTGTTATCAGTAACCCCGCTCGTAGTAGCAATCTCTCTCCAAAGGTGAGTTCATGTTTCAAAGTCTAAAACAAAGAAAAACAAAAACAAAAACAAAATTTTTTTTTAAAAAAGTTTGTCTTAGAGTCGATTTACTAACCTATAAAGCGTGACCGAACGAGTAGCGATTGCCTCCCCGGCAACGGCGCCAAAAACTTGATGCGTATCGGATTCGTCTCTGAAACTTCAGGTTTTAAATTTTTAATCCTTAAAGCATGCAAGTGCACATATGTGCGTTGTAGTATTTAAGGTATTGATCCACATGGAGGGAATGTTGTTCTGTGAGACCTTAGACAATGTATAGTAAATAAACCTAAAATGAATATATGTTTATATAATTTTGTCACGAATTCGAAACTAGGAATCTAAAATATACTAAACTAGACTAAACTAAGCTAAACTAACCGAATAAATAAATCTAATCTAAGTGAACAGTAGCAAGCAATAATTATTTCGAAGTTGTAAATCAATTAACGAATCGTTGGTCAAACGGAAATTCTTTAGGGTTCATGGCCGATTTTAACCGAGAATTCGCTAGGATTTCTAAAGCGACTTTTTGTCGTCTATGGGTTCTTGAACTTGGAACACGTACGCTGTGTGTAGTCTACTCTCGTAATCCTACACACCTACTCACTTCAGTACTCGGACGGTGGCTTTCGTCTCCGCCCGCACAAGAAGTGAATGCTAATCTCAAAGGTCGTTTACGCCCACAATTCCTTCGTAAGTATACTTTCAAAATCTTACGATGGATTTGCTTGTCTACTCTAAGTCAAATGATTAGATTCAGCACTCTCGTGGCTCTAAAACACCTAATATCAGTTGCTAAGACGGTTAGTCAAACAACGCATTAACAACAAGGATATAACGAAGAACCCTAATCGGTATCCTAGTCAAAAAACTCAATCAAAAATCGAACAATGAGAGCCCCTTTGAACCCCTATACTCAACAAGACAATTACTCAGCCACGACCATGCAAGACAAAATCAAGCTTATGAATTGCACAATCAATAGATAAGAAATCAAACAAGAGGGTTCAAGGGAAATTTGTATCTCCCTAAACAAATAACAAAGAACAAGAGCAAAGGTTTGGTGCAAAAAAAGTCTAAAAATGTAACAACAGGGGGCCACGAAATTGTGGCTGTAAAACAAGTATTTATAGGTCTTCAACTCGTTTTGGTCGAGTTAGGGTTTGACGGGAAAAGACGGTTTTGGTCTCGGGTGAAGAAACGACTTGAATTAGGCGAATTTGGCTTGGCCGCGGGTCCGTCCTCTCTAGGAGTGGCGAACTGGGCTATGGCCGCAGGTCTGTGCTATCTAGGAGTGGCGAACTGGTGTTTGGCCACGGGTGGGAGCCTCGACCCGCGGTGGACTGCTTCTCGGCAGCCTCGTAGGAGTGGCGAACTGGTGTTTCGGGCATATTTTAGGATCCAACCATTGGATTGTCCACAATCCAATTGCATTTGAAAGCTGGGTGTCTTTGTTGTGTAAAAATTTGGTGATGATCAGAAGGTGAGAAAGCCTCCTATGATGGCAAGACTTCTGACGATCCGAGTTTATCCAAAAACGTACTTTTGTTGCGAAATGCACTCTTTTACTCCAAGTTACCTGAAATGTCTTTCAAAACAATAAAACATGAAAATCACTTGAAAGCCTTTGAAAACGGAGTTAAAACACCTGCAAAAGAATATGAAAGTGATCCATAAAAATGGTCAAAAAGTGGTGTTATCATGGATCGATTCTATAATTGCATCCAAGTTGAACTTGTTATCTCCGTGAAGGGTTTTCCGACTCTTCATGATGTCCGGCATTCCCAAAACCATTTCGGTAAAGGGATTGAATATAAAATTCGAAAAACATGTTGTGGTGCATTGGTCGGCAAACATGGGATCCCAGAAAATGGAAACCACTATGGAAGAGGCAATGGGTCAGCGTAGAAGATGTATCATCATTGTTGTATGGCGATATTCTTACAATCGTTGAAGGTTGCCAGTTCCAATATTTTTTTCTTTCAGAAGAATCAATACATTGGATTCTTAACCGAAGAAAATCTCTAGATCTAAATTGGGAGGTGGCCAATGTAATACAACATGAGGAAAAGATGTTTGAATTGGTTATGCTGATAACCAAAGATGAAAATCGCATCGAATCGAATGCGAATATGAAAACGAGTAAGACTTTTCTCCGAAAAGCATCGACATATGTATTTCTTTTATTTTATTGTTTTTCAAAAGGTTTTATTTTCTTATTTATGTACTTTTTATGTAACCTTGGATATTATGTATGAATAAAATTAGATGTTAAAAAAAAAGAATAGGAAAAACCATATTTTAGTTTAGAATAAGGAAATTAAACAATAGTTTACAATCGTAAAAGATTAAAGTTTTAAAAAAGAAAAAAATATTTATTATTTATATTAAGGAAATTAAAAAGAAAATTGATTCTCAGCTACACGAAATATACCCTAATGCATGACTACACATTCCAAGTAAAACAATGTTCTAAAAACTACATCAACAATTGATATAGCATAGCCAGCTACACGAATCATACAATAATGCATGGCTACACATCCAAAATAAAACAATGTTCTAAGAACTACACCAACAATTGATATAGCATAGCCAGTTACACGATAACCATCCGAACAAACATTAGTCATATGTGTAACACCATAACGATATATTTGCGGTAAACCATTCATCGAGCTCCGGCGTTGACTCAAATTTTAAATAATAAAATCCACCCAAATATAACCCGACCCGATTAAATCCGACTCGAATATTACCACTCGTGCTACGCACAACACAAATATATATATATATATATATATATATATAAATTTTATAAAATTAAAAAAATATTTACCATGAACAATTATAAAAGTAAATAAAGTAGGTCAATCACATTTTCTCCCCTTCCTTGAAAACAAGGAACATGGCCCTAAGAAGCTCGGGTGGTAGGGAAATGCGTGAATGATCTCATGTCTAGATCAATACCATGTCTAGATATTATTTTTCTTTGGTTTCAGATCAATATATATCTTGATTTTGTTGTTTTTAAACAATTTTACCAAATTTGTAGTTTTTCTCAGAAACAAATTTGTAGTTTCTCTCAGAAACAAATTTGTGGAAACAAGTATAGTCTGAAGAAAACTAATAATAGTACGAGAAAGAAAATGAAGTAGACATAGTGAGGGATGATTGAAAAAATAATGTTTCTTCATTATGTAGTATATAGAATATGTGTCTAATCGTTCGTTTTTTATGTTGTGTTTTCAGTTCTATTTTGCTAGTTTTGAATAGTCAAATCAATCTAACTAAATTTGATTTAATAAATCAAGGAATTTCAATTAATATTTTTAAAATTTTATAAAATGTATATATATATATATATATATATTTGTGTATGTGCGTAACATGGGTGGTAATATCCGAGTCAGATTAAGTGAAGCCCGGTTAAATTTGGGTGGATTTTACTTTTTTAAAATTCGAGTCAACGCCGGAACTCGATGAATTGTTTACCGAAATATATGGTTATGGTGTTACACATATGACTTATGTTTGTTCGGATGGTTATCGTGTAGCTGGCTATGCTATATCAATTGTTGATGTAGTTTTAAGAATATTGTTTTACTTTGCATGTGTACCCATGCATTATCGTATACTTCGTGTAGCTGGCTATACTATATCAATTGTTTATGTAGTTTTTAGAACATTGTTTTACCTCGGATGTGTAGCCATGCTTTATGGTATACTTCTTGTAGCTGGAAATCAATTTTCCAAATCAAAAAATGAAATACAGTCCTAAAAAGAAAATGAATTCTCATTCTTGACCTCTATATAACCAAATTGATATTTTCTCAATTTCACAACAAAATTTTTTTTTATCAAATTTTCGTCCATAAGCTGTAGGTAATCTTTCGTCTAATAGAAGACATAGTTACGTAAAGAGAAAGTTCATATTAAGTAAAAAAAAGAATGATCGCGCCACGTGTCAAGTCAATCGATCAGATTCTGACATGTGTAAAAGAATTTTTTTTTTTTAAATCTAATTAGTTTTTGACACATAATACTAACAATATAAGAATAAGTTTATAATCGATTTATAATCCTAAAAAGTAAAATTACTAAACAAAAAACTAAAAATAAAAATTAAATTTATCATAAAAGCCAAAGTTAATTAAAACAGAAAATTATAAATTTATATTGGAAAATTTTAACATCGATTAATAAAAAAAAATTAAAAATTCAGAAATTTTAATAACCGATTCATAATATTAAAAGGTAAAATTAATAAAAAAAAATAAAAAAAAAATGTTAAATTTATCCTAAAAGGCAAAATTAATATAATAAAAAGAAAAAAATCCTTAGTTCTTCCATTTATATTAATGAAATAATTAATTATTAATCCTAAAAGGAAAAAAAATATAATTTCTCACATCTATATAAACCACAATTTGGTAGTATGTCAATTACACACCAAAAATTAAAAATCTAATAATTATATCCAAAGCTATTTACTGCATATAATTCACCAAAAATTTTCTTCAATGTATATATTTACTAGATAAGTATCCGCATATATGCGGGTTTGTAATTTAATATTTTATAACCCGTGAAAAAATAATTAAAAATGATAAAATGGAAAACAAAATTAGATGACCCGTGAAAATATATTATACATAAATTTAGAAACAAAGTTTACGATGAAATAGATATATACCTTGAAAGAAAAATTTGGTGAAGAGATGCAGTAAATAACTTTGGATACGATTATTGAACTTTTAATTTTTTGGGATGTAATTGATATACTACCAAATTGTGGTTTATATAAAGATGAGAAATTGGTGTTCTTGGTGATGAAATATGATTTCTTAAAGAGTTCGCCTTAGAAGTTTTCTCCCAGGTCCGACAATCGATACAGCCGCCACCGACGCAATGAGCCTTCGCCGCCGGAGCTTCTGGGTGCAGATCTTGTCCTCTTGGCAGCCTTCCTCCTTTCTCGGGTCCTTCTAGCTCCTACCGAAGAATCGTCACTCGTTTCCGCCGGAGTTCCCTAGTCACTGGCGAGATCTTCTTTTCTTCCTTCTCTGGCTTTCAATGGAATCGAAGTCAAGTCGATATCATGCTTACCGTTCCTCAATCTCTCGCTGCCGAGGACCACTACAAGAAAACAAGCGCATTACCGACGGCGTTTCCGACGGGTTATACACAGTCGGAAATTTCCGACGGAATACAGATGGATTTCCGAGGTTATTTCGACGAACTAAAAATGATAGGAAATCGGTCGGAAATTTTCGACCGATTGATTTTCCTCGAAAATCGGTCGGAATATTCCGACAGTATTCCGAGGGACTGCCGACGAATATATATTTCCTCGGAAACCGGTCAGAATATTCCGACCGATTAACGACTGTCGGAAATCGGTGGGTAATTTCCGACGGATATATTACTTGCTTTGTAAATACTTCTTCTCTTGCATATATGTTTGCTTTGTTTGTATATATATACCTTTCCTGGCTATGATATTTTGAAGATTCGATATATGTGTATATATAGTTGGAGAGAACATGCAAACATTTCTCTATAAATACTTTTCCCCTCATTCACAACAAATACGCCCGTCTTTTGTCACATTTGCGAAATTGTTTTCTTAAAACCTTTTTCAAAACGATGCCTTTGACGCGGAAAACTGCTCGTAAGAGAGTCATTTGTCCATCTACGGTCAAGATTAAGTCCAACCCTTGGATTTGTGACGAGGTTGAAGAGGGAAGGGCCCGCAAGTGTCAGCGAAGTTCCTCCGGCCCCAAAAAGCCAGACGTGACTTCAACCAGCAGTGGTAGCTGGGGGCTAGGCTTGGCAAGGCAAGGGAACCATACTCTGCAAGAATACCATTAGGTGTTCGTGCGGACTATGGGACTCTTTGGGCTTCACCGATCCGCAGAAGAAGTGGCGATGATCTTTTTCCAATGACTCCGACCTGACCTTCGACTGCAGCTTACCGCGATGGGACTACATGACCGTGGAGAGCGCATCAACATTGTCCTACGGAATGCTCGCCTCGCGGAGACCGAGCTCACCGAGTGGTTATAGACGACTTGTCCGATAGTGAAATGGAAGACGACCCATCCTTTTAGCCTATTTTTCAAATAATGTTCTACTCCGATCCTCCTTTTACATTAATAAAAAGAGCTTAATTTGGGTTTTTAACTTGAACTTGTTTTGGCAAATCCCGGGAATATATACTTGGTATACTAATAAACTTTTTCCTGGCTAAAATCCTAAAATCCCGAAAATCCCTTGGAAATTTCGGAGGGAGATCCGACGGTGTAGGACCGAGGAAAACTGAATCCTCGGCTAAAACTGACACGGGCAAGTTTTTGCCGACGGCTTAGGATTTTAGACGAGGTAAACTGAATCCCCCGACTAAAATCATGTTTTCCACTCAAAAACCTAAAATCCCGTTTTCATGTCAAAAATGTAAAATCACGTTTTCCCACAAAAAAACATAAAATCCCGTTTACTCGTCAAATACGTAAAATCTTGTTTTCACGCAAAAAAATGGGATTTTATGTTTTTGACAGGAAAAGAGGATTTTACGTTTTTAACGGAAAAACAGGATTTTACGTTTGTGACAGGGAAATAGGATTTTACGTTTTTGAAGAGAAAACGGGATTTTACGTTTTTCCCAAGAAAATGGGATTTTACGTAATTACAAGGAAAACAAGATTTTACTTAAAATCCCGTTCTCTCGTTAAATACGTAAAATCCCGTTTTCCCGTCAAATTCGTAAAATCCCGTTTTTCCGTCAAATTCGTACGCAAAATCCCTTTTTCATGGGAAAAACATAAAATCATGTTTTCTCGTCAAAAACGTAAAATCTTGTTTTCCCGTCTGAAAAGTAAAATCTCGTTTTCCCGTCAAAAAAGTAAAATCCCATTTTCTTGCCAAAAACATAAAATCCCGTTTTCACGCAAAAAACATATAATCATGTTTTCCCGTTAGAAACGTAAAATTATGTTTTCCCGTCAGAAACGTAAAATCCCGTTTCTCCGTCAAAAACGTAAAATCCTATTTTTCCGTCAAAAACGTAAAATCCCGTTTGACCGTCAAAAACGTAAAATCCCGTTTTACCGTTAAAAAACGTCAAATCCTGTTTTGCCCGCAAAAAAACGTAAAATCAACTTTTACTGTCAAAAACGTAAAATCATGTTTTACCGTCAAAAACGTCAAATCCCGTTTTCCTGTCAAAAACGTAAAATCTCGTTTACCTGGGAAAAACTCTTTTCCGCCAAACTTTTTTAATAGAAGGGTAGTTGACAAAAAAAAAAAAATTTTTTATTGAAGAACAGTAACGGGTGTCTGTTTTTAACAGACTGCCACATCATCGATATGGCCAAAGGCTGTTTTGCTGGTGACTTTGGAGGTGAGGGGATTGACCTGCATTTTTTTGAGCTGAGGGGTATTCTTGCAAAAACAATAAAGGGTATGGGTTTTTTTGCAGTAATCCCTTTTTTATTGTTTTCGTAGGAGGTACCCGTTAAAAAAGGTCATCAGCCGGGGTTGGGTAAGCTTACGACCCAACGTGCATCTTCTTCGGCCGGTTTTTCGATGGATCCATAACTTTTCCGGCAAAACGAAGAGCTCAAGGAGAAGGTCACGGTTTTGGAGGACGAGTTATCGTCTCATAAAACGAAGAGCGACAAGATGGACGAGTGGTTCAAATTGAAGTTTGATGATTACCCGTCGTTTTGATTTTTTTTTTTTTGTGTGTAATTTTTCAACTTTCAAAAACTTTTAAAAATTATGTTATTTTGTAATTTAATTATATAATTAATTTTCTATTTTTGTTTAAAATTATTTAATTTAATAAATAAATTATTCCGTATTTTATATAAAAAAAATATTACAAATTTAATAAATTAATTTTCTACTTTCGTTTTAATTTTTTAATCCGTCGGAAATCCCTCGCAATTTTTCGAGGTTCCGACGGATTGAGGATCGATCGATCTATAATTGTGATCGATCGATCCTCAATCCGTCGGAAATCCCTCGGAAAATTGCAAGGGATTTTCGACGGATTGTACCCTCGGATTTGTCCGAGGGATTTCCGAGGAACTCTTCCGGACGGACGAGTCCTCGGAAATCCATCAGAATCATCCCCGACGGATTATGCCTCGGAAAGCCGTCGGTAAATGCTCCCTCATAAATTTCCGAGGAATTTCCGACGGATTTTTGTTTCCGAATAAATAGAACCGACGGCAAAAATCCGTCGGAAATCCCTCGGAAATGGCCATTTCCGACGGGATTCCGACGGATTTGGCTGTCCGAAATGGCCTGTTTTCTTGTAGTGGCCATTGTTACCGTTCAAATCGCATTTTCATCTCTGAGTGAAGCTCTCCCCAGTGATGAACCCTTGTCACCCTCCGGAACCGCCAGATCCAATATGCTCTTCTCAGTCGCCGCTCACTTCTTCAAACCCTCAGAAACCAACAACAGATGCTCCGCCACCAGACAGAAATCTGATGTCGAGTTTCCTATCCTCCGCGGTTCGGTTAGAGCTTCTCTGGTCGTACTTCGTCGTCCCTCTACTCAACCGGTGCAGCTTTCTGAAACAGTTACCTCCACCACATACCTATTCACAATCTCGCTACTCCACCGGCGAAGAAAAAGTATGGGCTTGGCTCAATTTGTTAAGTGAGTTTCTCCGCCCACAAAGTTTACATATATTTTATTCATCCCTGAGGCCCAAACTTGATGTTGACTTCTTTGGCACTTCTGTCGAAGTAGTCACGGATAATTTAATTTTGGGGATGGATATTCTAGCAACTTCCTCCTTATGGGAGAGATTCATCCTACTTTCCTCCCCTCTCGGGGAGAGATCTTTTCCACCGTCTTCTCCTCTCGGAGAGAAAATAGATCCACCAACTTTCTTCTTTTTGAGAAGTGAATTTTTCCCAAGCTCTTTGCCGAGAAAGCTTATGAATTTTTTGACCGACTTTTCTTCTTGTGTTGCGGTCTGCACGGGATCAGAAGAGGCAAACGGATTCGCTTTGGCGGATTCCGGAGGTAGGAGTTCAGTCTCAACGCCACATGGTAAAGTGACTATTTCCAAACGTTCTGACTTTGCCGTGAAGTTCCATTCGACGCATTCGACATCGTCTCGAATTCGCTGTCATCTTATCAAGATCTATCTGTTTTAAGCTTTATTGTTTTTAAATTGTACGTGTTTATCCAAAGAGGATGGATAATTCCCTCTTGTTGTATTATGCAAGTTTAAGTAATGAAAAGAAC